>JARDYJ010000021.1:938110-1525486 GCA_029215755.1 Spea hammondii
AGGGTTAAAGGGACAGTAAGTGCTCTAGGAAACTGGCCTTTAATGCCCCAGCCTCGCCTATAAAAGTACGTTGTTGTAACTACCATCAAACACATCAGCACTTACCTTTTTGGAGAAGCTGCAGCTCCAAAGATGCAGCACAATAACCCTCCCGTGGTCTCATTTCAGGCAGCCATTCAGTGGCAGGAAACACTCCCATAGAAGGTCTCGTTAAACCCCTCCACGGACTGGCAGTCAGGACATCATATCACAGCGAGCCAAGGGGGCCACATGTAAATGTAAAGGGGCCGCTCGGTTGTTATATGTGTGAGAATGGTACCTGGGATGTCGCCCCCCTGCCCCTGTGGCAGACTTGGACTCGCTCGCTCATGCAGTCAGGGGCATGTAACACAACGTGTTAGTGTAAATGTAGAGGGTGCATGTGTGTTAGCATGAGTGTGTATGCGTAAGTGTGTATATTAGCATGAGTGTGTATATGTGCATGTTAGCGTGAATGTGTATGTTAAAGGGTGTGTGTGGCGTGAGTGTGTGCATTTGTGTGTTAGTGTGAGAATGTGTGTATAAATATGTGTGCCAGGGCGTACATTAACTACTGGGTGGTTAAGGGGCCAATGGGGCCATTTGGCTTTATCTGTGATTCTGGCAGTGGATGGTACCTGAGATCCCGGTGTGATTCTGGCAGTGGATGGTACCTGAGATCCCGGTGTGATTCTGGCAGTGGATGGTGTCTGAGATCCTGGTGTGATTCTGGCAGTGGATGGTATCTGAGATCCTGGTGTGATTCTGGCAGTGGATGGTATCTGAGATCCTGGTGTGATTCTGGCAGTGAATGGTACCTGAGATCCTGGTGTGATTCTGGCAGTGGATGGTACCTGACATCCTGGTGTGATTCTGGCAGTGGATGGTACCTGAGATCCCGGTGTGATTCTGGCAGTGGATGGTACCTGAGATCCTGGTGTGATTCTGGCAGTGGATGGTACCTGAGATCCTGGTGTGATTCTGGCAGTGGATGGTACCTGAGATCCCGGTGTGATTCTGGCAGTGGATGGTACCTGAGATCCCGGTGTGATTCTGGCAGTGGATGGTATCTGAGATGCTGGTGTGATTCTGGCAGTGCATGGTATCTGAGATCCTGGTGTGATTCTGGCAGTGGATGGTACCTGAGATCCTGGTGTGATTCTGGCAGTGGATGGTACCTGAGGTCCTGGTGTGATTCTGGCAGTGGATGGTACCTGAGATCCCGGTGTGATTCTGGCAGTGGATGGTACCTGAGATCCCGGTGTGATTCTGGCAGTGGATGGTATCTGAGATCCTGGTGTGATTCTGGCAGTGGATGGTATCTGAGATGCTGTGTTGATTGGTGTGGTCAGATGCAGATCCATGAATGAGGTAGTTGGGAATTGTTGGGAATATCTAGTCCAAATCCCATTACTAGTTAGGGTTTGTCCTCCATGGAGGGTATGCACCGCCATTGTCCCGTTCTCCAAAAGCACTCATGTTTTTGGTGGGAAGCCTATAGAGACCTTCCATTCACAGTGGAAAAATCAATAGGATCACTCCTGGGTCCCACGTCTCGTTCTGAGGAACTCGATGTGACGTTTAACGGCCAAACCTGCAAGAAAAGGGCCGAGACGATGATTATAACGAGCTGAATCCTTGAGTGGAGATCAGCGTTTACCAAAAGCTGAGGGAGACCCCGACAGACAGGAGCCCCTCTTTCATCCTCTTTCATCCTCCTTGCCAGATGTATCCGGCTGTTACTCACAGTACCGGCTTTAATAGAAAAAGGCTACAGACTCCAGGGGTCGCTGCTGGTGGGTCCTACAAATTCACTCATATGATCAAATAACTAGGGGCACCCCTGGGGCAGATACACCCAACACAGGGGGCTGCTTAAGAGCCCAGACTGGGGGTGGGATCACAGAGATTAATAAATGGGTAATTAAAGGATACAAAGTGATCCGGCGCGGCGCACATCGCTCGGCGTTCCCCGCAGGATAGGCAGATAATCTGATAATGGGGTCAGTAATGCGCAGTAATCTCCGAAGCTCATCCGAGGTACAGTCAGGTCCATAAATATTTGGACAGTAACAAAATATTCATAACTTTGGCTCTGTGCGGCCCCTCAGGGGGTTTGGAACGAAGTAACCTGACTCAGCTTTTATTTGATGGAATTTATGAATTGGGTGAGTGTTTCGGAATTACAGTGGTTTTCATTCATAGCCCCTTCTCCGCTGCTCATTACATTAGGTTAGTATTTTGGTCCTTTTTGGGTGAGGAACAGGTAGATTTGGAAAATGTTTTTCAGGTGAAGGCGGCAGGGTTTGGTGACGGTCTGGATGTGAGGGATGAAGGAGAGTCAGGTGTGACTCTGCGGCAGCAAACTTGGTCTGTCGGGTGGATGGTGGAGTTGTCGGCAGCGATAGAGACGTCAGGAGTTGCGGACAGAGCAGATGGCGGGATCCCCATAATCTGCGTCTGGGAGATGTTGAGCTTCAGGTAATGAGACGCTGTCACGGAGCTGGCTAGTCCGACCGACTACCTCCGCTGTCTTGTGCTCCCTTAGCCTGGGACAACACACTTTCCCCGGTTCCCCGGTCACTCGCCGAGACTCAGTGTCGGGTAAAACCAAACGAAGACTGATTTATTTTAGACACAGAGCTGGATATATCCAGCAAAACACACATTAACATAAAACAAGATATTGGGGTACAAACTGCCCCCTTAATCTGCCTCCCAGAGACAACAGGGGCAGTAACGGGATTAACAATACAATAGGTGGGGGGAGACTGATTTATACAACATTAAACATCAAAGAATGGTGGTCACTCCCTGGTGGCAGATCCTGGCTGTCTGCTGGAGATAATCCCCTCAGCCAGTGATGAGAGGATACTGCTGGGGGTAGCCACAGAAGTCTTTACAAACCCAGGGCCCATAGTCAATAGGGAGGAGGCTGGCAATCAGGCTTCTCCAGCGGCCCCAGTGATGGAGGCTTCCGTCACAGACGCCATCCATGATGAAATTGCTGAAAGACAGTCGGTGAGGCGAGTTAGAAGAGAAGGTGAGGGGTGGGGAGAGGAGATATAGATTAGAGTGACATCGGTGCATAGGTGGTATTGGAAGCCAAAGGAAGATATAAGTCGTCTGGGGGAAGAGATTGAGAAGAGCAGAGGCCCAAGTACTGAGCCCTGAGGGACAGTAACAGATAGTGGAGGGGAGAGGAACAGCCACTAAAAGTACGGTCAGAGAGGTAGGATTTTGTTTTTAATGTAGGTGGCAAGTTCTTGGGCAGAGAGGTTGAAGGGCGAAGGAGGTGCTGGGGGGAGGAGGGTGTTAATGTGGAGAGCAGATGTTTAGGGTTATGGGAGAGAGAGGAGATTAATCAAATAGGTTGTTCGGAGAGATGGAGGACTGACGTATAGGAATGGAGTGTGAGTTTGTAATGAGTGAAGTCTTCGGGTGAGTCTTCCTCCACAGGCACTCGGTGGTACGTGAACACCATTAGAGGAGACGGGTCTATGTGGAGCGACCATTTCTAGGACCGAGGCCAGCGTGTGGTTATACCGACCTGCGGCAAAATCAGGACAGGAGGAGATGTTTGAGAGACGTGGCCGGAGTTCGTTGGAGAGCTGGAGAGTGTTGAGGTCTCGGAGGTTGTGGTTGGTGTTTTATTAGGTAGAGGAGGTGCGAGAGGCTCAAAAGTATTCTGACAAACGAACATAATCATAAACTTAACGATCGCTCTTAACACATGGCTTCAGGAATATTGTTACCCGGTCAATCATTTTAAATATTTTCCGGCAAAGTCTAACGTGGCCTTCCTATTCCTGAGGCTTATGGGTGGTTTGGCAACTTGTGGTAAACTCTCCGCATTTACTTTCATGAAGTCTTCTCCTGACGTAGACTTTGACGACGAGGCACCTTCCTCCTGGAGAGTCTTCTTCACATGGCTGGATGTTCTTCTTCACCAAGGAAGTCAGTTTGTGATCATCCGCTGCAGTTGTCTTGCGTGGTCCGTGTTGGTGCGGATGATCTCACCAGCGCGTTCCTAATTCTTCTCCCGTCTCTAGTGCTTTAGTCCCGGGGGCCTCGTATTCGCAGCAACAGCTTCCAAATACAAATTCCACGCTTGGAACCAACTCCAGACCTATTAATGGCTTAATTATTAATGAAGTAACGAGGGAAGAGCCGGCGCGGGGCCACCAAGCAGCTTCTCAGTCAACTGTCCGGTTCCTGAGCCACTGATACGGGGGGGGGGTTTGTATAAAAACCGCTATAATTCCTAAATGGTTCACCCAATTCAGATGTAAATTCCCTCAAATAGAAGCTGAAAGTCTGTGTCACTGTCCAAATATTTATGGACCTGACTGTCTATATAGAGTGTAAGCTCAGTAGCCGAGGAGCCCTCTGTGCCGTGGCGTTGTGCCAGCCTAGCGGCTCTGTGACATGCTGACTAATCTCTGGCACAAGCGAGGTGAACGGTGCATGGAGCGCTTTCAGGACCTTGGACAGAGATCAGGAGCCTGGCAGACATGATTCAGCATGTGCCACGCGCCCTCACCGGGCAGCATGTATCACAGAGTAATTTATTCTCCTCTGTGAGTTTATACCCCCACAGGGGGCAGCTCTGTACCTGTACGGGGCAGTAACATGGGGAAACATTAACAATAATGTGAGCCGGGCTGGGAGAGCTGGGGCGCTGCAACGAGATCCTGACATCCCATACCTTCGAGGCTCGGATGACTTCACGGCGCGGCCGCCAGCCTTTGTTTGGGGGCAGCCATCGCACAGCTATCTGTATTTGGTGTCTGCTTTTCGATGCAAGTTTTACTCGGGGTGGTTGGGGGGATTTCACTTATTCATGTTCGCTAATTAATGTTTAAACACCCAAATCACACGTGTTTGGCAGAACTATATGTCTCCCCCCTGCCTGCTTAGTGTCGCGCATGCGTGGCCAGCGAGAGGCTGCAGACCCGGGACGCCGCTCCGCAAATCTATGCTTTTCACACCAAAACCTGGCAAATCTCGCAGAAGGGGAGGTTAGAAGACAGACACGGGGGGCAGCAGGGGAGCCCGGCAGGTGGAGGGTTACTGGCGGGGATATTCACTCAAATTTTCCAAAAAGCCAACTGTCTTTATGGGTTAAATTTCTCCTGCTCTCTCATATACCATGGCGGAGTATCTCCGCTCCTCTGGTTCAGTGTCTTTATGGGTTAAATACCCCCTGCTCTCTCATATACCATGGCGGAGTATCTCCGCTCCTCTGGTTCAGTGTCTTTATGGGTTAAATACCCCCTGCTTTCTCATATACCATGGCGGAGTATCTCCGCTCCTCTGGTGCAGTGTCTTTATGGGTTAAATACCCCCTGCTCTCTCATATACCATGGCGGAGTATCTCCGCTCCTCTGGTTCAGTGTCTTTATTGGTTAAATACCCCCTGCTCTCTCATATAACATGGTGGAGTATCTCCGCTCCTCTGGTTCCGTGTCTCTATGGGTTAAATGCCTCCTTTGCAGTAATCTCTGGAGCACGAAAGAAAATTCACATTTATGGTTTAGATCCGTTACCCAAACCGGGTCTGGCACACAGGAGGGAGCGCGACGCCAACCGCCCTTCTACCCACCATACTGATGCCCACGGGGGGGCCAGCATGGGCTATAGTGGGCCTTGACTGTTGTGCGGAGGAGGGGTAGGCCTTTTGGCGGGAATTTCGGGGGTGGAGTTGGGGGTGGATTATATAAGTGGCTGCTTTCCCGGGCTCAGGAACCATTTTTTGTGGTTAGCTTACCTGGTTGCGAGTCCCACCCTCCCTCCCTTTTTCTTTTGTTTGTAGGTTTGTGTCGTTTGTCACAGTCTGTGGGGCGGCAGCTTGCCAGGTATCCAGGGGGTTAATGTGGTGGTAAGTGAATGGTTGGTAACATCTGGTGGGAGGTTCTTGGCTGTCAGTGCTGGAACCTCAGGTCAGGGTGGGGGCATCTCGGTATGTCCCTTCCTTAAGTGCTATTTGGTTCTGGTACCTGGATTGCTTGGCAAGCTTGGGTGTTTTATTGTATATATTTACATGTTGGTGTTTTGAGTCGTTGTCCTTGTTAACGCACCCTATGTTTATTGTTTCAGGTTTTGGCGTGACAATGACTCTAATAAATAAAATTGGCTGTGGCCTTTTCTCATCCATATTTATGGTGTGCGGTGTCATTATTGGGGGGTTTTTAATGGGGAGTTAAGCCTAGCCCGGAGAATCGAAGCTACAACAGTCAAGATCCGCGTGCAGCGGCCACCGATCATCTCCCGTGCATGCCAAGCTGCCAACAGTCCCAACATAAGCACAGACGTCAGGACTGCCCTGGAAAACTCAAGACTATTGTCAGCTGTTTTGCAGTTGTAGCTCTCATACATCAATGCCTGAAGCTGTTGTTTAATCTGCTTGGCTGTAGAGCCTCCCCTGGGGCAAGAAAAACCGAGAGGAAACACTTTTACCCGTAAAGTCTATTTGCTTGATTCTTTTCCCTATTTTCCAGCCGATTTGGTATCTGGTTTTATCGCATTAATCCACGCAGCGTCTCCCAGGACTTTGTGTCTTAAGATCCTGGCAGAGGATTGTCTACGCTTCCCGGCACTGATCGAGTGCATCCCCGTCAAAGCCGGGGTTTCAACGTTGATAGAGGGTTAACATGTGGTAAGCAAAGGGTTAATGAGGCCCCATTGTGGACAGTAGAGGGTTAATGAGTCCGTGCCGGGCCCCGGTGTGGGCAGTAGAGGGTTAATGAGTCCGTGCCGGGCCCCGGTGTGGGCAGTAGAGGGTTAATGAGTCCGTGCCGGGCCCCGGTGTGGGCAGTAGAGGGTTAATGAGTCCGTGCCGGGCCCCGGTGTGGGCAGTAGAAGGTTAATGAGCCCGTGCCGGGCCCCGGTGTGGGCAGTAGAGGGTTAATGAGCCCGTGCCGGGCCCCGGTGTGTGCATAGTAGAGGGTTAATGAGCCCGTGCCGGGCCCCGGTGTGGGCAGTAGAGGGTTAATGAGTCCGTACCGGGCCCCGGTGTGGGCAGTAGAGGGTTAATGAGTCCGTGCCGGGCCCCAGTGTGGGCAGTAGAGGGTTAATGAGTCCGTGCCGGGCCCCGGTGTGTGGGCAGTAGAGGGTTAATGAGTCCGTGCCGGGCCCCGGTGTGTGGGCAGTAGAGGGTTAATGAGTCTGTGCCGGGCCCCGGTGTGTGGGCAGTAGAGGGTTAATAAGCCCGTGCCAGGCCCCGGTGTGTGGGCAGTAGAGGGTTAATGAGCCCGTGCCGGGCCCCGGTGTGGGCAGTAGAGGGTTAATGAGCCCGTGCCGGGCCCCGGTGTGGGCAGTAGAGGGTTAATGAGTCCGTACCGGGCCCCGGTGTGGGCAGTAGAGGGTTAATGAGTCCGTGCCGGGCCCCGGTGTGTGGGCAGTAGAGGGTTAATGAGTCAGTGCCGGGCCCCGGTGTGTGGGCAGTAGAGGGTTAATGAGTCCGTGCCGGGCCCCGGTGTGGGCAGTAGAGGGTTAATGAGTCCGTGCCGGGCCCCGGTGTGTGGGCAGTAGAGGGTTAATAAGCCCGTGCCAGGCCCCGGTGTGTGGGCAGTAGAGGGTTAATGAGTCCGTGCCGGGCCCCGGTGTGGGCAGTAGATGGTTAATGAGTCCGTGCCGGGCCCCGGTGTGTGGGCAGTAGAGGGTTAATGAGTCCGTGCCGGGCCCCGGTGTGGGCAGTAGAGGGTTAATGAGTCCCGGTGTGAGGCTCCCTGTTATTTCGGGCCCCGTCAGACGGTCACCAAACATCCGTGCCGTTATCCTGCTGCAGAAGCTCATTCAGCCGGCGGACAGAAATGTTTGGAATACTCGGTGCAATGAGATCCCGTTTACTGCCCCGGGGCAGGGACACGGGGGGATGACACGCGGGGGGGGGTGACACGCGGGGGGGGATTGCGCTCTTCTGGGAAGGATTTCACAAGAGATTTTGGGGCGTTTCTGTGGGATTTTTGCCCGTTCATCCAGTAGAGCGTTTGTGATGTCAGGGCTGATGTTGGAAGAGACGCCCGGCTCACAATCTCCGTTCCGGGTCATCCCGTTGGGGGTCGCTGGGGTCGGGACATCCCAAGACATTTTGGACGATGCTCGGCTTTGTGGGGGCAGTTTGGGGGAAACCCTTTTCCGCCCCAGCGTGACGGCGCCCGGCGCACACAGCCAGCTCCATAAACGCGCGGCTGGAGGAGTTTGGGGAGGAAGAACTTGGCCGGCCCCACAGAGCCGCGACCCCAGCAAACCCCAACGGGATGACCTGCATATAGATATAACATTATTTACCCTGGAGCAGAAACCCGTGGGCTCCGTGGAATCTGTTATTTCACTCCACGGCCTGTGTGGTAATTCTCATCATTTGCCCCTGTAACCCTCTCTAGTACCTGAAACGTTGAATATACCCCCAAGCCACGGAGGTAACACCCGGGGCCACTAATACGAGGCACAGGGTTCTACTAGGAGCCGAGGGCTGAGCACAGGGGCCGGGGGTCTCAGGAGGCTTTGGGGGGGTCACACTGGTTTCTGTTAGTCGCCCGTCCATCACGTTTCTGGTGGGTTTTCTTGAAATGTGATACGAGGGGCTCCTGGGGTCCCAGCCTCATTCTGAGAATCTCCTTAGGCCACGTTTCTCACATTTAATACGGATATTTTACAGACGTAGAGATCGCTGCAGGAGATTCTAGAATGTTCTGTAATAACTTCCATTAACACCTCCAGAGACATCTGGACTCGGCATGATGTGATTTGCAAAACGCTTCACATTTGGTCCTCAGGAGAGTCCATGAAGTAATTCAGAGAAAACCCGACCCCTGTGCGTCCGAACACTGTATGGACTCCCAATTCCTATCAGTTTCACGGATAGAAGTATCACCGCAGGAGTAGTGAGACGGTGTGACCAGCCGCCGTGGCCGCGGGTTGTCTCCAGGTGATCTCAGAATTGACTTTAGAATGGGTATGAAATTGACGTCCCTCTGGCGCGGTGGCTGGGAGGTCACCGGTCGGGCATTGATTACCGGCTACCAGCCCTGCCCTGGTATTGGACTGTTAGAAGGGGTTAAACCCCGGCGGCCATGTTTTCCAGGACACAGATATTTGGCATGCTCTCCCGTTGTCTCCGGGTGCAGCGCTGCTTTTCAGGGTCTCAGGGTCAGCTGCCTCTTTTTCAGACAGGGGAGTGGCATTTGACCACGCCCTCCCAATAAAGGATGCCTGGGGCTAGCCCTGCCCTCGGGTGTGGCTAGCTCTGCCCATCACTAAGCCACTGCCCTAAAAAGGGAAGGAGGCCCCAGGTATGGCTGCCGTTACGGATCCCGCTTCCTGCAGGGGGCAGCACTTTGTGGATGTGCTCTCCCTACCCTCAGCTGTTGGTGTGTGTGATGGGGCAGCTCAGGGATGTGGGGTGGAGACGCTGGGCAGGTGGAAGGCATGCAGGGGTTATTTGTTGGCGGTGACGGCAGGATGCCTCTTACTGCCCTTCCCCTGCCCCGATCCGTCCTTTAAGGTGTCGGATTAGAACCATCTGCGGTTTCTGATAAATAATTCAGTGTTATGAGCGGAATGAGAGCAAACAGCTGCCTCCTAACCCTGGGCTGCCCTGCCCCTTCTGACTACTTAGCTGCCCTGTCCGAAAATCTTCCTGTTCACTAATGTGCTACTTGCCTGGAAATCTGTTACCCCACTTGCCCCTGTCTGTAAACTAACCTACCCCTTTTCTGTGTGCCAATATGCCCCCTGCCTGTCCGTCCTTGCAGGGCCAACCTTAGGGGTCCCACCTCCCCAGTGTGTCCTACAGCAGCTGCCCCACCAGCCCAGGCGCCGTTCTCAGCACCCCGCTTCCCAGCGGCCGGCGGGGTTATTATTGATGGATAGGAAGGCTGTGAAGGGCGTCCCGTCTGCTCACCGGAGGAATCGGTGGGAGTCACCAACCCAATCCCCCGGGATCACGGCTTCAAGGTGGCCCTTCGGATCCAGAAAGTAAAAGGTGACTCGAGTGCTTGCTTAGACTGATGGGTGTTAGGGGCAGTTAGCGGCTGGATTTGTAGGTGATGGAGAGTTGTGTGACTGCTTCTGTTCCTCGGGGGCCGCGTCTCTCTCTTGGGGCAGCCGGGCCGCGCGACAAAGATCTTTTCAGGTCTGGAAAAAGCCCCCAAAGCAGCTTAATGACCCTCCTTGTGTAGAACCTGCATTATCCCGACAGACCACCACCTGACGGGGTCCCAAGAGAAATCCAGCGGAAGGCACATGACCCCACCTGAAGGGGCAGTTTAATCCTGAGGCACCGATTCCTCGACCTTCAGGGGCACCGGCATAATTCTAGAGGGCCCTCAGATCGCGCATGAGACCTCTCTGGCTGAGGTTCAGGTTGTGTGCCCTGGAACTATATGGCCGATGGTGTTACCCTGCCTATTGGCGGATTGCCCCTGTAATGACCGGGTGTCCGCTTGCCCATTAGAAACCGGTTTGTTTGCTCGTCCTGGAATGGAAGCTCTGGCTGCGTCAGGGGCAGAAATCGTTTGGGTATAAAACGGGTCCTTTTCTGTCTGAAGGTAAGAAGCCGACGCGGTTCGTTCCTCTGTATATTGGGGATAATTGCAAGCTCTTGGGATCTGTGAAGGGTTTCCACCTCTGGATGTATGCAGGCGATGCTAATGGCTCCGTATTTACTGCTCTCATTAACACATAGAAAGTACTTATTTTAACCAAACATTGCTGTTTTCTGCCCCGATTCTGCGCGGGACTCGGCGGGGTTCTGCGCCGGTGGCCATGGCTGGCCGCAGCTGGGCTTATTGTGGAAAGATGGCGGGGGCCGCTGCTGATGCAGGTGAGTAGGCAGCGTTTTCGTGCCGTGGGTTCTAGACACGTTACAGGAATGTTGTCGGTGCGACGCGGGGTCGTTATCGCTGCGACGCGCATTTCCTGCGGTTTATAGACACGCGTGCACTTGTTCCCGTGCAGAGATGCTGATTCACAGCGCTTTCTCCCGGCCGACGGACACACCGTGGATGCTGCTTTATCACCGTCCGTGGCTCCTCCTCGCAGCTTCCCTCCCCCGTGAGCAGGGAGCGCACGCTGCACTCACCAACCTGTCCTCTCCATCCACACCCTTCCTTTTCATAACACAGGAGGCTGCAGCCCTGATGCTTCCCAGCTGGGATTCCCCCCTGTCTGAGCGAGGAGGAGAAAGGGGAGGCAGAAGGAGGAGCAGCCGCAGCAGGCGATAGGAGGCAAAACACCATCCGTCTCCTCCAGCATCTCCTTCTGCCTTCTCTCCTAATAAGGGGATGCCTTCTGGAGGAGACGGCGCCGGCCGCCTGCCGTCCGTGTAGGAGAGAGAGAGCAGAACGGCGTCCCTCTCCTGTGCCGCGGGGGCTGACGGCGGCAGCGCCACAGAGCAGGTGATCGCAGGAACTTGTCTGCTTGATCTGAGGGTCTGATCAGCTTCCCATCCGGACCCCCCCCAGCGATTCCCGCCTTCTGCAGCAGAGGATCATGGGATAACTGCGCTGGGGTGCCCAAGGCCACGGGATAGACCCATTAGTGCCACTGACGTTTCACGCCCGTCAACGCTTGGGCTCTCCCCGCGAACGGCTGCTGTCTCTCCCTGATTTCTTGGAGCTGGGCGGAAAGCGAGAGGAGCCGGTCCTTCGTCATCACCAAGGGTTATCTGTCTTACAGCTGAGACCCCCACTTCGCGGACGTACCCCACTGTTTCTCTGGCGTGGGTCGCTTCAGGGAGGGCTGTGATTGGCTGTGCCGGCTCGTGCCATGTGTTATGGGACTTCAGTTTAGACCCTCCTGGCTGGGCTTTGTCCTTGAGAGACTTTGTTGCCTGCGTGAGGCGCCGACTGATAATAAGAACTGTCGGCTGTGCACCCTGGCTGAGTGTTAGAGAGTTTGCTGGGGGTGTCTGTAGGCTACTTTTCCTAATATTCAGACCCTGCGTGCCATATTTGTGGCCCCCTCTGCGTGTCGTATTTGGGGCCCCCTCTGCGTGTCGTATTTGTGGCCCCCTCTGCGTGGCGTATTTGTGGCCCCCTCTGTGTGGCGTATTTGTAGCCCCCTCTGTGTGGCGTATTTGTAGCCCCCTCTGTGTGGCGTATTTGTAGCCCCCTAAGTATGTATGACAGAAGACATGCTTTATATTCTATGGGAAATGACACTAATGATCTGCATAGTGTTACCCCCTAGTTGCTACATTGTATCTGGTCCTCCGGTGCCGGCCCCCCGCTCAGTTGACCTTGTCCCTTTTGACCGATGACAGCGTAGAGGGCGCTTCCAGTTTGTCCCGGCGTGGCCTTAGCGCGTGGATGCGTTCTCTCCGTTGCTTCTTCTGTGATTTGGGTCCAGACCACGATTAGGTGGACCCTCCAGAGACCTGAGGCTTTAGGGCCACATCTGTGTGCGGTGCTGCAGTTCACCAGGAGTTAATCGCTGCTCGTTTGCCCACGTGTTTCATCCAGGCTTGGATTACACTTTTATGCAATTTGGGAAGAGGGAGCTCTGGAGGAGAGCGGAGCGGAGCCGGGGGTGATTTGAATACAGGTGCAGGAAGGCAGTAATAGCAGGTGGACGTGTCTCGGTGTAACCCGTCTCTATCTACCCCTCCCAGACACCGTCCCCCTAGTTACCCATCATATCGCCATCAGCTCGGATCTCGTGGTGTGACAGACGGACCTGCTCAGCCACCAATGAGCCAAGAGAAGACCATGGGCATTGGGTAGCAGTCGGGGAAGGCTACTTCCCACCGGTTAAGTGCTATTGAAGGTGTGGGGCAGCTCCCCCGACCACCACTTTCCTCCTGCCTGGACCTTACTGGATTCTTTTATTTTTCGACCCTATTTCTGAGTCGTGGACCCCGTTGGATTCTTCTCACGGTTCTAGAACCTCTCTGCACTTTACGCTTGTGATTGGTGGAAGAAACGCGTATCGTGTTTGCAGAGTCTCGAAATCTCGCTGCTCGCTTTGGCAACAGCCCCCAATCAGTGGCTCCATGTGACGGACGACAGGAAGGGTTAGGAGGCTAGCGAACAGGACATGCCCACGGGGTAAGGATGCCAGTCCGCAGAGGCCACGTAGCTCCTCAGAACACCTTCCTGGACACCATCATACGCAAGTTCGAGGGACAAAGTAAGTGACTCGGGATGAGCGGTGGCTCCGCGGCCGGGTGGGGTGTGGGGGTCCCAGAGGTTTTGTTCAGGGGTTTTCTTGCATTCTCTTTGTTTCGTGACTGCGTCACTACCTGCTTCTCCTGGCGCTGCTCTCCTGGTGAGTCATAAAGTCTCACTTTCTGTGAGCTGCGTCTCGTAGGCTGTCAGCCGCTCTCCCTCTCTCCGATCGCGCTCCACTCTCTTATCCTTTCTGCCTTTTACTCCCTCTCTTCATTGTATCTTTTACTTCTTCGCATTATGTGTCATGATATTTGGCTTATTTTTAACCCTTTCCTGAGAGATATAATTAACATGCAGTTTAACCCCTTCCTGTCTGAGTGCCCTTTCTCAGTAACTGAGTGGAGCAGTCAGTTCTCCATCTCGGTGAATGTTTCTAATAAGAATAATAAGATCTCTTGCGTCTGTCGAGGGAATGTCTCCACCTGCCGAACCCCGGGCCGTAACGTTTGTGCCGGGGGACTCTGACGCGTTTGTGGCAGTTTGTGGCACCTCATGGTGGTTATATATCAGTTGTGTAGTGAGTTTGGGTGAATGTCAGACCCAGTGGGGACCCAATATCGAAGGTCAGGATCATCCCGATACATTAGACGGTTACGTGACTACATTGTGTGGCGGTGGGGCCGGTAAAACGAGCTGTCCGACGATCCGCTGGGGGTTATGCTGAGCAGAGTGTTCTGCCACGCGCACCAGACGGGGCTCTAAGATGGGGAACTTTCTTTCCTCAACAGGAACCGTTGGTGGGCATTGTCATGGAGTACTTGACCCCGTCTGCATGTTAAGGTCGAGTCAAGATCATAACTAGCAACTACCAGTTACTGATATCGGGTGGGCTCCACTTGGGGGTATGTCTCCCAGTTACTGATACCCGGTGGGCTCCAGTTGGGGGTATATCTCCCAGTTACTGATATCCGGTGGGCTCCACTTGGGGGTATGTCTCCCAGTTACTGATACCCGGTGGGCTCCAGTTGGGGGTATGTCTCCCAGTTACTGATATCCGGTGGGTCATGGGAGGAGAAGCTAGATCCAGGAGCATTTGATGGGCCGTGGTACTGGAGGAGCGGTTCTGAGGGTGCAGCGTGGGATCTCTCGTGGCCCCCATGCATGGAGTAACGCTGTGAAGCAGTACTGGTCCCTTTCTGAACACGGCAGCTCCACCATGTGGCGCGGGGCATCAGTACCAAGCTTTACTGCCCCCGGGTCCCACATTCTCGCCTCCTCCCCACCGGGTCCCGCATCCTCGCCTCCTCCCCCCCGGTCCCGCATCCTCGCCTCCTCCCCCTCCCGGGTCCCGCATCCTCGCCTCCTCCCCCTCCCGGGTCCCGCATCCTCGCCCCTGGGTCCCGCATCCTCGCCCCCGGGTCCCGCATCCTCGCCTCCTGCGATTACATTCTGAAGAAGGCCCTGAAATGGGGCAGACCATGTTCTGGGGTAACAGCCTGCAAACTGCCCCGGGGGGAGGGGGGCAGGGAAGCGGGTCCTATCACTATCTCATATTATCAGACCTGGGAACGCTCTAAACAAGCTGCCCTGAGACGATTTAACTATTAACCCTTTAATAGCCCATCATAAAGGCTCTGCAATTGTGTTCACCCAACGGTTCTAATACCAGTCGTCACGGAAACCGTGACTTGTCTTTATTTAAAGATACACTTAATGGAGTCACCTGCATTCAAGCAGGGATATCACCCAAAACATACTGCAAGCAAAGGCATCAACTGAGAATCTGCCCCTTTTGCCCTGAGACTGGGGCAAAAACCCTGAGAGGTCCCAAATATGCCTGCTATATATACTTTATACACAGGCCTGGCCCGAGGACCCTGGGAAAACAGGTCTGATGACATAGAAGTTAGCAGGAACATTGCACCGGTTGCCATGGTGACTGCACTACTGTGACCCCTTGGAATGAGAATTCCCTGTGTAAGTAGCGGCGGGAGATTCACCGGAACGAGCCCTCGCTGGGCCCTTACCCCACCATTGCACCCAGACGCTCTTATCTCTGATTGGATGTTGCTTGGCTCGGGGGCGGTTTATGTGAAGGGTCAGGAGTCCCGTGGGGGGTGGGGGGGGGGTTATAATCGTTATTCCGGGGCTGTTCTATCTAATAAAAACATTATTATGTTTATGGCGAGTAATAAAACATCAAAACAGCAGAAAAGCAGCAAAACAACGTTTGCTTTCAGTGGTTCCATTACTTCCTTAAGACACACCTACTGGGATGGGAGGCTGCTCCATGCATCCACTACTGATTCCGTAACGTGTCCTCCTGTCTCCTGACCCCCACCCCGCTCCTCTGTGTGTGTAATTTATTAACGTTCTCCACGAGAGAAGGGAGATCCGGGAGGAGGGGGACTGGAGTGAAGGGAGAAGGGAGACCGGAGAGAACGAGGGAGACCGGAGAGAACGAGGGAGACTGGAGAGAAAGAGGGAGACACGAGAGAAGGGATACCTGGGAGAAGGGAGACTGGAGAGAAGGGAGACCAGAGAGAAGGAGGGAGACTGGAGAGAAGGAGGGAGACCGGAGTGATGGAGGGAGACCGGAGAGAAGGGAGACCGGAGAGAAGGGATACCTGGGAGAAGGGAGACTGGAGAGAAGGAGGGAGACCAGAGAGAAGGAGGGAGACCGGAGTGATGGAGGGAGACCGGAGAGAAGGGATACCTGGGAGAAGGGAAACTGGAGAGAAGGAGGGAGACTGGAGAGAAGGAGGGAGACCGGAGAGAAGGAGGGAGACCGGAGAGAAGGGATACCTGGGAGAAGGGAGACTGGAGAGAAGGAGGGAGACCGGAGTGATGGAGGGAGACCGGAGTGATGGAGGGAGACCGGAGAGAAGGGATACCTGGGAGAAGGGAGACTGGAGAGAAGGAGGGAGACCGGAGTGATGGAGGGAGACCGGAGAGAAGGGATACCGGAGAGAAGGGATACCTGGGAGAAGGGAGACTGGAGAGAAGGAGGGAGACTGGAGAGAAGGAGGGAGACCGGAGAGAAGGAGGGAGACCGGAGAGAAGGGATACCTGGGAGAAGGGAGACTGGAGAGAAGGAGGGAGACCGGAGTGATGGAGGGAGACTGGAGAGAAGGGAGACCAGAGAGAAGGGATACCTGGGAGATGGGAGACCGGAGAGAAGGAGGGAGACCGGAGAGAAGGGAGACTGGAGAGAAGGAGGGAGACCGGAGTGATGGAGGGAGACCGGAGAGAAGGGATACCTGGGAGAAGGGAGACTGGAGAGAAGGAGGGAGACCGGAGTGATGGAGGGAGACTGGAGAGAAGGGAGACCAGAGAGAAGGGATACCTGGGAGATGGGAGACCGGAGAGAAGGAGGGAGACCGGAGAGAAGGGATACCTGGGAGAAGGGAGACTGGAGAGAAGGAGGGAGACCGGAGTGATGGAGGGAGACTGGAGAGAAGGGAGACCAGAGAGAAGGGATACCTGGGAGATGGGAGACCGGAGATGACAGGAATGTAGGATCCCGATAAGGTTTCTTTCAAGTAGGACGGATGACTTCATGTTTGAAGGGGGGATGGGCACACGGCAGGGGAATGAGGGATGGTGAATGGACGGGATGGGGTAGGTTTAAGGACAATGGAAAGAAATTTAACATGTTAGGGAAATAAACCTTATCACATAAAGGGTTTCTATAGCAACAACCTATCAGCGCTCGTGTTTTGGTCACATGGCAAAGCACCCCCGGAATAATTAATACAAACTCCAAACTTTTACGTGATGTTTCCAACCCCCCCGTTTAGTTAAATTCGGCAGGGGCTTTATTTACTAAGCATAAGACAGACACTAATCCTGAGGAGAAACAGGTCTCTTAAGTCTCTTTCAACCCTACCGAGAAAACCTACCGGCCATTGAAATGGTTTAAACAAATCTGAGACATGTAAGGAATGAATACGAGGAGCGGCCGCCAAACCAGAACACAGACCCTAAAAAACGGAAAGAGGAGCATCGGGGGGAGGAAAGAGGGGGATCAGGGGAGGAAAGAGGGGGATCAGGGGAGGAAAGAGAGGCATCAGGGGAGGAAAGAGAGGCACCAGGGGAGGAAAGAGGGGGATCAGGGGAGGAAAGAGGGGGATCAGGGGAGGAAAGAGAGGCATCAGGGGAGGAAAGAGGGACTCCACCTGCTGAACAGAGTGTGCATTTTCTCCGGGAACCAGAGAATCTCATACCCCGAATGCAGACTTCACTAAATTATAATCCGGGGTATAATACGTGGGGCGGAGTCTGTATTGAGATCCGGTCGGGGTGCGTTCTTATTGGTGGGTCGCGGTGACGGAAAATGTCGAGGATAATGTTGGGATTTTTAGCGCCCTGTAATCTGTTTGCGTAAAAAATATCATCAGGGCCTCCGAATGATTTATTCATCGATGAGAAATCACCTGGAGGTCGGTGCGCAGAAAGCAGACGCGCGAGGCTTCTCTGCACCGAGCGCTTTCCTCCAATAACCCCCCTTATCTGCAGACTCCCAGCCGCCATCGCTGTCAGTCAGGTGATATTTTCGGTGACTTTCCCGGCTCAAACACCACACTGAGCTGATGCTTTATGGCGATGCTAATGAAGTCCGTTCCTCCATAGACTTTCATTAATCAGAGAGTCCGACTGGGTGATTAAGACTGAGTCATTCTATCGTTCCCCACAGGCAGTATGATAAGGAGTCGCGGTGTTTAGTAGATGGGGAGTGAGAGTGAGAATCATACAAATGGCTGAAAACATTATATTATGGGGCAAAAACAGTTTTAAAGCAGAAGAGGGCAGATCCAGGGGTTTGGGGGCATCACCGAGAGATTGTTTCCTGTTATAGCGATCGGCTGCTGTTACCCCCATGGAGTCCAACGCTGTTTGCATATTATTTCTACTGAGCATGCGCGAGAAGCGTCCCGGGTATGCCCCCTGCGTTCAGTACACGCGGCTGGGGAGGAATAAAATGAATCAGATGTCTCTTATTCCGACTCCTAGAACCCAATTTAGTGTTTCGAGGCTTATATTTAGTGACTAACGGCCGGTGACCGGTGGGGCTTCCGTCGCTCCCCGCTGGGGGCCATTAGTTTGGGGATCTTTGTGTCTTTTTATTTCATTTTATTCCATTTATTGAGCTGGTGGATCTTCTCCAGCTCACTTTAGGTCTGCCGTCCGGACGCGGCCCCCCGGATGTTGCTATTATGTGAATTAACATGAAATTTATGTTATAACGGGGGATCGGTCAGAAGAGCTCTAGGCGCGTCTTTTACGTGACCGGTATTGGGGAGCCGTCACATCTGCCGCCAGGCGGGGGCGGTAACGGTATCTCAGGGTGATACACGTGGGGGCAGGTAGGTGCTTTATCTACATCAGGCTGTTGTTATAGGGAGGGAGGAGGAGAGTCTGCGCATGCGGCTGCGTTCTGTAACTCGGTAACCTTCCCTTCACTGTCTGTAATCCCTCCGCCAAATATTTCCAGCTCCAGGGAAACCGAGAGCAACGACATCGCGTGGGGTACTGTGACGGTAGGGGTATAAAGGCAGGCGCGTGGGGTACTGTGACGGTAGGGGTATAAAGGCAGGCGCGTGGGGTACTGTGACGGTAGGGGTATAAAGGCAGGCGCGTCGGGTACTGTGACGGTAGGGGTATAAAGGCAGGCGCGTGGGGTACTGTGACGGTAGGGGTATAAAGGCAGGCGCGTGGGGTACTGTGACGGTAGGGGTATAAAGGCAGGCGCGTGGGGTACTGTGACGGTAGGGGTATAAAGGCAGGCGCGTGGGGTACTGTGACGGTAGGAGTATAAAGGCAGGTGCGTCGGGTACTGTGACGGTAGGAGTATAAAGGCAGGTGCGTCGGGTACTGTGACGGTAGGGGTATAAAGGCAGGCGTGTCGGGTACTGTGACAGTAGGGGTATAAAGGCAGGCGTGTCGGGTACTGTGACAGTAGGGGTATAAAGGCAGGTGCGTCGGGTACTGTGACGGTAGGGGTATAAAGGCAGGCGCGTGGGGTACTGTGACGGTAGGGGTATAAAGGCAGGTGCGTCGGGTACTGTGACGGTAGGGGTATAAAGGCAGGTGCGTCGGGTACTGTGACGGTAGGGGTATAAAGGCAGGCGCGTCGGGTACTGTGACAGTAGGGGTATAAAGGCAGGCGTGTCGGGTACTGTGACGGTAGGGGTATAAAGGCAGGCGCGTGGGGTACTGTGACGGTAGGGGTATAAAGGCAGGCGCGTCGGGTACTGTGACGGTAGGGGTATAAAGGCAGGCGCGTCGGGTACTGTGACGGTAGGAGTATAAAGGCAGGCGCGTCGGGTACTGTGACGGTAGGGGTATAAAGGCAGGTGCGTCGGGTACTGTGACAGTAGGGTTGTCACGGAGCTGGCTAGTCCGACCGACTGCCTCCGCTGTCTTGTGCTCCCTTAGCCTGGGACACCACACTTTCCCCGGTTCCCCAGTCACTCGCCGAGACTCAGTGTAGGGTAAAACCAAACGAAGACTGATTTATTTTAGACACAGGGCTGGATATATCCAGCAAAACACACATTAACATAAAACAAGATATTGGGACACAAACCTCCCCCTTAATCTGCCTCTCAGAGACAACAGGGGCAGTAACGGGATTAACAATACAATAGGGGGGAGACTGATTTATACAACATTAAACATCAAAGAATGGTGGTCACTCCCTGGTGGCAGATCCTGGCTGTCTGCCGGAGATAATCCCCTCAGCCAGTGATGAGATGATACTGCTGGGGGTAGCCACAGAAGTCTCTACAAACCCAGGGCCCATAGTCAATAGGGAGGAGGCTGGCAGTCAGGCTTCTCCAGTGGCCCCTGTGATGGAGGCTTCCGTCACAATTCTCCCCCCTTCGAATCGGACTGACATAGGATGAGACCCCAAACGGGTTGACTCCGTAGTCAGTCAGTTTATTTGGCCCATTAATTCCCTCCCAAAATTGATGCTCCTGCTGCTGCTGGGGAGATGGGCCGGCTGCGCCATCTCCCGGGTACCGCTGGGGAGGGATGCCGCCTGCATCCCCTCCCTGGTGCTCCTGTTGCCGTTGAGGAGAGAGTTCCGGTTGATCCGGTCCTGGAATTAGGTTCTGCTGCTGGGGGGGGCGGGTCGGCCGCTGTATCTCCCTGAACTCCTGCAGCTTTGGTAGGTGCTGGGCAGAGGCCAGCGATGCTCTGCCTGGTTGCCAGCACTTCAGCTGGGGTTAGGGAATCTTGTGGGTCGGCCTGCCGCTGGGGAGGGAGGGCCGGTTCCTCTGCTCCCGGACATGTGAGCTGCCGCTGGGAAGATGGACCTGCTGTCACATCTCTCGGTTCCTCCCACTGCCGCTGGGGAGGAAAAACAAGTTCCTCCGCTCCCGGACATGTGAGCTGCCGCTGGGGAGAAGGGCCGGCTGCCACATCTCCCTGGATCCCTGTAGTGATTGCAGGTGTGGGGCAGAAGCCAGCAGCGCTCTGCCCTGTTGCCAGCTCTTCAGATGGGACTAAGAGATCTGGGCAGACTGCCCAGCATTCTGAGGCCCCCCGTGTGGAGACCGCAGTGTTATCCACCCCTCTTGGGTTAACATCCTCAGATGTAAAATCAGTTAGATCCACAATCTCTGGATCTGGTTGTGGAGCACAGTCGCACAGCTCCAGTATCGGATCTGGATTAGCTGCCCAGTATCCCTCTGACTCAGGGGTGGAGACCGCAGTCCCATCCACCCCGCCTGAGTCAACATCCTCAGCTGACCACTCAATCACATCCACAAAATCCACACAATCCCTGGACACCGGGGCATTCTGTTGAACGCGGTCAAACAGTTTTTTATACGCCTTCTCCAGTTCCCACTCCTGCGTAATTAAAAAGTCTAAATCACCTTTAAGTCCTAGTGCATCTGGGAGGTCCCACTCCCTGAAATCCCGGATGTCCTCAATCCGCCACTCCGCTGTGCTGCCGAAGTCCGGATCCTCCTGAAGACTATCCCATAATAATCCAGGGCCACCAAAGTCATAGCCCTCTGGAGAACAATCTTTCGCAGTTCCCCAATATGCTTGCTCTGTATACCACTGCAGAGCCCTATAGTGATCTTCCAGCTCTACCTCCTGTTGGACCAGCTTGTCCAATTCGGATACCAATTGCTCCTGGGGTTGCTGTCCCAGGAAAGACATCCGTAGTTCCCGCTGGTCTCTAATCTTTTGTTCGGAGCTTGGAAGACACCGACCCCGGCGTATAACAGCCCTCTGCCATACTGACCGTCGAACCACTTGCCTCAGGTTCTGGTATTGTTCTGTAGGCAGGGCAGTGGTGTAGCAGGAGAGGATGACCCGCAGCAGCCCCTGGAATTCGGATACCACATCCATGTCCTTGTCAAGGCGACCGAAGTCTGCCGTCCTGTCGGTCAATCCCGGTAGAAAGTAAGTGTCCCTCAGACTAAGAAGAATTCCCACCGCTTGCCACCAATGTCACGGAGATGGCTAGTCCGTCCGACTACCTCCGCTGTCTTGTGCTCCCTTAGCCTGGGACACCACACTTTCCCCGGTTCCCCAGTCACTCGCCGAGACTCAGTGTAGGGTAAAACCAAACGAAGACTGATTTATTTTAGACACAGAGCTGGATATATCCAGCAAAACACACATTAACATAAAACAAGATATTGGGACACAAACCGCCCCCTTAATCTGCCTCTCAGAGACAACAGGGGCAGTAACGGGATTAACAATACAATAGGGGGGAGACTGATTTATACAACATTAAACATCAAAGAATGGCGGCCTCTCCCTGGTGGCAGATCCTGGCTGTCTGCCGGAGATAATCCCCTCAGCCAGTGATGAGATGATACTGCTGGGGGTAGCCACAGAAGCCTTTACAAACCCAGGGCCCATAGTCAATAGGGAGGAGGCTGGCAGTCAGGCTTCTCCGGTGGCCCCAGTGATGGAGGCTTCCGTCACAAGGGGTATAAAGGCAGGCGCGTCGGGTACTGTGACGGTAGGGGTATAAAGGCAGGCGCGTGGGGTACTGTGACGGTAGGAGTATAAAGGCAGGCGCATGGGATACTCTGATGGTAGGGGTATAAAGGCAGGCGCGTGGGGTACTGTGACGGTAGGAGTATAAAGGCAGGTGCGTCAGGTACTGTGACGGTAGGAGTATAAAGGCAGGCGCGTGGGATACTCTGATGGTAGGGGTATAAAGGCAGGCGCGTGGGGTACTGTGACAGTAGGAGTAAAGGCAGCCCGGACGTTGTGGGGTGTCGTGGAACGCGTTGTCAGGATAGTGGAGGGGACGCTGTTGCTGCGCGATGACGGGAAGGCCCCGTATTTATTTACAGGCTGGATTTTCCATTCCTGGACGTGCCGGGAAGGAGAGCTTTGCCAGAGATAAACACTCAGCATCTGCTCTGGAAACGGCCGGGAAGAGAGCGAAGCGCGTGAGACAGTCTGACGGCGGACGAGAAGTGTTTTTCTTTTGTATGTCTTGTTTTAGTAATTGTGGCCCCGCGTGGCGTTTTATATCAATAAATATTAATAATCTGGGTTTGGGTTCCAATATTCCCGTCCAGAATATAGATATATATTGTTTGCCCGGGGGGGGGGGGGGGTTGGAATAGATATATATTGTTTGCCGGGGGGGGGGTTGGAATAGATATATATTGTTTGGCGGGGGGGTTGGAATAGATATATATTGTTTGGCGGGGGGGGTTGGAATAGATATATATTGTTTGCCGGGGGGGGGGTTGGAATAGATATATATATTTTGCCCATGGGGGGGGTTGGAATAGATATATATTGTTTGGCGGGGGGGGTTGGAATAGATATATATTGTTTGCCGGGGGGGGGTTGGAATAGATATATATATTTTGCCCATGGGGGGGGTTGGAATAGATATATATTGTTTGCCGGGGGGGGGGGTTGGAATAGATATATATTGTTTGGCGGGGGGGGGTTGGAATAGATATATATTGTTTGCCGGGGGGGGGTTGGAATAGATATATATATTTTGCCCATGGGGGGGGTTGGAATAGATATATATTGTTTGCCCGGGCGGGGGGTTGGAATAGATATATATTGGTGGGCTGGGGGGGATGTAGATATATATAGGGTAGATATTTGAATTTGGTATCAGAACGGTGAGTGCTGGCAGACTACCCGGGGGGATACAGGCAGGATTTGGGGGCCGTCCCGCCTGTAACGTGGGAATGAATAATACAGGGGGGGTCGTTTGCTGTTTGTCCGGCAGTGAAGTGGTTAATGCCTATCCATGGATGGCTGGCGTTAATTAGGTATTTGTGTGATCCGTTTATCGTGTAATCCGGGTAAGATTAAGTGTAATTGACCAGGATGGTTTTCTGCCGGTGAGGTGAGAAGACACGAGGGTCTTCTTCACGTGTTCATCGCGTGTTCTGTTCTAAAGGTGGATGGAGGTCTCGGTTCTCGAGCTGGCGGTTTCAGGGATGTATTGCGTAAGGTTAATGACATCGGGTCAGTGATGGCGCAGCTCGTATGTCGTGGTTTGTGGTGCCGTGGGACCCGTGATACGGGGTTTATGGGCACAGAGTACCTCGCGATAGACTTTATCACGAGACCCAAAATATTGGGTTTTTGGACAATAAATTTCATTATAATATAATCCTCAGAGGTAAATGAATGCGCAGCTTTCCTTACAGGCACTGAAATGGTTAATCGTCATTTGCAGATGAATTTAGCTCTTTTGGGTGTTTTTTATCAGATCTTTTTGTTTGGTGACATTTCTGCCGCCCATAAAGCTTCGATCCATGTGACTGCGTTATCAGGACTGGTCAGACAGCGGCGGGTCTGTATGTAATGTAGGGGATGTGACTGCGTTATCAGGACTGGTCAGACAGCGGCGGGTCTGCATGTAATGTAGGGGATGTGACTGCGTTATCAGGACTGGTCAGACAGCGGCGGGTCTGTATGTAATGTAGGGGATGTGACTGCGTTATCAGGACTGGTCAGACAGCGGCGGGTCTGTATGTAATATAGGGGATGTGACTGCGTTATCAGGACTGGTCAGACAGCGGCGGGTCTGTATGTAATGTAGGGATGTGACCGCGTTATCAGGACTGGTCAGACAGCGGCGGGTCTGTATGTAATGTAGGGGATGTGACTGCATTATCAGGACTGGTCAGACAGCGGCGGGTCTGTATGTAATGTAGGGGATGTGACTGCGTTATCAGGACTGGTCAGACAGCGGCGGGTCTGTATGTAATATAGGGGATGTGACTGCGTTATCAGGACTGGTCAGACAGCGGCGGGTCTGTATGTAATGTAGGGATGTGACCGCGTTATCAGGACTGGTCAGACAGCGGCGGGTCTGTATGTAATGTAGGGGATGTGACTGCATTATCAGGACTGGTCAGACAGCGGCGGGTCTGTATGTAATGTAGGGGATGTGACTGCGTTATCAGGACTGGTCAGACAGCGGCGGGTCTGTATGTAATGTAGGGGATGTGACTGCATTATCAGGACTGGTCAGACAGCGGCGGGTCTGTATGTAATGTAGGGGATGTGACCGCGTTATCAGGACTGGTCAGACAGCGGCGGGTCTGTATGTAATGTAAGGGATGTGGCTGCGTTATCAGGACTGGTCAGACAGCGGCGGGTCTGTATGTAATGTAGGGATGTGACCGCGTTATCAGGACTGGTCAGACAGCGGCGGGTCTGTATGTAATGTAGGGGATGTGACCGCGTTATCAGGACTGGTCAGACAGTGGCGGGTCTGTATGTAATGTAGGGGATGTGACCGCGTTATCAGGACTGGTCAGACAGCGGCGGGTCTGTATGTAATGTAGGGGATGTGACTGCATTATCAGGACTGGTCAGACAGCGGCGGGTCTGTATGTAATGTAGGGGATGTGACTGCGTTATCAGGACTGGTCAGACAGCGGCGGGTCTGTATGTAATGTGGGGGATGTGACCGCGTTATCAGGACTGGTCAGACAGCGCGGGTATGTATGTAATGTAGGGGATGTGACCGCGTTATCAGGACTGGTCAGACAGCGGCGGGTCTGTATGTAATATAGGGGATGTGACTGCGTTATCAGGACTGGTCAGACAGCGGCGGGTCTGTATGTAATGTAGGGATGTGACCGCGTTATCAGGACTGGTCAGACAGTGGCGGGTCTGTATGTAATGTAGGGGATGTGACTGCATTATCAGGACTGGTCAGACAGCGGCGGGTCTGTATGTAATGTAGGGGATGTGACCGCGTTATCAGGACTGGTCAGACAGCGGCGGGTCTGTATGTAATGTAGGGGATGTGACTGCGTTATCAGGACTGGTCAGACAGCGGCGGGTCTGTATGTAATGTAGGCGATGTGACTGCGTTATCAGGACTGGTCAGACAGCGGCGGGTCTGTATGTAATGTAGGGGATGTGACTGCGTTATCAGGACTGGTCAGACAGCGGCAGGTCTGTATGTAATGTAGGGGATGTGACTGCGTTATCAGGACTGGTCAGACAGCGGCGGGTCTGTATGTAATGTAGGGGATGTGACTGCATTATCAGGACTGGTCAGACAGCGGCGGGTCTGTATGTAATGTAGGGGATGTGACTGCGTTATCAGGACTGGTCAGACAGCGGCGGGTGTGTATGTAATGTGTTATCAGGACTGGTCAGACAGCGGCGGGTGTGTATGTAATGTGTTATCAGGACTGGTCAGACAGCGGCGGGTGTGCATGTAATGTGTTATCAGGACTGGTCAGACAGCGGCGGGTGTGCATGTAATGTGTTATCAGGACTGGTCAGACAGCGGCGGGTGTGCATGTAGTGTGTTATCAGGACTGGTCATACAGCGGCGGGTGTGCATGTAGTGTGTTATCAGGACTGGTCAGACAGCGGCGGGTGTGCATGTAGTGTGTTATCAGGACTGGTCAGACAGCGGCGGGTGTGCATGTAGTGTGTTATCAGGACTGGTCAGACAGCGGCGGGTGTGCATGTAATGTGTTATCAGGACTGGTCAGACAGCGGCGGGTGTGCATGTAATGTGTTATCAGGACTGGTCAGACAGCGGCGGGTGTGCATGTAGTGTGTTATCAGGACTGGTCAGACAGCGGCGGGTGTGCATGTAATGTGTTATCAGGACTGGTCAGACAGCGGCGGGTGTGCATGTAGTGTGTTATCAGGACTGGTCAGACAGCGGCGGGTGTGCATGTAATGTGTTATCAGGACTGGTCAGACAGCGGCGGGTGTGCATGTAATGTGTTATCAGGACTGGTCAGACAGCGGCGGGTGTGCATGTAGTGTGTTATCAGGACTGGTCAGACAGCGGCGGGTGTGCATGTAGTGTTATCAGGACTGGTCAGACAGCGGCGGGTGTGCATGTAATGTGTTATCAGGACTGGTCAGACAGCGGCGGGTGTGCATGTAATGTGTTATCAGGACTGGTCAGACAGCGGCGGGTGTGCATGTAATGTGTTATCAGGACTGGTCAGACAGCGGCGGGTGTGCATGTAGTGTGTTATCAGGACTGGTCAGACAGCGGCGGGTGTGCATGTAGTGTGTTATCAGGACTGGTCAGACAGCGGCGGGTGTGCATGTAGTGTGTTATCAGGACTGGTCAGACAGCGGCGGGTGTGCATGTAATGTGTTATCAGGACTGGTCAGACAGCGGCCGGTGTGCATGTAGTGTGTTATCAGGACTGGTCAGACAGCGGCGGGTGTGCATGTAGTGTGTTATCAGGACTGGTCAGACAGCGGCGGGTGTGCATGTAGTGTGTTATCAGGACTGGTCAGACAGCGGCGGGTGTGCATGTAATGTGTTATCAGGACTGGTCAGACAGCGGCGGGTGTGCATGTAATGTGTTATCAGAACTGGTCATACAGCGGCGGGTGTGCATGTAGTGTGTTATCAGGACTGGTCAGACAGCGGCGGGTGTGCATGTAGTGTGTTATCAGGACTGGTCAGAGAGCGGTGGGTGTGCATGTAGTGTGTTATCAGGACTGGTCAGACAGCGGCGGGTGTGCATGTAATGTGTTATCAGGACTGGTCAGACAGCGGCCGGTGTGCATGTAGTGTGTTATCAGGACTGGTCAGACAGCGGCGGGTGTGCATGTAGTGTGTTATCAGGACTGGTCAGACAGCGGCGGGTGTGCATGTAGTGTGTTATCAGGACTGGTCAGACAGCGGCGGGTGTGCATGTAATGTGTTATCAGGACTGGTCAGACAGCGGCGGGTGTGCATGTAATGTGTTATCAGAACTGGTCATACAGCGGCGGGTGTGCATGTAGTGTGTTATCAGGACTGGTCAGACAGCGGCGGGTGTGCATGTAGTGTGTTATCAGGACTGGTCAGAGAGCGGTGGGTGTGCATGTAGTGTGTTATCAGGACTGGTCAGACAGCGGCGGGTGTGCATGTAATGTGTTATCAGGACTGGTCAGACAGCGGCGGGTGTGCATGTAATGTGTTATCAGGACTGGTCAGACAGCGGCGGGTGTGCATGTAGTGTGTTATCAGGACTGGTCAGACAGCGGCGGGTGTGCATGTAGTGTGTTATCAGGACTGGTCAGACAGCGGCGGGTGTGCATGTAATGTGTTATCAGGACTGGTCAGACAGCGGCGGGTGTGCATGTAGTGTGTTATCAGGACTGGTCAGACAGCGGCGGGTGTGCATGTAATGTGTTATCAGGACTGGTCAGACAGCGGCGGGTGTGCATGTAATGTGTTATCAGGACTGGTCAGACAGCGGCGGGTCTGTATGTAATGTAGGGGATGTGACTGCATTATCAGGACTGGTCAGACAGCGGCGGGTCTGTATGTAATGTAGGGGATGTGACTGCGTTATCAGGACTGGTCAGACAGCGGCGGGTCTGTATGTAATGTGGGGGATGTGACCGCGTTATCAGGACTGGTCAGACAGCGCGGGTATGTATGTAATGTAGGGGATGTGACCGCGTTATCAGGACTGGTCAGACAGCGGCGGGTCTGTATGTAATATAGGGGATGTGACTGCGTTATCAGGACTGGTCAGACAGCGGCGGGTCTGTATGTAATGTAGGGATGTGACCGCGTTATCAGGACTGGTCAGACAGTGGCGGGTCTGTATGTAATGTAGGGGATGTGACTGCATTATCAGGACTGGTCAGACAGCGGCGGGTCTGTATGTAATGTAGGGGATGTGACCGCGTTATCAGGACTGGTCAGACAGCGGCGGGTCTGTATGTAATGTAGGGGATGTGACTGCGTTATCAGGACTGGTCAGACAGCGGCGGGTCTGTATGTAATGTAGGCGATGTGACTGCGTTATCAGGACTGGTCAGACAGCGGCGGGTCTGTATGTAATGTAGGGGATGTGACTGCGTTATCAGGACTGGTCAGACAGCGGCAGGTCTGTATGTAATGTAGGGGATGTGACTGCGTTATCAGGACTGGTCAGACAGCGGCGGGTCTGTATGTAATGTAGGGGATGTGACTGCATTATCAGGACTGGTCAGACAGCGGCGGGTCTGTATGTAATGTAGGGGATGTGACTGCGTTATCAGGACTGGTCAGACAGCGGCGGGTGTGTGTATGTAATGTGTTATCAGGACTGGTCAGACAGCGGCGGGTGTGTATGTAATGTGTTATCAGGACTGGTCAGACAGCGGCGGGTGTGCATGTAATGTGTTATCAGGACTGGTCAGACAGCGGCGGGTGTGCATGTAATGTGTTATCAGGACTGGTCAGACAGCGGCGGGTGTGCATGTAGTGTGTTATCAGGACTGGTCATACAGCGGCGGGTGTGCATGTAGTGTGTTATCAGGACTGGTCAGACAGCGGCGGGTGTGCATGTAGTGTGTTATCAGGACTGGTCAGACAGCGGCGGGTGTGCATGTAGTGTGTTATCAGGACTGGTCAGACAGCGGCGGGTGTGCATGTAATGTGTTATCAGGACTGGTCAGACAGCGGCGGGTGTGCATGTAATGTGTTATCAGGACTGGTCAGACAGCGGCGGGTGTGCATGTAGTGTGTTATCAGGACTGGTCAGACAGCGGCGGGTGTGCATGTAATGTGTTATCAGGACTGGTCAGACAGCGGCGGGTGTGCATGTAGTGTGTTATCAGGACTGGTCAGACAGCGGCGGGTGTGCATGTAATGTGTTATCAGGACTGGTCAGACAGCGGCGGGTGTGCATGTAATGTGTTATCAGGACTGGTCAGACAGCGGCGGGTGTGCATGTAGTGTGTTATCAGGACTGGTCAGACAGCGGCGGGTGTGCATGTAGTGTTATCAGGACTGGTCAGACAGCGGCGGGTGTGCATGTAATGTGTTATCAGGACTGGTCAGACAGCGGCGGGTGTGCATGTAATGTGTTATCAGGACTGGTCAGACAGCGGCGGGTGTGCATGTAATGTGTTATCAGGACTGGTCAGACAGCGGCGGGTGTGCATGTAGTGTGTTATCAGGACTGGTCAGACAGCGGCGGGTGTGCATGTAGTGTGTTATCAGGACTGGTCAGACAGCGGCGGGTGTGCATGTAGTGTGTTATCAGGACTGGTCAGACAGAGGCGGGTGTGCATGTAGTGTGTTATCAGGACTGGTCAGACAGCGGCGGGTGTGCATGTAATGTGTTATCAGGACTGGTCAGACAGCGGCGGGTGTGCATGTAATGTGTTATCAGGACTGGTCAGACACGGCGGGTGTGCATGTAGTGTGTTATCAGGACTGGTCAGACAGCGGCGGGTGTGCATGTAATGTGTTATCAGGACTGGTCAGACAGCGGCGGGTGTGCATGTAGTGTGTTATCAGGACTGGTCAGACAGCGGCGGGTGTGCATGTAGTGTGTTATCAGGACTGGTCAGACAGCGGCGGGTGTGCATGTAATGTGTTATCAGGACTGGTCAGACAGCGGCGGGTGTGCATGTAGTGTGTTATCAGGACTGGTCAGACAGCGGCAGGTGTGCATGTAGTGTGTTATCAGGACTGGTCAGACAGCGGCGGGTGTGCATGTAGTGTGTTATCAGGACTGGTCAGACAGCGGCGGGTGTGCATGTAATGTGTTATCAGGACTGGTCAGACAGCGGCGGGTGTGCATGTAGTGTGTTATCAGGACTGGTCAGACAGCGGCGGGTGTGCATGTAGTGTGTTATCAGGACTGGTCAGACAGCGGCGGGTGTGCATGTAGTGTGTTATCAGGACTGGTCAGACAGCGGCGGGTGTGCATGTAATGTGTTATCAGGACTGGTCAGACAGCGGCGGGTGTGCATGTAATGTGTTATCAGGACTGGTCAGACAGCGGCGGGTGTGCATGTAATGTGTTATCAGGACTGGTCAGACAGCGGCGGGTGTGCATGTAATGTGTTATCAGGACTGGTCAGACAGCGGCGGGTGTGCATGTAGTGTGTTATCAGGACTGGTCAGACAGCGGCGGGTGTGCATGTAGTGTGTTATCAGGACTGGTCAGACAGCGGCGGGTGTGCATGTAGTGTGTTATCAGGACTGGTCAGACAGCGGCGGGTGTGCATGTAATGTGTTATCAGGACTGGTCAGACAGCGGCGGGTGTGCATGTAATGTGTTATCAGGACTGGTCAGACAGCGGCGGGTGTGCATGTAATGTGTTATCAGGACTGGTCAGACAGCGGCGGGTGTGCATGTAATGTGTTATCAGGACTGGTCAGACGTACTAACGGTCTGTTGTTTCTCCGTAGGCCGGAAGTTCATCATCGCCAACGCCCGCGTGGAGAACTGCGCCGTGATTTACTGCAACGATGGTTTCTGCTCCATGTGCGGTTACACGCGTGCCGAGGTCATGCAGAGGCCCTGCACCTGCGACTTCCTGTACGGACCGCGAACGACGTCCAGCGCAGTGTCCCAGATCGCGCAGGCGCTGTTGGGATCCGAGGAGCGGAAGGTGGAGATCGCGTTCTACCGCAAGGACGGTGAGTGCAGAAACCTTTCACAAAGGCGGGGAGCCAGGAGCGGCCCCTGAGGCCCCCGATGTGCTGGAAAGCCAAGCCCCTCTGAGTATGTGCGGAGTCCGCAGAGGGGTCCTGCTGATTCTGAGGCAGCCTGTCTCACCCCTGCCGGACCCTGTGAGTGATGGGATTGGGGGATGGGTTGGGTGCTCATTGAATTGAGGTTATATATAAAGTTCTGTGTGTTTGTAAATAAAGTTCTTGTTTTACTGTGAATGGTGGTCTGACTGACCCGTGGAGAGCAGGAGCTCCGTATGAGGGACCGACCGGTGATTCCTCAGCCCTCAAAACAGGGGTCCCAGCCTTGGGGACGGTGACCCTGTAACAAGGGGTATTACTGTATACAGCGCCGGGGGCTATTATCCTAGGAATTAGGGTCCCTCCATGGTGTTTAAATAGCTGCCATGTTTTTGCCTCTGGGTTATTATGGGATGTTACAGGACTGGCAGCCTTCAAGGTGAACAAAAGGCTTCTATTTATAACCCTGTTCCCGTTTGGAGGATTTATGGCCGCTCTCTGCGGGAAGGTAGACGGGGGAGGGGGATGGGAGCTCTGCAGAGCTGTAGAGTGATAACAAGTAGCAAGCTGGGGGCATTGAACACCTTGTAGCTCTCATTGGTGTAACAGGTTGTTGACACGTTTTGTGGTCCCACAGGCAGTGGCGACTCTAGAAACAATATATAGGGGGGGCACACAAGATATCACATTCAAACTGGGGGGGCATTAATAATTTCCAAAAATAATGTGCTATGGAATTCTACTTTTGTTATTGGGCTAAAATAATACGTGATCATTCAACATGGGAAGCCTGACGCCACAATTGTAGTGCAACTAATCCTTGAAATAAATATTATAACACAATAAATAACTTTTCCACTAAATGATTTCAGGGCCTTGAACGTTTTGTCCCCTGAAGTCACTACAACTTCAGGAGGGCATTTTATCTCTGGATAAATATAAATTAAATAATTCCTACTGTAAGTTAAGTGCCAGGAACAGATGACCAAACACACACACCAACACAGGCTCTGCCACACCAACACCCAGACACACACACCAACACAGGCTCTGCCACACCAACACCCAGACACACACACCAACACAGGCTCTGTCACACCAACACCCAGACACACACACCAGGACAGGCTCTGACACACCGACACCCAGACACACACACCAGGACAGGCTCTGACACACCAACACCCAGACACACACACCAACACAGGCTCTGTCACACCAACACCCAGACACACACACCAGGACAGGCTCTGACACACCGACACCCAGACACACACACCAGGACAGGCTCTGCCACACCGACAACCAAAAACACACACACACACACATCAGGACAGGCTCTGCCACACCCACATCCAAACACACACACACACACCAGGACAGGCTCTGACACACTGACACCCAGACACACACACCAACACAGGCTCTGTCACACCAACACTCAGACACACACACCAACACAGGCTCTGTCACATCAACACTCAGACACACACATACCAGGACAGGCTCTGCGACACCGACAACCAAACATACACACACACACCAGGACAGGCTCTGCCACACAGACACCCACACACATCAGGACAGGCTCTTCCACACCCACATCCAAACACACACACACACCAGGACAGGCTCTGCCACACAGACACCCACACACATCAGGACAGGCTTTGCCACATCCAAACACACACACACCAGGACAGGCTCTGCCACACAGACACCCACACACACCAGGACAGGCTCTGCCACACTGACAACTGAACACACACATCAGGGCAGGCTCTTCCACACCCACATCCAAACACACACACACACACAGACAGGCTCTGACACACTGACACCCAAACACACACCCTAGGACAGGCTCTGCCACACTGACAACTTAACACACACCAACACAGGCTCTGTCACACCAACACCCAGACACACACACCAACACAGGCTCTGTCACACCGACACCCAGACGCACACACCAGGACAGGCTCTGCCACACCGACACCCAGACACACACACCAGGACAGGCTCTGCCACACCGACACCCAGACACACACACCAGGACAGGCTCTGCCACACCGACAACCAAAAACACACACACACATCAGGACAGGCTCTGCCACACCCACATCCAAACACACACACACACCAACACAGGCTCTGACACACTGACACCCAGACACACACACCAACACAGGCTCTGTCACACCAACACTCAGACACACACACCAACACAGGCTCTGTCACATCAACACTCAGACACACACATACCAGGACAGGCTCTTCCACACCCACATCCAAACACACACACACACCAGGACAGGCTCTGCCACACAGACACCCACACACATCAGGACAGGCTTTGCCACATCCAAACACACACACACACACCAGGACAGGCTCTGCCACACAGACACCCACACACACCAGGACAGGCTCTGCCACACTGACAACTGAACACACACATCAGGGCAGGCTCTTCCACACCCACATCCAAACACACACACACACACAGACAGGCTCTGACACACTGACACCCAAACACACACCCTAGGACAGGCTCTGCCACACTGACAACTTAACACACACCAGGACAGGCTCTGCCACACCAACACCTATACACACACACCCGAGGACAGGCTCTGCTACACTGATAACCAAAAACACACAAACAGCAGGACACAATCCACGTCACAGACGTCTGTATCAGGATGGATTTTTCACACTGCATTGTCGTTTATACCCCCCTTAGTGTTTTTGCCCCTGCTGCCCATATATATTAATATTAGCCCCAGTTGCCGATAGCAGGTATAGATCAACACATTAACACACAAACCAAGCTTTGCATGGATAGATCAACTGAAATTCACCTGTGATCTCAGCACTGAAGGTATATATCAAATAAACAGAATCAGACATACAAATCCTGTATTTGCAGGTATACAATAGTATATGAAACGTAGCATCGCAGGTATAGATCAAATAAATACATGGAAACAGCATTGCAGGTATTAATCAACTGAATAAGACATACAAACACTGTATTTGCAGGTACACATAAATAATGTATGGAAATATATAGATATGGATCTACAGAATAACGCAAAAACCCAGCTTTGCAGGTATAGATCAATTGGAATTCACATAAAAACACGGCATTAAAGGTATATTTAAAACCCCCTAAATTACAGGCATAGATCACAGGTTGCACCCCAAAGCCGGCCCTGCCGTCCACACTGCCCACACAGCAATCACACTCCTATCATACCCAGGCAACCAGTAAATGCTGGTACCTAGGCATGATGGGACTGTGCTTGCTGTGATTGCTGTTAGCAATCACACTCCTATCATGCCAGGTCAGCCAGTACATGCTGGTACAGGGTGGCTGTAAGTGATGTGCAGACCCCATACTGCTGGCAGCATCAATACACAAGGGGGGCAGCTAGCTAGGTTTTAGCATGTACTGGCTGACTTGGCATGATAGGAGTGTGATTGCTAACAGCAATCAAAGTCCCATCATGCCTAGGTTCCAGCACTTACACATCCAACCAGTAAATGCTGAAACCTGGGCATGATGGGACTGTGATTGCTGTTAGCAATCACACTCCTATCATGCCAAGTCAGCCAGTACATGCTGGTACAGGATGGCTGTAAGTGATGTGCAGACCCCATACTGCTGGCAGCATCCATAGACAAGGGGGGCAGCTAGCTAGGTTTCAGCATGTACTGGCTGACTTGGCATGATAGGAGTTTGATTGCTAATAGCAATCAAAGTCCCATCATGCCTAGGTTCCAGCACTTACACATCCAACCAGTAAATGCTGAAACCTAGGGATGATGGGACTGTGATTGCTGTTAGCAATCACACTCCTATCATGCCAAGTCAGCCAGTACATGCTGGTACAGGATGGCTGTAAGTGATGTGCAGACCCCATACTGCTGGCAGCATCCATAGACAAGGGGGGCAGCTAGCTAGGTTTCATCATGTACTGGCTGACTTGGCATGATAGGAGTGTGATTGCTAACAGCAATCACAGTCCCATCATGCCTAGGTTCCAGCACTTACACATCCATGCTATCACACACTTCATTCACAGATTCATTCCCTCAATCATACATTCTCATTCAAACTCCCTCCCCACCCCCTTACCTGCACTGCAGCTCCTTGATGCCGCTCACAGACTTCAGCAGAGGGCGCGGCCTCCCTCTGCGTTCTCTGGTAAAGCACAGAGGAAGCGGGACTGGAGCAGAGTCATGTGATGTCAAGTGAACTCTGCTAGGTTCCGCTTCCTCTTTGCAGTACAGAAGACCCTCCCACAGGTAAGTAGCCGGGCTCGAGGTGCGGCCCGCGTAAGGTCGGTTGCCTTGGCTGCCGATCTTACTCGGGCCGCACCCTCTCTCTCCTCCGCGTTTAAAAATAAATAAAAAAAAAGAAAGAAAGACGGGATCCAAATTTAGCAGGGGGGCAACAGGGGGGGCAAAGATTAACCTAGGGGGGGCAATTGCCCCCCCTTGCCCCCCTGTAGCGACGCCACTGCCCACAGGGAATAGGTTTTTGGCTGCTGGATATGTGGGTGTCGGATATGTCGGTGCCGGGATGTCGGATATGTCGGTGCCGGGATGTCGGTTATGTCGGTGCCGGGATGTCGGATATGTCGGTGCCGGGATGTCGGATATGTAGGTGCCGGGATGTCGGATATGTCGGTATCGTGATGTCGGATATGTGGGTGCCGGGATATCGGTTATGTCGATGCCGGGATGTCAGTGCCGGGATGTCGGATATGTAGGTGCCGGGATGTCGGATATGTGGGTGCCGGGATGTCGGTGCCGGGATGTCTGTGCCGGGATGTCGGATATGTCGGTGCCGGGATGTCGGATATGTCGGTGCCGGGATGTCGGATATGTAGGTGCCGGGATGTCGGATATGTGGGTGCCGGGATGTCGGTGCCGGGATGTCTGTGCCGGGATGTCGGATATGTCGGTGCCGGGATGTCGGATATGTCGGTGCCGGGATGTCGGATATGTCGGTGCCGGGATGTCGGATATGTCGGTGCCGGGATGTCGGTGCCGGGATGTCGGATATGTTGGTGCCGGGATGTCGGATATGTCGGTGCCGGGATGTCGGTGCCGGGATGTCGGATATGTCGGTGCCGCGATGTCGGATATGTCGGTGCCGGGATGTCGGATATGTCGGTGCCGGGATGTCGGATATGTCGGTGCCGCGATGTCGGAGCCGCGATGTCGGATATGTCGGTGCCGGGATGTCGGATATGTCGGTGCTGGGATGTCGAATTAGAGTTCCGCGACTCCAGTTAACCTGCCCCTGTCACAGTTCTCCCCCTTGACCAAGGGTCCGGCAGACCAGGATCCACACGGGTCTGCTGCAGGCTGTCCGAGTGGACAAAGTTCAAATGTGCAGGACTTAGTTCATGGCCCCCTTGGTCAGAAGCATCCAGAGATGGTGGGCCGGGGCAATGGTTGCCCAAAAATATAGTCAGCGGTCCTCCATGAATTGGAGGACGGTCCCAGCTCAGCCGGGGCCTGAGGCAGCTGCGGGGCACTCGGGGAACCTGGGAAACACGTAGAGGTAGGAAGAGGGGCCTCTACTGGGACACTGGAGGGACCTCGGGGACGCTCCGGGACCGGTACCGGGGTCAGTACATTTTATACACTGATTTCAGATTTAATAATAGGTTTATAATATACATACAGTCGTTACCGGAGATGAGCAGTCTCAGAGAATTAACCCCTCTATTACCAGAAGATGAGCAGTTTTAGAGAATTAACCCCTTTATTACTAGATATTACACACACAGTGGGTTTCTTACTTGGTGCAGGCTGCAGATTACACTGAGTGCCATATGAAGCAAGCACTCAGCCAATCGGGAGAGGCTTCCAAACTCTTAGCCAATCAGCAGCCTGAACTATGTTCACACAGCGCTCTCATTCCAGGCCAATGCATTGTAACAGCGCTACGGAATCTGCTGGCGCTATATAAATAAATGTAGCTTTATCCCAGATCTCTGGGGGGTACAGAAGCCTTGGAGGGCCATTTACAGTGCGAGGGATGGGGAGGAAAGTCTGAGGGGTTAATGTGCCGGGCCGGCGGATTACTGCAGAACGCGGCCTCTAATCCGCTGCGCGTGAGATTTCCAGGGTTTAACGGTTTAATATGGAAGGAAAGGTCACGCCGCGGCATTACCGAGCGAGAGGAGGAGGGGGCAGAGAGGGCGAGGAGGGCAGAAAGCAAGAGAGAGAGAAGGGAAGATACATAGAGATATATAATGTATAGATAAATCAGTGACCGGCCCCTGTATAATGTATAGATAAATCAGTGACCGGCCCCTGTATAATGTATAGATAAATCAGTGACCGGCCCCTGTATAATGTATAGATAAATCAGTGACCGGCCCCTGTATAATGTGTAGATAAATCAGTGACCGGCCCCCTGTATAATGTATAGGTAAATCAGTGACCGGCCCCCTGTATAATGTATAGTTGGATCAGAGTTGTACCTCAAATGATAAATGCCCCGGTGCCAGGTACCCCATTCCCCCGTTCCCACCCCCCCTCCAGCCAGGCATTGAGAGCAGAGCAGCCCCAGCCCCTCCTCCCATACCCTGGGCTGTACCCGGAGGGGTCGTTAGTCAGGGGGTGGTCTATATCTGCGGGTTTGGGGGGCCACACAGCAGCTTCTCACAAGCCCCATCTGAGAAGTCTGTGGGGAGGATGAGTGAAGAAGGAGCGCTATCTTTTTCTTGTGTTTTTTGGTATTTTTAGTAGTGAGCAGCTAGAAATTGGTATACTTATTCCTCCCCATAAAGTGTGAACTATTTCTAATAATCTCATCCTTTTGATCATTTAAACTTTTTCATGTGCAGCAATTTGAAAGCTTGAATTTGTCGGCCCCCGCGGCATTGGCGACCTGGTGGTCCGTCGCTGTCCTGCTCTGCCCCCCCCCGTCTGTTATCTCTCCGGGGCTATTTTTACCGGAGGCCAGAAAATGTTTTTGCGCGTCGGCCTGAGATAAGGAGCAGCTATTCTGTGCTGCGATGGTCCTGAGTCCTAATTGCCCCCAACACGTTATCTGCCCCCTCCCCGTATAACTGGGATCCAGTAGCTTCGGGACGTGCCCCGAGCAAACAGTAAATGACCCCTCTATAGGGCAATAAATAAGAGATCCCTCAATATTACCCCACACGGGGGGTAAGGAGAAGTCCCGGCTCCCGGGTTATCAGATTCCGGTGATTGTGACCTGGGAGCAGGCGGGGGCTCCTAGAGGCCCGGGGGTGGGGTATCAGGAGAGCATGTACCGTGTACGATCCCCCTCAACCGGCCCATTTACCCCCTGACCGGCCCATTTACCCCCTGACGGGCCCATTTACCTCCTGACCGGCCCTTAAACCCCCTAACTGGCCCATTTACCCCCAGACCGGGCCAATGAACCCCCTAACCGGCCCATTTGTCCCTAACGGTCCATTTACCCTCCCACGGCTTCTGTTTGCCAATTGGTGTAATTGTTTGGGAGACGCCCAGTAAAAGTTCTCCTTCCTCCCTTCCAAAGTATAATCATCAACTTCACAGCAGGGGAGAGATAACTTATTGGGGAAGAATAAGCCTGAGAACAGGAAGTTAAGATGACGTTTGTGGGAAACGTGGCAGATCTGCTTATGTGTGCCGGAATTCCAAATGTCAGTTTCAGTTGTAATTAAGAGGCAAGTGGCCGGTGGCTGCGATGTAACTCGAGTCGGATACGTATCTTAGAGGTCAGCAGACGATCGAAGGCCCGGAAGACTTCATGCCAGCTCTGCGTATCTGGCGGGTTGGCACGTCAGGGTTTTGGGCCCCTGGGTGGCCGGGGCCCTGCAATGCGCCAGGAGGTGGCTTGGCAGAGGTGATGCGGGATGATGTCACTGATGGATCGATGTCAGAACATTTGTAGGACGGTTCAGGCTCCCGGCGGTCAGCTGGCGTTTATTGCCCCAGAGCCACCGCGATTCTGAGAGCCAAGGACTCACTCGCTTTACAGACATCCTCTCTATCCTCCCGTATCGCTCCCCCCCCTCTATCCTCCCGTATCGCTCCCCCCTCTATCCTCCCGTATCGCTCCCCCCCTCTATCCTCCCGTATCGCTCCCCCCCTCTATCCTCCCGTATCGCTCCCCCCTCTATCCTCCCGTATCGCTCCCCCCTCTCTATCCTCCCGTATCGCTCCCCCCCTCTCTATCCTCCCGTATCGCTCCCCCCTCTCTATCCTCCCGTATCGCTCCCCCCTCTCTATCCTCCCGTATCGCTCCCCCTCTCTATCCTCCCGTATCGCTCCCCCTCTCTATCCTCCCGTATCGCGTCCCCTCTCTGTCCTCCCGCGTCGCGTCCCCTCTCTGTCCTCCCGCGTCGCGCCCCCTCTCTGTCCTCCCGCGTCGCGCCCCCTCTCTGTCCTCCCGCGTCGCGTCCCCTCTCTATCCTCCCGCATCGCGTCCCCTCTCTGTCCTCCCGCATTGCTCCCCCTCTCTTATCCTCCCTTATCGCTCCCCCCTCTCTATCCTCCCGCGTCGCGTCCCCTCTCTATCCTCCTGCGTCGCGTCCCCTCTCTATTCTCCCGCATCGCCCCCCCCTCTATCCTCCCGCATCGCTCCCCCCTCTCTATCCTCCCGCATCGCTCCCCCAGTGTTAGACTCGTCCCCCGTACTACAAGTGTTGTAATTGCACGACTAGGGCAGGAAACAGGGCGAGGTGCGGGGTATCTGTACATTTTAGTGTGGCCCTCTTTCAAATGCATGAGGAGATTTGGCAGATGCCTTTGTCCCTGCTGCCCTACGCCCTCCAGCTGCCCTGCACCCCCTCCGCTGCCCTGACCCCCCCGCCCCCCCCCTCTCTATCCTCCCGTATCGCTCCCCCTCTCTATCCTCCCGTATCGCTCCCCCTCTCTATCCTCCCGTATCGCTCCCCCCTCTCTGTCCTCCCGCGTTGCGTCCCCTCTCTGTCCTCCCGCGTCGCGTCCCCTCTCTGTCCTCCCGCGTCGCGTCCCCTCTCTATCCTCCCGCGTTGCGTCCCCTCTCTGTCCTCCCGCATAGCTCCCCCTCTCTTATCCTCCCTTATCGCTCCCCCTCTCTATCCTCCCGCGTCGCGTCCCCTCTCTATCCTCCCGCGTCGCGTCCCCTCTCTATTCTCCCGCATCGCTCCCCCCTCTCTATCCTCCCGCATCGCTCCCCCCTCTCTATCCTCCTGCGTCGCGTCCCCTCTCTATCCTCCCGCATCGCTCCCCCCTCTCTATCCTCCCACGTCGCGTCCCCTCTCTATCCTCCCGCATCGCTCCCCCCTCTCTATCCTCCCGCGTCGCGTCCCCTCTCTGTCCTCCCGCGTCGCGTCCCCTCTCTGTCCTCCCGCATTGCTCCCCCTCTCTTATCCTCCCTTATCGCTCCCCCCTCTCTGTCCTCCCGCGTCGCGTCCCCTCTCTGTCCTCCCGCGTCGCGTCCCCTCTCTGTCCTCCCGCGTCGCGTCCCCTCTCTGTCTTCCCGCTTTGCTCCCCCTCTCTTATCCTCCCTTATCGCACCCCCCTCTCTTTCCTCCCGCGTCGAGTCCCCTCTCTGTCCTCCCGCGTCGCGTCCCCTCTCTGTCCTCCCGCGTCGCGTCCCCTCTCTGTCCTCCCGCGTCGCGTCCCCTCTCTATCCTCCCGCATCGCTCCCCCCTCTCTATCCTCCCGCGTCGCGTCCCCTCTCTGTCCTCCCGCGTCGCGTCCCCTCTCTGTCCTCCCGCATCGCTCCCCCTCTCTATCCTCCCGCATCGCTCCCCCCTCTCTATCCTCCCGTGTCGCGTCCCCTCTCTGTCCTCCCGCATCGCTCCCCCCTCTCTATCCTCCCGCATCGCTCCCCCCTCTCTATCCTCCCGCGTCGCGTCCCCTCTCTGTCCTCCCGCATCGCGTCCCCTCTCTGTCCTCCCGCATCGCGTCCCCTCTCTGTCCTCCCGCGTCGCGTCCCCTCTCTATCCTCCCGCGTTGCGTCCCCTCTCTGTCCTCCCGCATTGCTCCCCCTCTCTTATCCTCCCTTATCGCTCCCCCCTCTCTATCCTCCCGCGTCGTGTCCCCTCTCTATCCTCCCGCGTCGCGTCCCCTCTCTATCCTCCCGCGTCGCGTCCCCTCTCTATTCTCCCGCATCGCTCCCCCCTCTCTATCCTCCCGCATCGCTCCCCCCTCTCTATCCTCCTGCGTCACGTCCCCTCTCTATCCTCCCGCATCGCTCCCCCCTCTCTATCCTCCCGCGTCGCGTCCCCTCTCTATCCTCCCGCATCGCTCCCCCCTCTCTATCCTCCCGCATCGCTCCCCCCTCTCTATCCTCCCGCGTCGCGTCCCCTCTCTGTCCTCCCGCATTGCTCCCCCTCTCTTATCCTCCCTTATCGCTCCCCCCTCTCTATCCTCCCGCATCGCTCCCCCCTCTCTTTCCTCCCGCGTCGAGTCCCCTCTCTGTCCTCCCGCGTCACGTCCCCTCTCTGTCCTCCCGCGTCGCGTCCCCTCTCTATCCTCCCGCATCGCTCCCACCTCTCTATCCTCCCACATCGCTCCCCCCTCTCTATCCTCCCGCATCGCTCCCCCCTCTCTATCCTCCCGCATCGCGTCCCCTCTCTATCCTCCCGCGTCGCTCCCCCCTCTCTATCCTCCTGCGTCGCGTCCCCTCTCTATCCTCCCGCATCGCTCCCCCCTCTCTGTCCTCCTGCGTCGCGTCCCCTCTCTGTCCTCCCGCGTCGCATCCCCTCTCTGTCCTCCCGCGTCGCGTCCCCTCTCTTATCCTCCCTTATCGCTCCCCCCTCTCTGTCCTCCCGCGTCGAGTCCCCTCTCTGTCCTCTCGCGACGCGTCCCCTCTCTGTCCTCCCACGTCGCGTCCCCTCTCTATCCTCCCGCATCGCTCCCCCCTCTCTATCCTCCCGCGTCGCGTCCCCTCTCTGTCCTCCCGCTTTGCTCCCCCCTCTCTGTCCTCCCACATCGCCCCCCCCTCGCTGTCTTTCTCTGTGTCGCCGCGGTCTCTCCCAGTATCGCCGCGGTCTCTCCCTGTATCGCCGCGGTCTCTCGGTCTGGGTGCAGGAGACTCTCTTTGCACTAATTGGCTGATTGAAGCGGACGTGTCCCTATCTCTGCCGATTAGATAGCAGACGTGGCAGATACCGAGCGCAGATGCCTCCCGTGTCAGGAGGTGACGCTGCGACGAAGCAGAGAGGACCCCGGGGGCAGTTTACTGGTAGCCGGGGAATTAACCCTTTGTGAGGTTTGAGTCACTGTGCAGGAGACCCCCTTCTAGCGTCTTCACGTGTCTCAGTAACAGCCCACGCGTGTGCTCTACGCGGTCATGTGTCTCAGTAACAGCCCACGCATGTCCTCTGCTGCCCCGGCACCAGCAGCGACCCCGGTACCAGCAGCGACCCCGGTACCAACAGTGGCTCTATCTGAAAATGACTGCAGTTTCTCTACTGATCACACCTGTACCTGTAATACCTGAGCAGGGGCCCCTCGTCTGTACCTGTAATACCTGAGCAGGGGCCCCTCGTCTGTACCTGTAATACCTGAGCAGTGACCCTTTCCCCTGCGCTCCGGTATGGAGTGTTTTACTATTCTGTCTGACCTATCGGATCCCTGCTTCACCTTTTGGTGACCTCACTGCCAACCGCAGCCATTCCCTGACTGTTTGGATACTGCGCCCCCATGTAACCCCGACAGAGACTGTCAGTGACAGTGTTAGACTCATCTCCCTAGTAACCCCGACAGAGACTGTCAGTGAAAGTGTTAGACTCATCCCCCTAGTAACCCCGACAGAAACCGTCAGTGACAGTGTTAGACTCATCTCCCTAGTAACCCCGACAGAAACTGTCAGTGAAAGTGTTAGACTCATCCCCCTAGTAACCCGACAGATACTGTCAGTGAAAGTGTTAGACTCATCCCCCTAGTAACCCCGACAGAAACCGTCAGTGACAGTGTTAGACTCATCTCCCTAGTAACCCCGACAGAAACTGTCAGTGAAAGTGTTAGACTCATCCCCCTAGTAACCCGACAGATACTGTCAGTGAAAGTGTTAGACTCATCCCCCTAGTAACCCGACAGATACTGTCAGTGACAGTGTTAGACTCATCCCCCTAGTAACCCGACAGATACTGTCAGTGACAGTGTTAGACTCATCCCCCTAGTAACCCGACAGATACTGTCAGTGACAGTGTTAGACTCGTCCCCCGTACTACAAGTGTTGTAATTGCACGACTAGGGCAGGAAACAGGGCGAGGTGCGGGGTATCTGTACATTTTAGTGTGGCCCTCTTTCAAATGCATGAGGAGATTTGGCAGATGCCTTTGTCCCTGCTGCCCTACGCCCTCCAGCTGCCCTGCACCCCCTCCGCTGCCCTGACCCCCCCCCCCCGCTGTTGCTCTGCACCCCCAGCTGCCCTGCGCCCCCTATTGTAGCCACCCTCCTCCAGCAGAGATGCTGCAACTTCCATCCTGTGATTCGGTGACACTTTTATGCCATGGTTTCCTGGGCAACACTGCCATCTAGTGCCGTTCGTGCTAATTACACCGCGATCGACAGCAGCGAGGGCCGGAGACAGGAAGCTTACAGGCCGCTGGGGGCTGACATGTTTCTTTGAATTTCCGTCATATACATTAGTATCGTGTATGTACTACAGTATAAAGTATGAAGTATATGTGCCGCCCCAGCAGACGCCCCGGGGTGTAAAATAACAACGTGACCCGCGGTGCAGAAACTCCCCAAATCCTCCCCAGAAGAGCGGAAGCCGTTATATCTGGGAAGGGGGGATGACTTCATATTAATGTCTCTGTATTTAGAATGTGATGTCATCAAAGCGTCCCAATATTGCCCCAGCTCACCGTCCGTCCCCTCGCCCCACCCCAGAGCCGCCACACACGGACCCCGTCAGCCATGTTTCCTGGACACATATAATTATCACGTTACTGGCTGGGGGGTAAAGTGCTGCCCCCTGCAGGGTGTGGGGGGTAGAACTGAGAAACTGATTCCCTTCCACGAGTTTATGCCCCCCCCCCACACCCTGCAGGGGACAGCACCGGCCTGGGCAGCAATGTGACAAAGTTCGGGTCACCTGGAAAACATGGCTGATGTGACCCCCCCCCAAGCTGCTTGAATTTGGGAAGTTATTTCACTAAAACCCAACAGAAAAGTAAATGGTGCGGCCCGCAGGCCCCGGGGGTTGTGTATCCGTGTCTGTAGCAGAGGGGCAGTTACTAGAGAGCGCTGCACGTGTCCCGCTCAACATCCAGAAATACCGCATCCATATTACCGGCCCTGCGGGGCGACGGCCGCTGTCAGGTCTGACCTCCGGCGTGTGTCCCGAGGGGCCGGTGATTTATCCGTGGTTTTGCTCGTGTCTCCGCAGGCAGCTGCTTTCTGTGCCTCGTGGACGTGGTTCCAGTGAAGAATGAAGATGGAGCCGTCATCATGTTCATCCTGAACTTTGAGGTGGTCATGGAGAAGGATCTCCTGGGATCTCCTAAGAAGGACTCCAACCACAGGATGCAGCCACACTGGTTCCCACCGGGTAAGAGTCGCACAGTGTGTATTCCGTGTCACCGCTTACCGGGCACAGTGTGTATTCCGTGTCACCGCTTACCGGGCACAGTGTGTATTCCGTGTCACCGCTTACCGGGCACAGTGTGTATTCCGTGTCACCGCTTACCGGGCACAGTGTGTATTCCGTGTCACCACTTACCGGGTACAGTGTGTATTCCGTGTCACCGCTTACCGGGCACAGTGTGTATTCCGTGTCACCGCTTACCGGGCACAGTGTGTATTCCGTGTCACCACTTACCGGGAACAGTGTGTATTCCGTGTCACCGCTTACCGGGCACAGTGTGTATTCCGTGTCACCGCTTACCGGGCACAGTGTGTATTCCGTGTCACCACTTACCGGGTACAGTGTGTATTCCGTGTCACCGCTTACCGGGCACAGTGTGTATTCCGTGTCACCACTTACCGGGTACAGTGTGTATTCCGTGTCACCGCTTACCGGGCACAGTGTGTATTCCGTGTCACCGCTTACCGGGTACAGTGTGTATTCCGTGTCACCGCTTACTGGGTACAGTGTGTATTCCGTGTCACCGCTTACTGGGTACAGTGTGTATTCCGTGTCACCGCTTACCGGGTACAGTGTGTATTCCGTGTCACCGCTTACCGGGCACAGTGTGTATTCCGTGTCACCGCTTACCGGGCACAGTGTGTATTCCGTGTCACCACTTACCGGGTACAGTGTGTATTCCGTGTCACCGCTTACCGGGCACAGTGTGTATTCCGTGTCACCACTTACCGGGTACAGTGTGTATTCCGTGTCACCGCTTACCGGGCACAGTGTGTATTCCGTGTCACCGCTTACCGGGTACAGTGTGTATTCCGTGTCACCGCTTACAGGGTACAGTGTGTATTCCGTGTCACCGCTTACCGGGTACAGTGTGTATTCCGTGTCACCGCTTACCGTGTACAGTGTGTATTCCGTGTCACCGCTTACCGGGTACAGTGTGTATTCCGTGTCACCGCTTACTGGGTACAGTGTGTATTCCGTGTCACCGCTTACCGGGTACAGTGTGTATTCCGTGTCACCACATACCGGGTACAGTGTGTATTCCGTGTCACCGGGTACAGTGTGTATTCTGTGTCACCAATTCCCGGGTACAGTATGTGTTACATGTCACCGGTTTCCAGTTACAGTGTGTATTCCGTGTCACCGCTTACCGGGTACAGTGTGTGTTCCGTGTCAACGGTTGCAGTGTGTGTTCTGTGTCACCGGTTGCCGGGTACAGTGTGTGTTCCGTGTCACCGGTTGCCGGGTACAGTGTGTGTTCTGTGTCACCGGTTGCCGGGTACAGTGTGTGTTCCGTGTCACCGGTTGCCGGGTACAGTGTGTGTTCCGTGTCACCGGGGTACAGTATGTGTTCCGTGTCACCGCTTACCGGGTACAGTATGTGTTCCGTGTCACCGCTTACCGGGTACAGTGTGTATTCCGTGTCACCTGGTACAGTGTGTATTCAGTGTCACCGGTTGCCGGGTGCAGTGTATGTTCTGTGTCACCGGTTGCCGGGTACAGTGTGTGTTCTGTGTCACCGGTTGCCGGGTACAGTGTGTGTTCCGTGTCACCGGTTGCCGGGTACAGTGTGTGTTCCGTGTCACCGGGGTACAGTATGTGTTCCGTGTCACCGCTTACCGGGTACAGTATGTGTTCCGTGTCACCGCTTACCGGGTACAGTGTGTATTCCGTGTCACCGGGTACAGTGTGTATTCAGTGTCACCGGTTGCCGTGTGCAGTGTGTGTTCTGTGTCACCGGTTGCCAGGTACACTGTGTGTTCTGTGTCACCGGTTGCCGGGTACAGTGTGTGTTCCGTGTCACCGGGGTACAGTATGTGTTCCGTGTCACCGCTTACCGGGTACAGTGTGTGTTCCGTGTCACCGGTTGCCGGGTACAGTATGTGTTCCGTGTTGCCGGGTACAGTATGTGTTCCGTGTAACCGGTTGCCGGGTACAGTGTGTGTTCCGTGTCACCGGTTGCCGGGTACAGTGTGTGTTCCGTGTTGCCGGGTACAGTGTGTGTTCCGTGTCACCGGTTGCCGGGTACAGTGTGTGTTCCGTGTTGCCGGGTACAGTGTGTGTTCCGTGTCACCGGTTGCCGGGTACAGTGTGTGTTCCGTGTCACCGGTTGCCGGGTACAGTGTGTGTTCCGTGTTGCCGGGTACAGTGTGTGTTCCGTGTCACCGGTTGCCGGGTACAGTGTGTGTTCCGTGTTGCCGGGTACAGTGTGTGTTCCGTGTCACCGGTTGCCGGGTACAGTGTGTGTTCCGTGTCACCGGTTGCCGGGTACAGTGTGTGTTCCGTGTCACCGGTTGCTGGGTACAGTGTGTGTTCCGTGTCACCGGTTGCCGGGTACAGTGTGTGTTCCGTGTCACCGGTTGCCGGGTACAGTGTGTGTTCCGTGTCACCGGTTGCCGGGTACAGTGTGTGTTCCGTGTTGCCGGGTACAGTGTGTGTTCCGTGTCACCGGTTGCCGGGTACAGTGTGTGTTCCGTGTTGCCGGGTACAGTGTGTGTTCCGTGTCACCGGTTGCCGGGTACAGTGTGTGTTCCGTGTCACCGGTTGCCGGGTACAGTGTGTGTTCCGTGTCACCGGTTGCTGGGTACAGTGTGTGTTCCGTGTCACCGGTTGCCGGGTACAGTGTGTGTTCCGTGTCACCGCGCCGTGGTTGGGTGGTTCTGATTTCTTTTCTTTGCCGCGCAGGTTGCAGAAAGTCATTTAAGCTGAAGTTGCCGGCGCTGCTTGCGTTAGCCGGCAGCAGACAGTCCCTTCCCCAGGAAGACCCCGACGTGGTTGTGGTGGATTTCTCTAAGCACAGCAACAACTCTGTGGTTTTGGAAGAAGTGACCGCGACGCCTGCGGACAACTGTGTGGCCCCGGGGCCGGAGGATGAGCAGGCGCTGATCAGCAGCGCGCAGCCCAAAGCGCTTCCCGAGGAGGATGACGGGCGAGAGCCTGCGGTGCATTCCTCGCCCCGGACTGACAAGGACCACCTCAACCTGGACGTGTCCTTCTCCAACTGCAGCCTGACGCGCAGCCGCTCCCGGGAGAGCTTCTACAGCATCCGCAGGGCCTCCTCCGTGGACGACATCGAGGCCATGAAAGTGGACCTGGACAAGAAGTTTCGGACCCGGAACTCCAGTACCGGTAAGAAGTCCGTCAGGTGGGCCCCCCCCGTGCGCCCGTCAGGTGGGCCCCCCCCGTGCGCCCGTCAGGTGGGCCCCCCCGCGCGCCCGTCAGGTGGGCCCCCCCCGCGCGCCCGTCAGGTGGGCCCCCCCCGCGCGCCCGTCAGGTGGGCCCCCCGCGCGCCCGTCATATGTGCCCCCCCCGCACCACACGTTCTACACTTTAATAATCACTGGAGAATGCGCCTTTATCTGTAATCACGCAGCCGTCTGGATAAAGCCACTCACTGGATGAGACGCTCACATTAGACTGCCCCCTCCCTGCCCCCACCCTGCCCCTCCCTGGTGTTAGAGACACCTCTCCCCCCCCCCCCTGTCCAGGGTCTGAGTTTTTTCCTCGTTCTCAGGGGCCACGAACAACGTGAGAGTGAATCTCCTGAACTCCACGTCGGACTCGGACCTGATGAAGTATCGCGCCATCAGCAAGATTCCCCAAATCACCCTCAACTTTGTGGACTTCAAGGGAGAGACTTTTGTGACCTCGCCCTCCAGCGAGAAGGAGATCATCGCACCCACCAAGCTGAAGGACCGAACGCACAATGTCACCGAGAAGGTGACGCAGGTAGGACCATCCCCCGCGCAGTGCGGCCGAGCCCCCGGGCTGTACGAGAAAGCGCATGGAGGGGAGAGCTTCTTGGCCTGAAGGCTTACAATCCGTGCGAAGTCCCTCACGCATCACTGCAGCTGGAGACCCTCGCATCGCTCGTGTCTGGGGGGCATCAGGCTGTCGCGCGGCTGCGTCAGACTCTCTGATTTATGTCAGCAGGACGGGTCCTCTCGCCAGATGAGATAGCAATTCATTTCCCGTCAACACAGCCCAGATAACACACACGGGGCCACGGCCCAGATAACACACACGGGGCCACGGCCCAGATAACACTCACGGGGCCACGGCACAGATAACACACACGGGGCCACGGCACAGATAACACACACGGGGCCACGGCACAGATAACACACACGGGGCCACGGCACAGATAACACACACAGGGCCACGGCACAGATAACACACACGGGGCCACGGCACAGATAACACACACGGGGCCACGGCACAGATAACACACACACGGGGTCACGGCACAGATAACACACACGGGGCCACGGCACAGATAAGACACACACGGGGCCACGGCACAGATAACACACACAGGGGGCCACGGCACAGATAACACACACAGGGGGCCACGGCACAGATAACACACACACGGGGCCACGGCACAGATAACACACACACGGGGTCACGGCACAGATAACACACACAGGGGGCCACGGCACAGATAACACACAGGGGGCCACGGCACAGATAACACACACACGGGGCCACGGCACAGATAACACACACACGGGGTCACGGCACAGATAACACACACGGGGCCCTACTCAGACATTATGAGTACACGTACACAACAGGGGCCCCTGCTCAGATATTACAGGTACAGGGGAGGGGCCCGTGCTCTGATATTAAAGGTACAGGGGCGGGGCCCCTGCTCTGATATTAAAGGTACAGGGGAGGGGCCCCTGCTCAGATATTACAGGTACAGGGGAGGGGCCCCTGCTCAGATATTACAGGTACAGGGGAGGGGCCCCTGCTCAGATATTACAGGTACAGGGGAGGGGCCCCTGCTCAGATATTACAGGTACAGGGGAGGGGCCCCTGCTCAGATATTACAGGTACAGGGGAGGGGCCCCTGCTCAGATATTACAGGTACAGGGGAGGGGCCCCTGCTCAGATATTACAGGTACAGGGGAGGGGCCCCTGCTCAGATATTACAGGTACAGGGGAGGGGCCCCTGCTCAGATATTACAGGTACAGGGGAGGGGCCCCTGCTCAGATACATGAGATTTCATATTTGTAGAAAGTGGCATTTTAATCTTTTTATAGAAAGCCGGCTGCGTTTTTTTCCCTTATTTGGCTTCGCTTGGATTCCGGGATCACGAGTTGGGCTTTAATGTTGCAGCCGATCTCGTGGTCAGTCGCAGCGCTTAGACACGCAGAGATTGCAAGATGCAGGTGAGGGGTTGAGGGCCGGGGGCAATAACATGCGTGAGGGGTGCTTCACGGGGTAATCTGCATTAATTAAACAGAAAGCAGGTACCCCCAGCGGCAGGGGAAGAGTCACGGGGCTGGGGCAGTTCTAACGCTGGGGATAGAGGCTCCCCCGCCAGGCGCCCCTGTGCCATTGGTCATTTTGCGGGGAAGATAATGAGACCACGTGCTGACCGTGTGCATGGAATTCTGTGTTCAATACTCTGAATTCCCCCCCATGTGTCGCTGCCGGCTACGACACAGAAAGCAAAATAATTATTATAAATAATTGTAATTATATGTGTAAATATTGGGTATTTTGGTAATGTAGAAAAAGTGCTTTTTGTGTTTCTCCTGTTTTTTGTACGTTCTGCTCTCCCTTCTCCTTCCTGATAACTAATCGCGTGGCTCGTGTCTGGACGTCGCACGAGCTTCATGTCTAAAGAGGCTTTTGGTTACAGCAACAATGTCAGATTGTCATATCTGCCCTAGTCAGCAGGGGGCAGTGTCCTCATATCGGGGTATATGCATGCCAGTTGGCAGGGGCAGCGGTACATTTGGTTGTCTGCATGGAGTTGCCTTGACCTCCTGCCCATGTTTTCCTTATGTGGTGGGGCAGTCTGGGTTCTTCTGCCCGTGTTTTCCCAGTGTGGTGGGGCAGTCTGGATCTCCTGCCGGGGTTAGATCTGCCTGGTGGGGCAGTCTGGATCTCCTGCCTGGGTTGGATCTGCCTGGTGGGGCAGTCTGGATCTCCTGCCCGGGTTGGATCTGCCTGGTGGGGCAGTCTGGACCTCCTGCCGGGGTTAGATCTGCCTGGTGGGGCAGTCTGGACCTCCTGTCGGGGTTAGATCTGCCTGGTGGGGCAGTCTGGATCTCCTGCCCGGGTTAGATCTGCCTGGTGGGGCAGTCTGGATCTCCTGCCCGGGTTAGATCTGCCTGGTGGGGCAGTCTGGATCTCCTGCCCGGGTTGGATCTGTCTGGTGGGGCAGTCTGGATCTCCTGCCGGGGTTAGATCTGCCTGGTGGGGCAGTCTGGATCTCCTGCCCGGGTTGGATCTGGCTGGTGGGGCAGTCTGGATCTCCTGCCGGGGTTAGATCTGCCTGGTGGGGCAGTCTGGATCTCCTGCCCGGGTTGGATCTGCCTGGTAGGGCAGTCTGGACCTCCTGCCTGGGTTGGATCTGCCTGGTGGGGCAGTCTGGATCTCCTGCCAGGGTTAGATCTGCCTGGTGGGGCAGTCTGGATCTCCTGCCCAGGTTGGATCTGCCTGGTAGGGCAGTTTGGATCTCCTGTGTCTGGTGGGGCAGTCTGGGATCTGCTGCCTGTGTTTTCCCTGGGTGGAGGGGCAGTTTGGACCCCTTGCATGGGTTGCCCCCGCTTGCCCTCGCAGTAAATGATTTGTTTGATGATTTGCGTTGACAAGAAGCGGCTTCCTGCTGTAGATTGTAATCAATGCTCTATAGAGACGCGTCCAGCATGCTCGGCCTGCGATCACGGGGTGTCTTTAAACATTCCCCGCATTAAAAAGTCATACCGTGTCCAAATAACCCAAAGCATGTCAGCTGCAACAGAAGTCATACCACCTGACCCAACACATGGGCCGTCCGCGTTCACCTGCCGGCAGCGACACGTACGGCGGCCGGGGTGCAGCGGAACCCTACAGAGGTTTCTCGTTGGCGTCACAGCGCTTGCCTCTGGCGCTCGCGCTGACTGTTTTCTTGTTGAAGTCTGTGGAGCTAACGCTCTACAGCCGATTCATCGGTAGGTCCTCCCGGCTCCTAAATTCTACTTGAATGAATCGCTGCCGGCCGTCATCATGGAAATAAAAAGCTGTAAACGTCCTTTAGGTTAATTATTAAGCTGCTGTAGAACCAACACGTGGGTGATCAGGGAACTGGTGAATGATGGCCCTCTATGGACAGTCAGGGGGTGTTAGAGTTCTGTGGACAATTATGGGGTGTAGGGGTTCGGTGGGCAGTTTATGAAGAGTTGGGGGTGTAGGGGTTCTATTGCCAGTCAGGTGGTTCTGTGGACAGTCGGGAGTCTAGGGGTTCAGTTAGAGGTGTAGGGGGTTCTATGGACAGTAGGGGGTTCTATGGACATTCAGGGGGTGTAGGGGTTTTATGGACATTCAGGGGTATAGGGGTTCTATGGACATTCAGGGGGTGTAGGGGTTCTATGGACATTCAGGGGGTGTAGGGGTTCTATGGACATTCAGGGGTGTAGGGGTTCTATGGACAGTGTGGGTGTAGGGGTTCTTTGGACAGTCGGTGGGTTCTATGGACATTCAGGGGGTGTAGGGGATCTATGGACATTCAGGGGGTGTAGGGGATCTATGGACATTCAGGGTCTGTAGGGGTTCTATGGACATTCAGGTGTGTAGGGGTTCTATGGACATTCAGGGGGTGTAGGGGTTCTATGGACATTCAGGGGTGTAGGGGTTCTATGGACATTCAGGGGGTGTAGGGGATCTATGGACATTCAGGGGGTGTAGGGGTTCTATGGACATTCAGGGGTGTAGGGGTTCTATGGACATTCATGGGGTGTAGGGGTTCTATGGACATTCAGGGGGTGTAGGGGTTCTATGGACATTCAGGGGTGTAGGGGTTCTATGGACATTCAGGGGTATAGGGGTTCTATGGACATTCATGGGGTGTAGGGGTTCTATGGACATTCAGGGGTGTAGGGGTTCTATGGACATTCAGGGGTATAGGGGTTCTATGGACATTCAGGTGTGTAGGGGTTCTATGGACATTCATGGGGTGTAGGGGTTCTATGGACAGTGTGGGTGTAGGGGTTCTATGGACATTCATGGGGTGTAGGGGTTCTATGGACAGTGTGGGTGTAGGGGTTCTATGGACATTCAGGGGGTGTAGGGGTTCTATGGACAGTGTGGGAGTGTAGGGGTTCTTTGGACAGTCGGTGGGTTCTATGGACTGTCAGGGGTGTTGGGGTTCTCTATGTACTGTCGGGGGTTGTATGGACTGTCGGGGTGTGGTGGTGGTAGTTGTTATGAGGACCCCGGGGTAGTACGGGAGCTGCTGTTTGGCCACATGTGGTCCGTGGATGGTGGAGGAGGAGGTGGCGGCTGCCGCGCAGGACACGGAGCAGGTTGCGCAGGATCTGCTGTTTATCTGTGTTCTCATTTAGTGTCACATCCTCCAGCAGCTCCAGCGATGTGTGATTGATGGGCACCAGATCGTTACCAGCAAGGACAAATCAACCCTCCGATCCGATCTGCCTTCCCGTTTAATTAATGACCGGGGTGTAATGAGCGGTGATGCTGCCTCACATCGCTGGCCGGTTTGTTTGCCCCCCCCCTCTCGGCATCTGCTCGGCTCCTCCAATCGCTGCTTTTCTTCTCAAGCTCCCGACCTGTAATGTTACGACGAGGCTTCTGTTACACGGGGGCTGTGAGTGTGAGTGTGAGTAGGGGTGTCTATGGAGAAGTCGCTGGTTAGTTTCCGTGGGGTTACAGGGTTGGGGCGATTCTATTGGATCAGGTTAGAGACCCAAACCCCGGGAACCGGCAGTAAGAACAAAGTTATTCACAAACGGGTCTTTCTGAGCCGCCTTCCTGAGCTTCGAGGTGTCTTAGAAACCACTCAATGAGTCGTCTCAGAGGCCGCCAGTCCGTGCGCAGAAGCCTCCTGAGTCTCCCGCTGGTTGGACGTTGGGAAGCCTCATTGAGTTTCATGGAGTTCTGGTTCTTTTGTTTTCTCGAGTTGAAGATGTTTTTGAGCCGTTTTGACTTTTGCTGACCTGACGCAGTTGCCCGGAGTGGGCCTCATATCCGCTCTCTCTTTGCCCCTTTCATATCTCTGCCACATGCCATGTTGTCTAAGTGCGCCAGAGCGTCACATCTGCCCAGCAGAGGCAGCAATAGGGGTGAATCCAACCACCCCTTACTGTGCTGCCCCAGACCTGAATTTACCCCTGCCCCCCACTGACTCACCCACACCTCACTCTGTATCCTTCTCTGGGGTAATAAAGATGGCTGCTGTCCGGGGTAATAAAGATGGCTGCTGTCTGGGGTAATAAACATGGCTGCTGCGTTCACCTTTGACAGTCGGCGCGTGTCTCTCAGACCACTTGCAGTAAATAACTTTTGATATAGTTAGGAGCCAGGTGCAGTGTGTAACCCCCCCGGTGCAGTGTGTAACCCCCCCTGTGCAGTGTGTAACCCCCCCCTGTGCAGTGTGTAACCCCCCCCCGGTGCAGTGTGTAACCCCCCCCCCCGGTGTAGTGTGTAACACCCCCTGTGCAGTGTGTAACACCCCCCCACCCGGTGCAGTGTGTAACCCCCCCCCCGGTGTAGTGTGTAACACCCCCTGTGCAGTGTGTAACACCCCCCCACCCGGTGCAGTGTGTAACCCCCCCCCGGTGCAGTGTGTAACCCCCCCCTCCGGTGCAGTGTGTACCCCCCCCTCCGGTGCAGTGTGTAAACCCCCCTCCGGTGCAGTGTGTAACCCCCCCCCTGTGCAGTGTGTAACCCCCCCCCGGTGCAGTGTGTAAACCCCCCCCTGTGCAGTGTGAGTACAGTGTGTAACCCCCCCTCTGCAGTGTGAGTACAGTGTATGTCCCCCCCAGTCGGTGTGTACAGTGTGAGTAGAGCTGTTTGTCAGACAGAGCGCGGAGCGAGGGGACGGTGACGGGGGGGGGGGGGGGGGGGAGGGGAGGTGACAGAAGACGGGAGGGATGGAGTTATAGGTGAGAAGGAGTTAGAGACAGAGAGCCGGCTGCTTCAAAAGCAACAAGGAGACGGGGCTGGGGCAACACCGGGAGCTGCACAGGGGGGCAACACCGGGAGCTGCACAGGGGGGCAACACCGGGAGCTGCACAGGGGGACAACACAGGGACCAGGGCTGGGGTAACAGAGAATGAGGCAGGGGATGAGTGTACACGGACCGTACCGACTGGGGGTGCCGGGGGTAAGGAGAGGGGAGCTGGCATAGTGACTGGGGGTAGAAGAAGGGTTAAGCTGAGTGCAAAGTGGAGCGAGTGATGGACGGAGGCTGAGGAGACGCAGGAGGCACCTGGGGAGAGACGCAGAGAGAGAGGGCAGAGCGGCAGCTGGAATTGGAGCAGCACTTACCCCGCTGCCGGTCCCCGGGATCCAGGGGCACCTGCCACCGACCCCTGTCCTCCTCATCTGCAGCAGCCGCTTCACAGGGGTTCTCAACATACAGCCACGGAGCGTCAGCCCGAGGGAATCCCGACTACATAGTAACCAGCCTCGCCTCCTGCCCCAGCTGCATGAACACTGCACCCCCAGGGTGTTACTGACCACCAGACAGCCCATCGGGGGCATCGCCAGCTCCCCAGGGGCTGATAATGAAGGTCTGCGTGGGAATTTCCAGCGTCTCCCATTAGGAGCGGAAGAGGAGCAGAAGTTCTACTCAGAGGGGCCACCAAAAATGTCACCGAGAAGAAAGGACAGTGTGGAGAGGGGGAGGAAAGACACCAGAGTCAAGAGGGCAGTGCGGATCTCCAGCCTGGTGGCCCAGGAGGTAGGAAGGGGCTGATTAATGTCCCCCGGGGCCCTGAGGGTCATTGTTTCAGAACTTCCCTCTGACTCATACCCCAGTAACTGCCCCCCACCTACCCCCTTACACTGTCCCTACAATCTTACATCTCCCAGAGCCCTCCTCTATCTGCCCCATTAGCTCGCTCTCCTCTCTGACTTCTCATTTTGCCTATAGTGCATCATTTGCCCCAACTCATCCCAACACCCCTGTTTCCCTCATATCCCACCGATATTTACCCCAGCTGCCATTCAGCACCCCTATTTCTCTTTGCCCCATCTCAAGCTTATTCCCACCAGGCTGGGATTATTGACACGCAGTGGCTGTCGGGGTACAGATGTGCTGTTAGGGAGTGGGGTCAGTGTGTGTGTACCGGAGCGCTACATACCACGCGATCACTGGGGGGGTAATCAGCAGTGAGGTCAGTGTGTGTACCGGAGCGCTACGTACCACGCGATCACTGGGGGTTAATCAGCAGTGGGGTCAGTGTGTGTACCGGAGCGCTACGTACCACACGATCACTGGGGGGGTAATCAGCAGTGAGGTCAGTGTGTGTACCGGAGCGCTACGTACCACGCGATCACTGGGGGGGTAATCAGTAGTGAGGTCAGTGTGTGTACCGGAGCGCTACGTACCATGCGATCACTGGGGGTTAATCAGCAGTGGGGTCAGTGTGTGTACCGGAGCGCTACGTACCACGCGATCACTGGGGGGGTAATCAGCAGTGAGGTCAGTGTGTGTACCGGAGCGCTACGTACCACGCGATCACTGGGGGGGTAATCAGCAGTGGGGTCAGTGTGTGTACCGGAGCGCTACATACCACGCGATCACTGGGGGGTAATCAGCAGTGGGGTCAGTGTGTGTACCGGAGCGCTACGTACCACGCGATCACTGGGGGTTAATCAGCAGTGGGGTCAGTGTGTGTACCGGAGCGCTACATACCACGCGATCACTGGGGGGTAATCAGCAGTGGGGTCAGTGTGTGTACCGGAGCGCTACGTACCACGCGATCACTGGGGGGTAATCAGCAGTGGGGTCAGTGTGTGTACCGGAGCGCTACGTACCACGCGATCACTGGGGGGTAATCAGCAGTGGGGTCAGTGTGTGTACCGGAGCGCTACGTACCACGCGATCACTGGGGGGTAATCAGCAGTGGGGTCAGTGTGTGTACCGGAGCGCTACGTACCACGCGATCACTGGGGGGTAATCAGCAGTGGGGTCAGTGTGTGTACTGGAGCGCTACGTACCACACGATCACTGGGGGGTAATCAGCAGTGGGGTCAGTGTGTGTGTCGTGTAACGTGGACATTAACTTTTTTTGCCTCTTATAATTCCATTTGATGATTGGCTCCACGGCAGGACACATGGTGCGGCGCCCGTCGGGTTAATCGCGCGTTTGATCACATGTTGTTGATATGTAGGCTGACAGCTGGATAGTGTGTAGATGATCGTGTCACGCTGCTGTGAATGAGCACTTCCACTCATCCAAAGCCTTCTTGCCAGGAAGGAGCTCATCTAGAACCCTCTGTTGGAAAATAATTTGTCCAGAACCCTGCCTGCTGGGGAAGAACTCATCCAGAACCCTGCCTGCTGGAGAGGACCTCATCCAGAACCCTGCCTGCTGGGGAAGAACTCATCCAGAACCCTGCCTGCTGGAGAGGACCTCATCCAGAACCCTGCCTGCTGGAGAGGAACTCATCCAGAACCCTGCCTGCTGGGGAAGAACTCATCCAGAACCCTGCCTGCTGGAGAGGACCTCATCCAGAACCCTGCCTGCTGGAGAGGACCTCATCCAGAACCCTGCCTGCTGGAGAGGAACTCATCCAGAACCCTGCCTGCTGGAGAGGACCTCATCCAGAACCCTGCCTGCTGGAGAGGACCTCATCCGAGACCCTGCCTGCTGGAGAGGAACTCATCCAGAACCTTGCCTGCTGGAGAGGAACTCATCCAGAACCTTGCCTGCTGGAGAGGACCTCATCCAGAACCCTGCCTGCTGGAGAGGAACTCATCCAGAACCCTGCCTGCTGGAGAGGACCTCATCCAGAACCCTGCCTGCTGGAGAGGAACTCATCCAGAACCTTGCCTGCTGGGGAAGAACTCATCCAGAACCCTGCCTGCTGGAGAGGACCTCATCCGAGACCCTGCCTGCTGGAGAGGACCTCATCCAGAACCCTGCCTGCTGGAGAGGAACTCATCCAGAACCCTGCCTGCTGGAGAGGACCTCATCCAGAACCCTGCCTGCTGGAGAGGACCTCATCCAGAACCCTGCCTGCTGGAGAGGAACTCATCCAGAACCCTGCCTGCTGGAGAGGAACTCATCCAGAACCCTGCCTGCTGGAGAGGAACTCATCCAGAACCCTGCCTGCTGGAGAGGAACTCATCCAGAACCCTGCCTGCTGGAGGGGAACTAATCCTCAACATGCCCAGACGGGAAAACTTCTACAACCCTGCCTGTTGAGATGGAATTCATCCAGAACTCTCCCTGCCAGAATGGAACTCTTCCAAAGGCGCCTTTCCAGGAAGGAGTTTGTCCAGAATCCTCACTGCCTTGATGGAACTCTTCAAGAACCCTGCCTACTGAGATGGAACTCATCCAGGACCCTCCCTGCCAGGATGGAACTCATCCAGAACCCTCCATGCCGCAACGGAATTCATCCAGAACCCTCCATGCCGCAACGGAATTCATCCAGAACCCTCCATGTCATAACTGCATTCTTCCAGAACCCTGCCTGTCTAGTTAACACTTCCAGACCCTCCATGCCGGGAGGGAACTCATCCCGAATTCTCCCTGTTGAGCTGGAACTCTTCCAGACCCTCTCTGTTGGACAGGAACTTATCCAGAACTCTCTTCCGGGATGGAACTCATGTAGAGCGATGCAGTGAATGAGAGTGCGTCCTGCTGGAACCTCATCTTCTCTCTGTTACTCCGCACCGTTCAGATGTCGCGCGTAGGAGACGCGGCCAGTCAGTCAGTCAGTCAGTCAGCCAGTCAGTCATTCAGTCAGTCCGTCCGTCCCCGCGGCCGGTCAGTCAGTCAGTCTGTCCCCGCGCTCACACAGAATGGCCTGTCTATTAACCCCTTAGTGCCTGCGGTGCTTTGTGTAACGAGCCGCACACAGCCATCCGTGAGAAGAGGTGATGGGGAATTAGCAGCCGTCATGATCCGGCTGAGCGTTAATTAGGAATTAGCAGTCCTGACAGCGAGAACAGCGCATCTCTAATTACACAACGATCCCGGCCCCCACCGGCCCCTGACACTCGCAGATCCCGTACATGCTCTGCAGGAGAGAGTATTCTGGTAAAACAGAGTGCAAGCTCTTTGTCACAGGTCTGTACATGAATGTAGTTCCTGATTTACGGGGCATTTTACAGTCGGGGTGTGAGGGGTTAACTCATCTTATAAAGTGCCTGTTCCGGGGGTCTGTGTGTCCCCTGATTACCCCAGCCCTGAGCGACCCACCACACCTGCCCCCGGGAGCTGCTTCCTTCATCTGCTGCTCATGATAAATACCCCCCAATCTGGGTCATTCTCTGCGGAACGTGGCGTCAGCGAATCTCACTTCGTTCCGGATTAATCTCACCTAGAAAAGGAATTGAGCGGCGCCCCTTCCGGTCATTACAGTGACCCCGGGGGGAGCTGCCCAACCCTAATACCCCGGGGGGGAGCTGCCTAACGCTAATACCCCGGGGGGGAGCTGCCTAACGCTAATACCCCGGGGGAGCTGCCCAACCCTAATACCCCGGGAGGTGAGCTGCCCAACCCTAATACCCCGGGAGGTGAGCTGCCTAACCCTAATACCCCGGGAGGTGAGCTGCCTAACCCTAATACCCCGGGGGAGCTGCCCAACCCTAATACCCCGGGAGGTGAGCTGCCTAACCCTAATACCCTGGGGGGAGGAGCTGCCCAACCCTAATACCCTGGGGGGGAGGAGCTGCCCAACCCTAATACCCCAGGGTTTAGTGACCTCCAGTAGCTCCAGTGAGGCAACGCTAGGGTTAATGGACTCGTTAGAGACGGGAGATGCGGGGCGAGGGGCCGCGGGGCCGGGAGTCGTGATCCCCGCGCGTGACGAGCGAGACTGTTACTCGTGCGAAAGTCACACGGAGATGTGTTAAGTGAGATAAAAATTCTTACAGACGTTTTCCTTAACAACCAGCCCTGAGGGGGTTAAAATAAAGCTAACACGTTATTATCCAATCAGCTGCGCCAGCCGACACCCCTCGCTGGCACAGAGAGCGTTAACCAAAAAAGAGACATTTTATAGACCTGCGTTTGCATGAAAGCCGACGAAGCGCCACGTGATCCACACTTTAATCCCATCCGCATTACCTGGCATTTAGGTGGAATGAAAGGGCGGTAGATAAATGGAGCAGCCTCCCAGCAGAAGTGGTAGAGGGTAATACAGTGAGGGTATTAAACATGCATGGGATAGACATACGGCTCCTGAATCTAAAACGAGACCAACGACTGATTAAGGTCTTTACAGCAGGAGAAACAGGCGACTAGACGGGGGCCGGATGGGGGCCGATCTGCTGGCGGGTTCTGGGTTTCTATTGAAGAAGTAGTAGATGCACTGACACAACACCCAGCATATTATTTACAATATAAACGTATCTGAAACCGAGACAGTCCAGATAATTAGCAAAAGGCTTTCTGTTTGTTGTCGGCCCCTGCATCTTATTGATTCAGTGTGAATGCTGCGTTTGTCTCCAGTGCTTGGGCCCTCGGGGGCCGGTAGACAGTGAATCTTTCGCAGCACAGCCGGACACATGCACAGCACATGCGGTTCCAGCCGCTCAGAGGTCTCTCCCTCAGATGGAATAAATAGGAGACTTCCGAGCCCCTGAGAGTCTGTATCGTACTAGAAGTGTAAAGGGGACAACTGTCCAGTGAGCCGGGGGTAGGGGCCGCGTGACCTCCGTACACCTCCCCCGCTGGAAGGTCAGGCAGCCTGATGCGTGGACGGTCTCTCCCGCGCATGCTGTGGGTCGCGGCGCTGATTGCTGCCTGACCCCCGGCGGGCTGAGAAGTGCTCAAGCTGCCTGGGATTATGTCACGGAGGAACCAGAGCCATCTGTGGACAGAAATTACTGGGATCAGCCGGCCTCGATCTCTCAGGCGCTTAATACTAATCCGCGGCGAGAGGAGTCCTCGGCCAACACATTAAGCTTCTGGAGCAATCCTGTTACGTCCTAGCAGCTGCTGTCATCCGACATCCTCGTGCCCCCCCCCCCGCGTCCTCCTCATCTGAGAACCCTTCTCTCCTCTCTCTGGATTCCTCCTGATCCGCGAACCCTTCTCTCCTCTCTCTGGATTCCTCCTGATCCGCGAACCCTTCTCTCCTCTCTCTGTACTCCTCCTCATCTGAGAACCCTTCTCTCCTGTATCTGTCTCTCTAATCCTACCCTGGGAACCCTTCTCTCCTCTCTCTGTACTCCTCCTCATCTGAGAACCCTTCTCTCCTGTATCTGTCTCTCTAATCCTACCCTGGGAACCCTTCTCTCCTCTCTCTGTACTCCTCCTCATCTGAGAACCCTTCTCTCCTGTATCTGTCTCTCTAATCCTACCCTGGGAACCCTTCTCTCCTCTCTCTGGACGCCTCCTGCTCTGAGAACCCCTCTCTCCGGACACCTCCTGATCTGAGAACCCCTCTCTTCTGTCTCTGGATGCGTCCTGCTCTGAGAACCCCTTTCTCCTCTCTCTAGACTCCTGCTCTGAGAACCCTTCTCTCCTCTCTCTGGACCCCTGATCCAAGAACCCCTCTCTCCTGTATCTGTCTTTCTCCTCACCCTACCTTGGGAACCCCTCTCACCTCTCTCTAAACTCCTCCTGATCCAAGAACCCTCCTCCCTTGTATCTGTTTCTCGCCTCTCTCTGAACTCCTCCTGATCTGAGAACCCTTCTCTCCTGTATCTGTCTCCTGTCCTACCTTGGGAACCCTTCTCTCCTCTCTCTGTACTCCTCCTGGTCTGAGAACCCCTCTCTCCTCTCTCTAGACTCTTCCTGATCTGAGAAGCCTTTTCTCCTGTATCTGTCTCCTCTCCTACCTTGGGAACCCTTCTTTCCTATGGAGTGTTATTGCATCAGAATCTCCTAATTGTCCTCCTCTGACACCCCGTTACCCCCAGCTTTTCATGCACTCCCCCTCCTGCATTCTCTCCCACCATCCACCCCTGAGCGGACTATATGTCATGCCCCCTGCTGCTGACCCGAGCGCCCGCATCCCCCCCCAAAAGGCGCCCGCAGCACAACCCCCCTCCCCGCAGTGCAACTCCACAGCGCCTGCAGCACAACAGCCCTCCCCACAGCGCCCGCAGCACAACAGCCCTCCCCACAGCGCAACTCCACAGCGCCCGCAGCACAACAGCCCTTCCCACAGCGCCCGCAGCACAACAGCCCTCCCCACAGCGCCCGCAGCACAACAGCCCTCCCCACAGCGCAACTCCACAGCGCCCGCAGCACAACAGCCCTTCCCACAGCGCCCGCAGCACAACAGCCCTCCCCACAGCGCCCGCAGCACAACAGCCCTTCCCACAGCGCCCGCAGCACAACAGCCCTCCCCACAGCGCCCGCAGCACAACAGCCCTCCCCGCAGCACAACTCCACAGCGCCCACAGCACAACAGCCCTCCCCACAGCGCCCGCAGCACAACAGCCCTCCCCACAGCGCAACTCCACAGCGCCCGCAGCACAACAGCCCTTCCCACAGCGCCCGCAGCACAACAGCCCTCCCCGCAGCACAACAGCCCTTCCCGCAGCACCCACCTTCAGTTGAATTTGAGATGATTTATGGATTGACACAGAAAGGAGGCTGCAGCCCAATCCGAGCCGGAGCAACCGATGGCTCAGAGAGGACGGCGGACTCGCTGCCAGGAACTTCACGTTTCTACCTCTGACAGATTAGGCAGGGAATGACAGTAGGCAGGGAATGTGGTGGGATGCGAGGCTGGCCTCCCGGTGGAGTTGGGAATGAGCCTTCACCTCAGAAACATCGCGCTCTAAACCGAGATAATTGAAGGAGGGTCCGCGCTGCGACCGTGCGTACCCGGGGGGCTTATAAAGCAGGTCGGGGGTTTCATTCCAGTCATCAGATTTATTTACGATAAGAGAGACATTTTAGGTGATTAGACCGGAGGCCGTGGGGGGCGATTATCACTTCAGGTGAATAGGAGGAAAAAGAGTCTGTGAGCACATTTCAGAGAAAATGCGGCCAAATTCCCGAAAGCCTCGGAGCAGCTGCTGGGGTAGAAAACCTGGCAGGGAGTCCACGGGGCATGGCCGGGTGTCCAGCCTAACCTCCAATCTGCTAGAGGGGTAGAAACGTCTAACCTCCAATCTGTCAGAGGGGTAGAACGTCTAACCTCCAATCTGCCAGAGGGGTAGAAACGTCTAACCTCCAATCTGTCAGAGGGGTAGAAACGTCTAACCTCCAATCTGCCAGAGGGGTAGAAACGTCTAACCTCCAATCTGCCAGAGGGGTAGAAACGTCTAACCTCCAATCTGCCAGAGGGGTAGAAACGTCTAACCTCCAATCTGCCAGAGGGGTAGAACCGTCTAACCTCCAATCTGCCAGAGGGGTAGAAACGTCTAACCGCCAATCTGCCAGAGGGGTAGAAACGTCTAACCTCCAATCTGCCAGAGGGGTAGAAACGTCTAACCTCCAATCTGCCAGAGGGGTAGAAACTTCTAACCTCCAATCTGCCAGAGGGGGGTAGTTATGTCTAACCTCCAATCTGTCGGAGGAGTACGTGTTCCTGACGTCTGCCTCACTGCGTGGGGAGCACATATAGCTCCTGCGGCCCGGCGCTCTCTGCTGGAGGGGGTGACACCGTGGGGCTTTCTCCTCTGTCTGGTTTGGCGCTCGTATCAAGTGAGGCTCTTTTTTTTCTCTTCTGAAAACGGCCTTCAGCCGGGGCTAAACACGGTGTAATCTACCCCAGCCTTACACAGAAGCTACATGTGAGGCGCGTACGTTCTTGGCGTGTGATCCGTGTGCCGTCTGCCCCACATCGGGAGCCTGAAGGGATTAGCAGAGAATTGGCGCCGAGCGCGGCCGGTGACGTTACCTGAACCGCCTGATGCAGCAGGAAAAAGCCCGGCGGCCGTCCGCTGCGGGCCGTCGGATTCTTATTATTAATGTTACAGATATTTAATCAGAGCCGGGAGCCGCGAGTGAAGCTGCGTCCCCCTCGGCTCGTTCTCTGCCAAAGCTCGTCGGTCTCGGGGATTACATTATATATTATTAATCCTTTCCATGAAATATTCATCTGAACATACAGAGCTGCAAACACACGGCTTCTCCGCTCACACGCAGCCTCCCCTCAAACACGCGGCCTCCCCTCAAACACGCGGCTTCTCCTCTCAAACACGCGGCCTCCCCTCAAACACGCGGCTTCTCCCCTCAAACACGTGGCTTCTGCGCTCAAACACGCGGCTTCTCCCCTCAAACACGCGGCTTCTCCCCTCAAACACGCGGCTTCTCCCCTCCAACACGCTGCCTCCCCTCAAACACGCTGCCTCCCCGCTCACACACGGGTGCTTCACCGCTCCGTCACCGCATGTTTAGTAATAAATGAAAAAGAAAAGCAGGTGACACAGATGGGGGGCAGATTAACAGACAGCGCTCTTATTGGAAGATTTTGCCCCATTTCCTCTGGCCCTTTCTGGGGGCCACTGTATGTGGGGGCAGGGTAGGGTAAGGAGCTGTCTGTCTGTCTGCTGCCTGCGTAACGGAGCTGTCTGTCTGTCTGCTGGCCGGGTAAAGGAGCTGTCTGTCTGCTGGCCGGGTAACCGAGCTGTCTGTCTGCTGGCCGGGTAACGGAGCAGTCTGTCTGTCTGCTGGCCGGGTAACGGAGTTGTCTGTCTGTCTGCTGGCCGGGTAACGGAGCTGTCTGTCTGCTGGCCGGGTAACGGAGCTGTCTGTCTGCTGGCCGGGTAACCGAGCTGTCTGTCTGTCTGCTGGCCGGGTAACGGAGCTGTCTGTCTGCTGGCCGGGTAACGGAGCAGTCTGTCTGTCTGCTGGCCGGGTAACGGAGTTGTCTGTCTGTCTTCTGGCCGGGTAACCGAGCAGTCTGTCTGCTGGCCGGGTAACCGAGCAGTCTGTCTGTCTGCTGGCCGGGTAACCGAGCTGTCTGTCTGTCTGTCTGTCTGCTGGCCGGGTAACCGAGCAGTCTGTCTGTCTGCTGGCCGGGTAACCGAGCTGTCTGTCTGTCTGTCTGCTGGCAGGGTAATGGAGCTGTCTGTCTGTCTGTCTGCTGTGTTCAGGTGGCGTGCCTGGCAGGCGTCTCGTTTTGCATTATTTAAAGCTTGTCTTTTCCTGTTGTTTAGGCTGATGTCACGGCCTGGGCGCAGTCACGCGCAGGGGCATGGGGGGATATGGCATCTCTTGCCCGTCTCTCTCCTCTCTGTACCCACCCGTCTCTCTCCTCTCTGTACCCGCCCGTCTCTCTCCTCTCAGTGCCCGCCCGTCTCTCTCCTCTCTGTACCCGCCCGTCTCTCTCCTCTCTGTACCAGACTGTCTCTCTGTACCCGCCTGTCTCCTCTCTGTACCCGCCCGTCTCTCTCCTCTCTGTACCCACCTGTCTCTCTCCTCTCAGTGCCCGCACGTCTCACTCCTCTCAGTGCCCGCCCGTCTCTCTCCTCTCTGTACCAGACTGTCTCTCTGTACCCGCCTGTCTCCTCTCTGTACCCGCCCGTCTCTCTCCTCTCTGTACCAGACTGTCTCTCTGTACCCGCCTGTCTCTCTCCTCTCTGTACCCGCCCGTCTCTCTTTTCCTACCCATCTCTCTGTACCCACCCGTCTCTCTCTGTGTACTCACCTGTCTCTTTCCTCCCTGTGCCTCTCTCTCCCCCTCCGTGCCTCCCTCTTTCACACTCTCCCCCTTCCCCTGGGACGGAGGGCACAGCTGTTGTGTATGGGAGGCGCTGGATGCGCATGTTTTGTCCTCTGTAGTTAGACTGGAGCCGAGGTCTTTGTGTCAGTGAATAGTTCTCTCCATGGGCCTGCAGGAGACTTTCAAACCGGTAAGAAGCTGCAGCCCCAGCCCTGCCGGCTGCTGAAACCCCAAACCCCACCCCGATCCTGAACCCCAGAGCTTCAGCCCTCCCCGCTCTTTGACCCCAAACCTCCAGCCCTCCTCGCGCCTCCAAACTCCCCATGATCCCCAGTAACACTCTCACTCCCCAGGATGTCTCTGTGCGTCGCCCTCGCTCTGTCCAGAAATGGAGATGTCTCGGAGTACCGTGTGATTTCACCCGTCACACTTATCTCATCTGGTCACGTGTGCTGCGACAGGGGCCGTGACCTCAGCCTGCAGTCACACGTGTCAGGTTGTTACACGTTGGAGGTGACCGGATGGTTAGTTCTGCTGCCGAGTCCGCGTTCACCTGCGGGGCCGGCGTCGTAGTATAATATATATATAAATACCCACTAAACCTGCGCGTCTCTCCCGGACACAGCCTTCGTAGAGAGGGGCTTCACGTGGTCTCTCTGTAGTGCATAGGGTCACTAATCATGAGTGCGCCCCCAGCCCGTTTCTGCGTTTTGGCCGTCTCTCTGTGCAGGACCGTCTGTCCACTCTCTCTCTCTGCGCTGGGCCGTCTCTCTCTCTCTCCGTGCGGGGCCGTCTCTTCCCTCTCACCTCTACTCCCTCTCTCCACGAGGGGCCGTCTCTCCTCCCGCTCTCCGCGCGGGGCCGTCTCTCCTCCCGCTCTCCGCGCGGGGCCGTCTCTCCTCCCGCTCTCCGCGCGGGGCCGTCTCTCCTCCCGCTCTCCGCGCGGGGCCGTCTCTCCTCCCGCTCTCCGCGCGGGGCCGTCTCTCCTCCCGCTCTCCGCGCGGGGCCGTCTCTCCTCCCTCTCTCCGCGCGGGGCCGTCTCTCCTCCCGCTCTCCGCGCGGGGCCGTCTCTCCTCCCTCTCTCCGCGCGGGGCCGTCTCTCCTCCCGCTCTCCGCGCGGGGCCGTCTCTCCTCCCTCTCTCCGCGCGGGGCCGTCTCTCCTCTCTCTGCGCGTGGGGCCGTCTCTCTAATTCTAGGCCCGGACCCTCCCCCGAGATGTGTTTCTAGTAACAATTCCCCAAATTCTCTATCAATAAAGCTCATTGAGATACGGCGTCTGATGGCCCCTCCCCCCGGGCAGTTTCTGCATATATTAAAAATGTTTTCAGGGGGGGTATGTATGAGTGTGGCGTGTCTGATCTCTCTCTCCGTGCGCGTACGTTTACATTCATGTCATTTGGAGCAGTTCAACAATTGAAGAAAAGCTTTATTGGAAAGCATCAGAAACAGGTACTCACAGGGGGAGACGTTCCCAGAGCGTTAAACGTTAGTGCGCGGCCAGGGCTCCCCCGGACCTTCAAATTATATAAATGTCTTCCCTTGAACCCCCAAATTATACACATGGCTCCCCCGAACCCCCAGATTATAGGCATGGCTCCACCCGAACCCCCAGATTACAGGCATGGCTTCACCTGAACCCCCCATATTATAGAAATGTGCCCCTCTGAACCCCCAGATTATAGGCGTGTGTTCCCCTGAACCCCCACATTATAGGAATGGCTCCCCATGGGTCGTGTTGGACCGAGAAATGTAATAGAACTGAAATAGTGAGATCCAAGCGCTCCGTGCCGGAGAAAGATCTGGAAGGCGAGGTGGGGAACGGACGGACGGGGGGGGGGTGTCGGCAGCTTCTCCCGCGTGCGCTCCGCAGATAACATTATGGACGCCTGCACCACGGAGAGGACAATAAAGGAGAGCGGCCCCGGGAACATGCACAACGGCCCCCAATGGGAGAGTTAGCGAGAGCAGCGAGGACGGGGGCATTTATTTATAGACAGCGGGCAAAGAAAAGAGCGGCTGAGAGGGGACAACGGAACTAAAACATGGATGTGGGGGGCCCGCTGTCCTTGGACCTGAGGAGGGTAACGAAGCAGACGTGGGTGAGAGCCGAGTGCGGCCACTCAATGAGTCTTAGAGGGACCCCCACAGCATCAGAGGGACCCCCTCTTTTTACCGCTGACAGGTGATTTGCTCCAGTTTGATGGGGCTAATAAAGAAACTAGTGAGGACCCCCCTGTGGCTTGCTGGGGAGGGGGGAGCGGCCGAGCGCAGAGAACGTAATGAGGGCCATAAATAAGAGGAGCAGGAGGGAGGGAGTCGGGGAGGTGCGGGAAACGCCGCGGCCAGACTAATAAATACCGCTTTATGGTTTCTGTAGGACGAGCTGTAATGTGATCACGAGCCGCATACAGCGAGCGTCACGCGTGTTCTTACCCCGCTTACTTCACTCGCATGACGGGCATTGATTTCGTGACGCAGGACATAACGGTCGCTTTCCTCTGTTTCCGCGCAGGTTCTGTCTTTGGGGGCCGACGTCCTCCCGGAGTACAAACTGCAGGCCCCTCGAATCCACAAATGGACCATCCTCCACTACAGTCCGTTCAAGGCCGTTTGGGACTGGCTCATCCTGCTGCTGGTCATCTACACGGCCATCTTTACCCCCTACTCTGCCGCCTTCCTTCTCAACGACCAGGAGGAGCAAGAGAAGGAGAACTGCGGCTACTCCTGCAACCCGCTGAGCGTGGTGGACCTGATCGTGGACATCATGTTCATCATTGACATCCTCATCAACTTCCGGACCACCTACGTCAACTCCAACGAGGAGGTCGTAAGCCATCCGGGGAAGATCGCTATCCACTACTTCAAAGGCTGGTTCCTTATTGACATGGTGGCCGCCATACCCTTTGACCTCCTGATATTCGGCTCGGGCTCCGAGGAGGTAAGGAACGCGCGGCTTTATCTGAAGCTTTGCCATTGGCTGCTCTGTTTCCACGCTTCACCCGCTCTCTGTCTTCAAGCTCCGTAAATACATCCAAAAATATTGCGAATTAGTTGGAATTACCCCTGCTCGGGTATTACAGGTACATGGGAGGGGCCCCTGCTCGGGTATTACAGGTACAGGGGAGGGGTTGTAATAGTGACATCTATCGTGGCAGCTGCAGTTTAATGTTAGAGGAATGGGGGAGAGCGCGGCTGCTGTAGTTTAATGTTAGAAGAATGGGGGAGAGCGCGGCGGCTGTAGTTTAATGTTAGAAGAATGGGGAGAGCGCGGCGGCTGTGGTTTAATGTTAGAGGAATGGGGGAGAGCGTGGCAGCTGCAGTTTAATGTTAGGGGAATGGGGGAGAGCGCGGCGGCTGTGGTTTAATGTTGATAAATGTAAAATAATGCACTTGGGATGTATAAATCGCCGGGCAGAATATAGCAGCGGGGGCTAATCTGTCGGTGGTAAGAGAGGAGAGGGGTCCGATTAGTGGCAGGAAGATGGAAGAGGTTCTGCTTCTTTAAAGATCTTTGGTCAGACCTCACCTAGAGTAGTGGGTACAGTGCTGGACATACCGCTTACAGAAGGATATTGACATAAACAGGGAATGGTTTGCAGGATAAAGTTCTTTCTGTTTTTATTCTTTGTTCCTCATCGTGTTCCATCTCATGTACTAACGTTTGTGATTAGCCCTGCCCGTGAGAGGTGCCGGGATACTAATGTGTACCAGCCCTGCTGGTGAGAGGTGCCGGGATATTGGTGTTGCTCACCTCAGATGTGGCCCCCGGTTACCTTTTGGGTCCGGTCGAGCTCTGTGGCCTCCAGAAGAGGCCGTGACTTCCAGGTAGCCCCGGTCTTCATACTCCGCCGATTGGCCAGATTTTGCCGCATTCTCATGGCGGTAGCCAATCCGGCACGATGTAGCCCGATGTGCGCTCCAAGTTCTGTGGCCCTTGGGCTGTGGCGGGTGAGCGAGTGTGAGGAGTCACGGTAGGCGAGTGGAGGTTGAGGATGGATCACGTTTCTGCAAGGAAAGGGTTAAATACACAAAATTCTTACCCGCTCTTCCCCCGAGGCTGGTATCTGCAGTGGTGACCGGGGTCATTTGGGGTAAATCTGGGCTATTGAGGGAAGCCCCGCCCCCCGCTGCGCGGCTGCCTGTCCTGCGCGGGAGGATCCCTCAGGCGACGGCTCTGCTTTCACGCTGCGGCCTCCACGCGCTTTCTTCTGCTTGCATGTCGCTCGTGAGAAAACACGGTAAGTCGGTAACCCACGGCAACCCACAGGAACCCACTGCAGCCCACAGGAACCCACTGCAGCATCACCCCCACTCATCATGAACACGGACCGGGAGAGCACCCGACCCCTGCGGAGCCGCAGGCCAGCCAATCCGAGGGAGGCACTGGCATGAGGGCTGTGCCCAGATTATAAGGTGGGGTCGGCCCTGATGGCTGGGAGTAGTGAGGAGGAGAGTGAGGGGTGACAGGGCAGCATGGCCAGTTTGGGGAGGAATAAGGAGTCAGCCGCCTGTCTGCTCAGTGTGTGAATAAAATGTTTTTCTTTTAAGATACTGAAGAGAAGCAAAGAAGGAACCAATAAGGAGGTACGGTATTGCGGGGGTGGGGCCAGAGGCGGGGCATGGGGTGCTACACAGTGCAATTAGGCAACTGCGGCCTCTGGCAGGAGAACTTCAACTCATGTGGCCCGAAACACGTGGCGTGAAAATGTGAACATTAACTATACATTGTACAGGGCCTCCATTAACTATACATTGTACAGGGCCCGCATTAACTGTACATTGTACAGGGCCCGCATTAACTATACATTGTACAGGGCCCGGATTAACTGTACATTGTACAGGGGCTGGTTTGCTGGAATCATTATACATTATACATTATTCAGGGCCGGTTCAGCCCCTCATTATATGTTTTTTCAATGAGTTACATTTGTCCGGTTGCCTTTTTTGTGTTTATATAACGCTAGCGGTTAGGAAGGGTTTGGCATAAAGGACTATATTGGGGGCCCGGTGCTCTGTCTCTCTTATTGCCCCTTCCCCTCCTACTCATGGGGGTTAAATGATATAGATGGGGATCCCAGCATCTACCTGCCCCGGCTCCCGAGGTCCTCTGCTGGAAATGTAATGTAGATAAATGTAAAGTTATGCACTTCGAGGTAGGGAACGCACAAGCAGCCTACACCCTAAACGGTAGTGAATTAGGGGTCACGACAAATGAGAAGGATTTGGGAATTGTTATAGACAACAAACTAGGCAACAATGTGCGACGTCCGTCAGCAGCCGCTAAGGCCAGTAAGGTATTGTCGTGCATAAAAAGGGGCATCAAGTCGCGGGATGAAGATATAATGTTGCCTCTGTATAAATCAATGGTAAGGCCGCACCTTGAATATGCTGTGCAATTTCGGGCACCTGTTCTAAAGCAGGATATCATAGCACTAGAAAGGGTGCAGAGGCGGCTACAAAATGAATAAAAGGAATGGAGCTCTATAGTTATGAAGAAAGGTTAACTAATTTAAATCTGTTTAGTTTAGAAAAACGTCGCCTCAGAGGGGATATGATATACATTATATAAATATATGCGGGGCCGATATACATTATATAAATATAGGCGGGGCCGATATACATTATATAAATATATGCAGGGCCGATATACATTATATAAATATATGCGGGCCGATATACATTATATAAATATATGCGGGGCCGATATACATTATATAAATATATACGGGGCCGATATACATTATATAAATACATGCGGGGCCGATATACATTATATAAATATACGTGGGGCCGATATACATTATATAAATATATGCGGGGAGGATATACATTATATAAATATATGCGGGGCCGATATACATTATATAAATATATGCGGGGAGGATATACATTATATAAATATATGCGGGGCCGATATACATTATAGAAATATATTCGGGGGGCCGATATACATTATATAAATATATGCGGGGAGGATATACATTATATAAATATACGCAGGGCCGATATACATTATATAAATATATGCGGGGAGGATATACATTATATAAATATATGCAGGGCCGATATACATTATATAAATATATGCGGGGCCGATATACATTATATAAATATATGCGGAGCCGATATACATTATATAAATATATGCGGGGCCGATATACATTATATAAATATATTCGGGGGGCCGATATACATTATAGAAATATGTTCGGGGGGCCGATATACATTATATAAATATATGCAGGGGGCCGATATACATTATATAAATATATTCGGGGGGCCAATATACATTATATAAATATATGCGGGGAGGATATACATTATATAAATATACGCAGGGCCGATATACATTATATAAATATATTCGGGGGGCCGATATACATTATATAAATATATTCGGGGGGCCGATATACATTATATAAATATATTCGGGGGGCCGATATACATTATATAAATATATGCGGGGAGGATATACATTATATAAATATACGCAGGGCCGATATACATTATATAAATATATGCGGGGAGGATATACATTATATAAATATATTCGGGGGGCCGATATACATTATATAAATATATGCGGGGCCGATATACATTATATAAATATACGTTGGGCCGATATACATTATATAAATATAAGCGGGGCCGATATACATTATATAAATATACGTGGGCCGATATACATTATATAAATATAGGCGGGGCCGATATACATTATATAAATATATGCGGGGGGCCGATATACATTATATAAATATATTCGGGGGGCCGATATACATTATATAAATATATGCGGGGCCGATATACATTATATAAATATATTCGGGGGGCCGATATACATTATATAAATATATGCGGGGCCGATATACATTATATAAATATATGCGGGGCCGATATACATTATATAAATATATGCGGGGCCGATATACATTATATAAATATATGCGGGGCCGATATACATTATATAAATATACGTGGGCCGATATACATTATATAAATATAGGCGGGGCCGATATACATTATATAAATATACGTGGGGCCGATATACATTATATAAATATATGCGGGGAGGATATACATTATATAAATATACGCGGGGCCGATATACATTATATAAATATCTGTGGGACCGATATACATTATATAAATATACTTGGGGCCGATATACATTATATAAATATACGTAGGGCCGATATACCGTATTTGCTCGATTATAAGACGAGGTTTTTTTCAGAGCAAATGCTCTGAAAAATACCCCTCGTCTTCTAATCGGGGTCGTCTTCTAATCAGACCTCAAATTAGGAGACTAAGATCCAGATCCCCCGCACCGCTGCAGGGGACCTGGATCCTCCTGTCTCACCCCCCCCCCCCATCATACACTTACCGGTGCTTCCTGCTGTATTGCCGGGGCAGCGGGTTGACGTCTACGCGATCCGCGTAGACAACGTCCGCTGCAGCCGGAAGGAGGTGTGGCTAGCAGCGGGGGTTGTCTGCGTCCGTCGCGTAGACCTTCCCCGACTGTCAGAGATCTCTGATCTCTGACAGCCGGGGAAAGTATACGCGACGGACGCATACAAACCCCCGCCGCCAACTCCACCTCCTTCCGGCTGCAGCAGAAGGCGACGTCAACCCGCTGCCCCGGCTGGAAGCACCGGTAAGAGAGGGGAGGGAGGAGAGGGGAGGGGAGAGAGGAGAGGAGAGGGGAGGGGAGGGGGGGGAGAGAGTGTGTGTGTGTGTGTTAGTTAAATGGGGGCATAGGGCATTTCTGGAGTGGCGTTAAGGGGGCATTTAATAGAGCACTCTGCCTCCTGAAATGCCTTATACCTCCCTATATGCCACTCTGCCCCATAATATGCCTTTTAACCCCCTAAATGCCAGAGTGGCATATAGTGGTATAAGGCATTTCTGGAGGCAGAGTGCTCTATACAATGCCTTTTAACTCCCTTAATGCCACTCTGCCTCCTGAAATGCCTTATACCTCCCTATATGCCACTCTGCCCCATAATATGCATTTTAACCCCCTAAATGCCAGAATGGGATATAGGGGTATAAGGCATTTCTGGAGGCAGAGTGGCATATAGGGGGTCAAAAGGCATACCATGGGGCACAGTGGCATATAGAGGGTTAAAAGGCATATCATGGGCCGCAGTGCCATATTGGTGTGGCAAGCCTGGGGGCAGATGTGCGTAACTGGGGGACAGGCTGGAAAATACAAGAAATAAAAACAAAAAAAATATTTTTCTCAATCATAGCTTTTATTAAAAAAAATAGTTTACATGAATTAACATTTACTGGTAAAACTTTTTTCCTTTAGGGTCGTCTTATATTCAGGCTTTTTCTTTTTTCCTAAGTTAATATTCAGATTTTGGGGGGTCGTCTTATAATCAGGGTCGTCTTATAATCGAGCAAATACGGTACATTATATAAATATATGCGGGGAGGATATACATTATATAAATATAGGCGGGGCCGATATACATTATATAAATATACGTGGGCCGATATACATTATATAAATATACGTGGGGCCGATATACATTATATAAATATACGCGGGGCCGATATACATTATATAAATATACGTGGGGCCGATATACATTATATAAATATACGCGGGGCCAATGTACATCATATAAATATACGCGGGGCCGATATACATTATATAAATATATACGGGGCCGATATACATTATATAAATATATTCGGGGGGGCCGATATACATTATATAAATATATTCGGCGCTGATATACATTATATAAATATATTCGGGGGGCGATATACATTATATAAATATATTCGGGGGGCCGATATACATTATATAAATATATTCGGGGGGCCGATATACATTATATAAATATATGCGGGGCCGATATACATTATATAAATATATTCGGGGGGCCGATATACATTATATAAATATACGCGGGGCCGATATACATTATATAAATATATGCAGGGCCGATATACATTATATAAATATATTCGGGGGGCCGATATACATTATATAAATATATGCGGGGCCGATATACATTATATAAATATACGTTGGGCCGATATACATTATATAAATATACGCGGGGCCGATATACATTATATAAATATATGCGGGGAGGATATACATTATATAAATATATGCGGGGAGGATACACATTATATAAATATAGGCGGGGCCGATATACATTATATAAATATACGTGGGGCCGATATACATTATATAAATATATGCGGGGAGGATATACATTATATAAATATAGGCGGGGCCGATATACATTATATAAATATACACGGGGCCGATATACATTATGTAAATATACGCGGGGCCGATATACATTATATAAATATACGCGGGACCGTTATACATTATATAAATATATACGGGGCTGATATACATTATATAAATATATGCGGGGCCGATATACATTATATAAATATATGCGGAAGGCCGATATACATTATATAAATATACGTTGGGCCGATATACATTATATAAATATATGCGGGGCCGATATACATTATATAAATATAGGCGGGGCCGATATACATTATATAAATATATGCGGGGAGGATATTCATTATATAAATATAGGCGGGGCCGATATACATTATATAAATAAATGCGGGGAGGATATTCATTATATAAATATAGGCGGGGCCGATATACATTATATAAATATAGGCGGGGCCGATATACATTATATAAATATATGCGGGGCCGATATACATTATGTAAATATACGCGGGGCCGATATACATTATGTAAATATCTGCGTGACCAATATACATTATATAAATATACGTGGGGCCGATATACATTATATAAATATATGCGGGGCCGATATACATTATATAAATATATGCGCGGCCGATATACATTATGTAAATATACGCGGGGCCGATATACATTATGTAAATATCTGCGTGACCAATATACATTATATAAATATACGTGGGGTCGATATACATTATATAAATATATGCGGGGCCGATATACATTATATAAATATACATGGGGCCGATATACATTATATAAATATATACGGGGCCGATATACATTATATAAATATATGCAGGGCCGATATACATTATATAAATATACGCGGGGCCGATATACATTATGTAAATATATGCAGGGCCGATATACATTATATAGATATATGCGGGGCCTATATACATTATATAAATATATACGGGGCCGATATACATTATATAAATATATACGGGGCCGATATACATTATATAAATATATGCGGGGCCCATATACATTATATAAATATATTCGGGGGGCCGATATACATTATATAAATATATGCAGGGCCGATATACATTATATAGATATATGCGGGGCCGATATACATTATATAAATATATGCAGGGTCGATATACATTATATAAATATACGCGGGGCCAATATACATTATATAGATATATGCGGGGCCGATATACATTATATAAATATATGCAGGGCCGATATACATTATATAAATATATGCAGGGTCGATATACATTATATAAATATATGCGGGGCCGATATACATTATATAAATATATGCGGGGCCGATATACATTATATAAATATACGCGGGGCCGATATACATTATGTAAATATCTGCGGGGCCGATATATATTATATAAATATATACAGGGCCTATATACATTATATAAATATATATGGGGCCGATATACATTATATAAATATATGCGGGGCCGATATACATTATATAAATATATTCGGGGGGCCGATATACATTATATAAATATACATGGGGCCGATATACATTATATAAATATATACGGGGCCGATATACATTATATAAATATATGCAGGGCCGATATACATTATATAGATATATGCGGGGCCGATATACATTATATAAATATATGCAGGGTCGATATACATTATATAAATATACGCGGGGCCAATATACATTATATAAATATATGCAGGGCCGATATACATTATATAGATATATGCGGGGTCGATATACATTATATAAATATATGCGGGGCCCATATACATTATATAAATATATTCGGGGGGCCGATATACATTATATAAATATACACGGGACCGATATACATTATATAAATATATGCAGGGTCGATATACATTATATAAATATATGCGGGGCCCATATACATTATATAAATATTCGGGGGGCCGATATACATTATATAAATAAATGCGGGGCCGATATACATTATATAAATATATTCGAGGGGCCGATATACATTATATAAATAAATGCGGGGCCGATATACATTATATAAATATATGCAGGGCCGATATACATTATATAAATATATGCGGGGCCGATATACATTATATAAATATATTCGGGGCCGATATACATTATATAAGTATATTCGGGGGGCCGATATACATTATATAAATAGACGCGGGGCCGATATGCATTATATAAATATATTCGGTGGGCCGATATACATTATATAAATATATTCGGGGGGCCGATATACATTATATAAATATATTCGGGGGGCCGATATACATTATATAAATATATTCGGGGGGCCGATATACATTATATAAATATACGCGGGGCTGATATACATTATATAAATATATTCGGGGCCGATATACATTATATAAATATACGCGGGGCTGATATACCGTATTTTTCGCTCTATAAGACGCACCTGCTGATAAGACGCACCTAGATTTTAGAGGAGAAAAAAAAGGAAAAAATATTTTGAGCTAAAAAATGGGCTAAAATATTTATTACAATAACTGAATAAGCTATGAACACAGTAAGACACACACAGTAAGACACACACAGACACAGTAAGACACACACAGACACAGTGAGACACACACACACACAGTAAGACACACACACACAGTAAGACACACACACACAGTAAGACACACACACACACAAACACAGTAAGACACACACAGTAAGACCTCCCTCCCTAACCCCCCTTCTCAGTATCTCCCCTCTAACCCCCCCTTCTCAGGATCTCCCCCCCCCCGCCCCGGTCACTTACCTTAAACTCCTGTGTTGGAAGCGTGAGGCGTTTGTCTCGGGTGCCGGCGCTTCACTGCTGAGCGCCGGCGTCTGACGTCATATGCCGGCGCCCAGCGTAAAGCGCCGGCATCCGAGACAAACGCTTCCAACACAGGAGTTGAAGCGCTGAGGCAGGCGGCGGTGGCGGCCGCCGCCAGCAAAGGATTCCTGTATATCTGTCAGGCAGGGGGGCCCGAGAGTTGCCGAGCGGTTGTCTTCAGCAACCGCTCGGCACCCCTTGGGCCCCCCTGACTGGCAGAAATCCAGGACTCCTCTGCTGGCGGCCGCCGCCGCCTGCCTCAGTTGCGACCCCGGATTTATCGGCGTATAACACGCAGGTAGGGTTTAAGCTCCGGATTTTAGTTTAAAAAGTGCGTGTTATACGCCGATAAATACGGTATATCGTTGCCCCTCCCTCCCTGCCTGCCTGCCTGCCTGCCTGCCTGCCTGCATCTTCGCTCCATAAGACGCGGCTGATTTTTCATCCTACTTTGGGAGGAAAAAAACTGCGTCTTATGGAGCGAAAAATACGGTACATTATATAAATATACGTGGGGCCGATATACATTATATAAATATACGCGGGGCCGATATACATTATGTAAATATACGCGGGGCCGATATACATTATATAAATATATGCGGGGCCAATATACATTATATAAATATACGCGGGGCCGATATACATTATGTAAATATACGCGGGGCCGATATACATTATATAAATATATGCGGGGCCGATATACATTATATAAATATACGTGGGGCCGATATACATTATATAAATATACGCGGGGCCGATATACATTATGTAAATATACGCGGGGCCGATATACATTATATAAATATACGCGGGACCGATATACATTATATAAATATATACGGGGCCGATATACATTATATAAATATACGCGGGACCGATATACATTGTATAAATATACGCGGGACCGATATACATTATATAAATATACGCGGGACCGATATACATTATATAAATATATACGGGGCTGATATACATTATATAAATATACGAGGGACCGATATACATTATATAAATATATGCGGGGAGGATATACATTATATAAATATACGCGGGGCTGATATACATTATATAAATATAGGCGGGGCCGATATACATTATATAAATATATGCGGGGCCGATATACATTATGTAAATATACGCGGGGCCGATATACATTATGTAAATATCTGCGGGGCCGATATATATTATATAAATATATACAGGGCCTATATACATTATATAAATATATACGGGGCCGATATACATTATATAAATATATATGGGGTCGATATACATTATATAAATATATGCGGGGCCGATATACATTATATAAATATATTCGGGGGGCCGATATACATTATATAAATATATTCGGGGGGCCGATATACATTATATAAATATATGCGGGGCCGACATACATTATATAAATATATGCAGGGCCGATATACATTATATAAATATATGCAGGGCCGATATACATTATATAAATATATGCGGGGTCGATATACATTATATAAATATATTCGGCGCCGATATACATTATATAAATATGTTTGGGGGGCCGATATACATTATATAAATATACGCGGGGCCGATATACATTATATAAATATATTCGGGGGGCCGATATACATTATATAAATATACGCGGGACCGATATACATTATATAAATAGATCTGGGGCCGATATACATTATATAAATATATGCGGGGCCAATATACATTATATAAATATATGCGGGGCCGATATACATTATATAAATAGATTCGGGGGGCCGATATACATTATATAAATAAATGCGGGGCCGATATACATTATATAAATATATGCGGGGCCGATATACATTATATAAATATATGCGGGGCCGATATACATTATATAAATATATTCGGGGCCGATATACATTATATAAATATATTCGGCGCCGATTTACATTATATAAGTATATTCGGGGGGCCGATATACATTATATAAATAGACGCGTGGCCGATATACATTATATAAATATACGCTGCGCCGATATGCATTATATAAATATATTCGGTGGGCCGATATACATTATATAAATATATGCGGGGGGCCGATATACATTATATAAATATATTCGGGGGGCCGATATACATTATATAAATATATTCGGGGGGCCGATATACATTATATAAATATATGCGGGGGCCGATATACATTATATAAATATATTCGGGGGGCCGATATACATTATATAAATATACGCGGGGCTGATATACATTATATAAATATATTCGGGGCCGATATACATTATATAAATATACGCGGGGCTGATATACATTATATAAATATATGCGGAGAGGATATACATTATATAAATATAGGCGGGGCCGATATACATTATATAAATATACGTGGGGCTGATATACATTATATAAATATATGCGGGCCGATATACATTATATAAATATACGCGGGACCGATATACATTATATAAATATACGCGGGACCGATATACATTATATAAATTTATACGGGGCTGATATACATTATATAAATATACGAGGGACCGATATACATTATATAAATATATGCGGGGAGGATATACATTATATAAATATAGGCGGGGCCGATATACATTATATAAATATACGTGGGGCCGATATACATTATGTAAATATACGCGGGGCCGATATACATTATGTAAATATCTGCTTGGCCGATATACATTATGTAAATATCTGCGGGGCCGATATATATTATATAAATATATACGGGGCCTATATACATTATATAAATATATACGGGGCCGATATACATTATATAAATATATATGGGGCCGATATACATTATATAAATATATGCGGGGCCGATATACATTATATAACTATATTCGGGGGGCCGATATACATTATATAAATATATGCGGGGCCGACATACATTATATAAATATATGCAGGGCCGATATACATTATATAAATATATGCAGGGCCGATATACATTATATAAATATATGCGGGGTCGATATACATTATATAAATATATTCGGCAACCGATATACATTATATAAATATGTTTGGGCGGCCGATATACATTATATAAATATACGCGGGGCCGATATACATTATATAAATATATTCGGGGGGCCGATATACATTATATAAATATACGCGGGACCGATATACATTCTATAAATAGATCCGGGGCCGATATACATTATATAAATATATGCGGGGCCGATATACATTATATAAATATATGCGGGGCCAATATACATTATATAAATATATACGGGGGGCTGATATACATTATATAAATATATGCGGGGCCGATATACATTATATAAATAGATTCGGGGCCGATATACATTATATTAATATATCTGGGGGGGCCAATATACATTATATAAATATATGCGGGGCCAATATACATTATATAAATATATACGGGGGGCTGATATACATTATATAAATATATGCGGGGCCGATATACGTTATATAAATATATTCGGGGCCGATATACATCATATAAATATATGCGGGGCCGATATACATTATATATATATATGCGGGGCCGATATACATTATATAAATATATGCGGGGCCGATATACATTATATAAATATATTCGGGGCCGATATACATCATATAAATATATGCGGGGCCGATATACATTATATAAATATATGCGGGGGGCTGATATACATCATATAAATATATGTGGGGCCGATATACATTATATAAATATATGCGGGGCCGATATACATTATATAAATATATTTGGGGGGCCGATACAAAGCATTGTGTGGAAATCTGTTCATAAACAGGACTATGCACAGGACGCGGGTCGCGCGGTTACACCGGTGTCCAGGCAACCGGTGTGGTGTCTCCATTGGAGAGAGAGAGAGGACGGCACTATCCTGGCCAGTACCATGTCCGCCTCTAGTGTCCGTTTTTGGTATTGCACGCGCTCCTGGTTTCCGGCTACTGGATTCCCCTACTCCCTCCAGACCTCGTGCGCACAAACACTCACAAACGTGTGCACACACATATACTCAGTCATGCGCGCGCATAAAGTCTCACACGGGCGTGCGCGCAAACACTCACACACGCGTGCGCACACATATACTCACACATGCTCATACGCCCATGCACACGCACGCTTATGCCTCACACACACGTTTAGTGTGTCGTATAACTCTGAATATGTATCATAAATGGAGATAATTTCGGGGGTTTGCGGCTGTTCCTTTGTGTGTTCGCAGCGGTCGGAGGGGTAGAGGGAGTCTCCTCGGCCGCCCGGTCGCTATAAATCCTATCGCTAGGCCTCGGCTCGATAAGCTGCGGAATTAGACTCGGTTCTTCTAGATGTTGTGAGACTTCCGGCCTATAGAAGTATTTTTCACAGCACTGATTGCAGCTCTACCTGTCGGCTGAGAGTGATGAAACGACCGAAAGGGTCAGCTTTGCCATGGAGGGAAACTTTGCTGCCTGGAAGGGGCTGATAAGTGAAATGGAGGGCAACAACGACCCGAGGCTGGTCCTGGCCGGTCATACCGCGCGGGGACGTCCGAGGAGGACTGGAGACCGTTGAGGTCTGGAGGAGGCTGAGGCCAGGAATGGTGGACAAGCCGGAGAAACGTTATATATGATTTTTTTACGGGATGTGGGGCGAGAGGGATTAGTCTCAAGGTGCTGGGGCATCCCGGGGCCACTCAGGCATCTTCATCCAAACCGTCTCCATGTTACGTTATAATCTGGAAACGAAATGTTTGGTCATTTGGGGTCCCCGAGTCGCTGCACTTAGTCGACGTGCACACCGAGTGCGAGGGATTGATCCGAGATTTCGATTGGAATTTTAATGAGGAAGGACACCGAACGAAACAAACGAACGCAAAGAAAGCCGTGAATATTTGAAGGTTGTTGTTGGTTTGCGTGTTGAAGCTTTAGCGTGTAATGTGTGTGAGGCGTGTAATGAGAGGGACCCCCTGCGTAACGATGAAGCCCTTAGGAATGATGATGAACCGTTTGGGTTCTCGTGCGCGATCTCACGGGATAGAGGATCGGTGACATGAATGGTGTCGATAGATGGAGGTTTCGTCACGCGTGATATTTCAGTAATCATCCTTTACATACGTGTATATTTGCACTGATTTCCTCTCTCTCTCTCCTTTTCCTTTCTCTTTTACTACCCTTACTGACACTGCGCTTTCTGCTCGCAGACGACCACCCTAATTGGTCTCCTGAAAACCGCCCGTCTCCTGCGATTGGTTCGAGTGGCGCGCAAGCTGGACCGGTACTCCGAGTACGGGGCGGCCGTCCTCTTTCTCCTCATGTGCACGTTTGCCCTCATCGCCCACTGGTTGGCCTGTATCTGGTACGCAATCGGCAACATGGAGCATTACGACCAGGATTACCGGCCCATCGGGTGGCTTTATTCCCTGGGGACCCAAATCATGAAACCGTACAATAACAGCGACGTGAAGTCCGGACCCACCATCAATGACAAGTATGTCACTGCCCTTTATTTCACCTTCAGCAGCTTGACCAGCGTGGGCTTTGGAAATGTGTCCCCCAACACAAACTCTGAAAAGATCTTCTCCATCTGTGTCATGCTTATTGGATGTGAGTAAACAAACATGGAGGATGCTGATCAGCTGCCCGTTCCTTGTGCTCTTCGCCCCCCCCCCCCCGTGTCTATAACAATTCCCGCAGCGCACCCCCTGCTTCCCACCCCACCTGCTCACGGATAACCTCGCGCACCGCCACTGTTACCAGGTCCACTCCGAGGGTCCGCACGCCCTGCTCCCCGCACGCACTCGTTTAAGGAAGGTTTATGTGATTCTCTTCTGCCCTCCCGCTGCTTCGGTGGGAAAGCCGGGGTATTAACTCCTTCCTGCTCTCTGTCTGCAGCTCTCATGTACGCCAGTATTTTTGGGAACGTGTCGGCCATCATCCAGCGGCTGTACTCCGGCACCGCTCGGTACCACACTCAGATGCTGCGAGTGCGAGAGTTCATCCGCTTTCACCAGATTCCCAACCCTCTGCGCCAGCGCCTGGAGGAGTATTTCCAACACGCGTGGTCGTACACCAACGGCATCGACATGAACGCGGTGAGCCCACCATGTCGTTCCCCCTCTCCAGCACTCCACCCTATTCTCTAGTGTGCCCTCCGTCACGTGTCTGTCCCTTCCTCCATCATTGTGCCTTCTTCTTACCCCCTTCAATCGCTGTTCCTGCTTCCATTCCTATTTCTGCGCCTCTTCCTCCATCGCTGTCCTCCGTCTCTTGTTCCCCTCCATCTCTCCCACTCCACCATCTTGCTTCCCTGGCCCCCCGTCTTTCCATTGTTTCGCCCCCCCCTCGGTCACGCTTTGTCTGCGCCGCGTGTAATACGTTTCTCTTTCCCGTAGGTTTTGAAGGGATTCCCTGAGTGCCTCCAGGCCGATATCTGTCTGCACCTGAACCGGAGCCTCCTGCAGAACTGTAAACCCTTTAAGGGGGCTACAAAGGGCTGCCTGCGGGCCCTGGCCATGAAATTCAAGACCACGCACGCCCCCCCTGGCGACACGCTGGTCCACGCTGGGGATGTCCTGACGGCTCTCTACTTCCTGTCTCGCGGCTCCATCGAGATCCTGCGCGGGGACGTGGTGGTGGCGATATTAGGTAAGGATGAATTGCTTGTTGTATTCTCCCCCTCTCCTGCGCTAAATACCCCCAGGACAATTGCTGCCACCCCTCGGAGGTCTGACGGGGAGTGAGGCAGATTCTTTTGACTCCCTCCATTACGATCCCTTGGATTTCTCGTGGTTGAGCCGGCCGTTGGCCCCGGTGTGTCTGATTGCATGGAAATGATCCTAAATCCAGGGCACCTCCATTGCGCATGTGCCGCGTGTGACTACCCGGCGGAGGAGGCTTCGTCATCCTCAATGGCCTCCAGAAACCTCTGTCTCACCTCCCTCCGTCTCGCACGCAGAGCACCAGCCCTCTCGTGAGTTTTGTCGCCATTGTTTTTCCCGCAGGCAAGAACGACATTTTCGGGGAGCCGCTGAATCTTTACGCTCGGCCGGGGAAGTCCAACGCAGACGTGCGCGCTCTCACCTACTGCGACCTGCACAAGATTCACCGGGAGGACCTGCTGGAGGTGCTGGACATGTACCCCGAGTTCTCCGACTACTTCTGGTCCAGTCTGGAGATCACCTTCAACCTGCGAGATGTGAGTGTTTATTGCGAGACGGACGAGACAGACAGCAGGGGGTTATTACTGCGACAGACGAGACGGCAATGTGTGGCGTCACAGGCAGTGGTGTATTCGCCTCCGGCGCTGCCCAACGTCTCACCCGACTCTCGGGGAAAATCCATCTCATAGACAGATGTTCACCTGGGAGTTTATCTGGGAATCTCGCCGTTTTTTTACCGGAATGTGGTTTCATTTGCCGGGCGGTCCCTGGGATGTCTCTGCGGCTCTGACCGCGGTGACCGTGAGCGCAGGAGACCTCGGTGGTTTCAGCAGAGATGCCGCTGGTTAAAGGACCAAACCTTTGATCTCTTGTTCCATTCGGTGTGTAGCTCAGCGCGGGGGCAGCCGGGTTCTAACCTTCAATACGTGATGGGCCTGGGCTGTCTCCGGCTTTCTGGGGGCAGAAATGCGTGGGGTAACAGCTGATCCCGACGGGTTAGGTCTCAGATATTGGGATATTAAGTCGGGTGAGATACTGCCCCCCGACTCCGTAAGGGTTCTGGGCACGCAGCGCGGGGCACTGATGGGCGGGTGGTTGGGGGTGAATGGCGGGTGATAAAGTTACTCCATTAATACGGGTTCTTTCAGACCAACATGATTCCCGGCTCTCCCAGCAGCGAAGATTCAGGCAGCGGGTTTAACCGGCTGAGAAGACGAAAGCTCTCCTTCCGCAGGCGCACGGAGAAAGGTGCGAGTTTCACCTCCGCGGGGTAACCGGTGACCCGAGGGAGCTCAATGAGTGTGCGCTCCTACCGGTCACAAAATATAAATGATCAAATGATTAGTAGTATAAAACTTTAACCTCCCACCCTACTGGGAATGAGATGGGGGCTTATCCCACGCAATCCCTCTACGCATATGGGGGGTATACACAAGAGCACCCCCCGATTAATTTAATTATCCCCCAAACCACCACACACAATAGGCAGGGTGGGTGCCAGCCCCCTTAGGTTGATAGGGGATCATTTTTCTTTAAAAATATATTATTTTTCTTTTGCACTGTATTGCGAGGGGTTAATGTTCTTTGCAAATTTAAGGGGGGCAGTTATTGTTTTACCTGAGGGTCAGTTTCTCACGCCTTGCCCGCTTTCCATCTGGGGCAGATGCAGATGCGGATAATGCCGGAGAGCTGAGGAAAGGTCAGCGGCCGGGGCGTCTGGGGCGGAATAACATGACACCAGAGAATAAGGGTCTCAACTGGGAAGAGCAGCCGAGCAGTGGTCTGTCCAGCCCCTCCTCCAGCGACGACGAGCAGCAGCCCCCGGGCTCTGGCACCATTGAGTTGTCACCAACACGAGCCACATGTAGCAACACCAACTTCACCGCACCTGCTGGCGGCGAGACGGAGGCCGATCAGAGCGCAGGGGACGTTTGCAATCATTTGTCAGGTTTGTGGGGCAATATGTCAGGAAGCCCGGGGTGACACCAGGTGTTGGGGGGGCAAAAAGATCACAGCATGGGGACGCGGATAATCAGAACACAAGGGGGAGGCAGATTTTTATTTAAGTGCTCCTTACTCTGTCATTCTCCGTTCTTCCTTCAGGGGCTTTTTCAGGGGTCTCAAACATCTTTAGCTTTTGGGGGGACAGAGGAGGCCGCGAGTACCAGGAATTGCCCCGATGCACCATCCCGGCCCACACCTCACTCAGCGCCCCTGTGCCTTCTATGAGCCGGAGGCAGAAATGTGAACTCGGGAGCAGGCTGGACCTCCTGCAGAAACAGCTCAACAGGTGAGGAGGGGTGCAGCGCTACGGAATATGGTGGCGCTATATAAAACAATATTGAGGGGCGTGTGCCCGTAGGTCTGGGGTTAATTTACTGAACCTCGCTCAGTCTCGCTTTCACTGCGTTCCCGGCAGGCTGGAGAGTCGCATGGTGACGGACATCGCCACAATCATGCAGCTGCTGCAGAAACAGACTGTCCTGACCCCCCCGGCGTACAGCGTGGTCTCCTCTCCTCCTCAGATCCACGGATTCCCCCCACATGGAGAGCAGATGCCTCCCCCGGGGCTTCCCCTACAGTCTCCCACACTGGCGTCCATTTCTCAGGTATGGGAAACTTTTAACCCCCGCAGGGAGCAGCTCAGGTAATCGCGCGGGGGGCAACCAGCTCAGGTAGGGGCGGGGGGAGCCGCTCAGGTAGTCGTGTGTGTGTGGGGTTTCAGCTCAGGTAGTCACATGGGGGGGGCGAAGCAGCAAAAAATGGGTTAATTCCGGGGTGCACAGGCTTGGAACGATATATTTATTAGATTGTTATATTATTGTTATTATTAACTATATATTAGCCAATCAGCATCCCCCAATATGTAAGAAATATGTATTGCGCAATGTATATATTTCCCTCGCTCTTTTGGGAAGAGGTGGTGACCGGAGGGGCCGGATGGGGCCGATCTGCCGGCAGGTTCCGGGTCTCCCGGAGCCTCTACGGTCTTGGTCACCGTCCGGTATTGAGCCGCCTCCATCATACTCTGTATATACAGTATATGTGATTGTATACGTTCCGTGTCTTCCCCCATATGAAGATACGCGTCGGCCAATCAATACACAATATCAATAAAACTATTTCCTATTGGTAGGTCTGTGAATACCGGAACGTGGACGGACCGCGGTACAAGATGGCCGAAATGCCTTTGGTACCACAGACTGTGGGCACTGAGCCCAACGACGGCCCCAGGCGCCTCTCGCTCCCCGGCCACCTGGAAGACCCTCTGGATCTGAGGACCCCACAGAGACATTCGTCTGACCCGGGCAGTTAGGGGGTGGGATGTGGCGGCCACTGTCAGACTCTGGGTACAAGCCACGTCCCGAAGGGGCAAACAGGGTCAGGCTAGGAAACTTCTGTAGCACAGACACCCCGGAGCATAAAACGGGCGAGCTGAGGGGTGTCAGGAGGTGGGACTCTCGCGTGTGACGGGAACATGCCACAGAGCAAAGACCCCGGGAACACTAAGAACAGCCTCGAGAGACCACGCGAGAGCCACAACTGCCCCCACATACTGACACTAAACCCAACAGCGGGACTATGGGCTGCAGGCCCGGGGCGGGTGAAGCAGTTACTGGAATATTAGGAAGCGGACAGGCTTAGCGTGTACTTGACGTGTGGCACAGTTTGTCACCCATGGAAGTTTATCTCCAAATCTTGTATTATAATCTATGACGCAATCTGCGTCCCAGCGTGATACTCGCTACCACTAGTGGCATCGGGTGCTATTGGCAGAGCGGCCGGTGTTTGCCCGAAAGGCTCACACTCTAAGGAGGGGGGGCAGGGGGAACCTCAGAGCAGACAAAGCGATTAGATGATAAGCTGAAGGTCACGCAGTGGGTTTCCCTTATTTGGGGTTAAATAACAATATTTGGCGATTTATTACAGGAAGCGATGGGTGGAAACGCCCCCCGCGGTCAGTTACACGCATGTGATACACGCTTAGCGTTTGGTTGTAATCACGCGTGGCGATTCCTTTAAACCCGCGGACGGTAAAACCGGCCAAATAACCCAAATCATGGAATGCGTCACCCCCCCTTCTTCCAGCTCGTCCTCACCGCTGCATGAAGCCCACGCGTGTCCACGTCGGGCCGGCTCCTTCCCGTGCCTCCTGCCCCAGGGTCAGAGGGAACAGGGGCAGGAACATGATGTTGTCTCAGTCACCAGCGGGGCATCCATTATCTTCTTCCAGAACCCAAGAGGGGAGTCAGGGGCAAAACTGCCACGGATCTCGGATCTTCGCGTTGGCAGCCATTTTGTCTGTATAAGCCCCGCCCCTCTCCGTTCTCCTGGGGGCTTCGCGTCCAGGACTCGGGGGGGGGGGTCTTGGCGCTCTCGCCAGTGACACCAAACTTGGCCACGCAGGAGACGTCATTTCAGTCCTCGCTCTCCGTCTGTCTCGCCAAGTGAATTTCTCCCCCCTCCCCCCACCGGGGCACGACCTGCTCAGTACGCCGCCTGGCGCTGTCTCCCGGGGTTACCCTCCCACCCGTCGCGTCTCGTCAATGCAGATTTTTTTAGCTATTAGTTAGTTTTTGTCATTTTCTGTGAATGTTCTCGGACACGTATTGTGTATCTGAAGAGGTTTAACCCTTTCCTGCCTCCCGCCGGATGCTACCTCTTCCCGCCTTGCCGTCACTCATCTCACTCTGACGTTCTGTAGATTTTTGATCGAAGTCTCTCCCCTGGCATGAAAGGCATAAATCTGCTGCCCCGCCGACAATCCGCAGCCGTTTCCGTGACAATCAGGCGGAAACACGAATTTTGGGCATTTCTTTAACCCCCCAAACCCATTGAAAGGCGAAGCTCGGCCGACTCGGCGCCCGTGGCTGCCATATGCCTGCGCAGCTCCTCCCGAATCCTCCTCCTCACAGTGTCCATTGCGTAGACGTAGTATGCGCGGGGAACTGCCCACCTTCCGAGGTTTCATATAAGGTTCTTACCCAAGAAATCTCCTGCCCTGGGGTAACCGGCATAGACCGGGAAACGTCTTCCGCAGTAAATAGTCCGTGGCTTGTAGTGTTTGTGTGAAGTTATTAGACTGTTCCGGAACTTGGAACGTAGCATTTCATTGGTAGCGGTTTGCCTGCATTGCTCGGTAGTTGCCGCCGGCGGCTAGAATCCCCGGGAACGTGAGCTTTAGTGAGACCTGCCGGTGACGGCGCTGACCGGTGCCTCCTGCCCCGAGTATTTCTGCCGCCGGGGCACTGCGGGGCTCCAGGTTCGCAGCCGCTGAAAGTTTGTTCATTTCACTTCATATCAATGCAATAAGAAACTGCCCCCCCCGGAATTCAGCCCAAAGAACCCGCGGGGTAATTAGAAGCCTCAGGAAAGCAGTCGGGGGCTCTTCGGAGGGAATAAAAGTGACTGGTTTGGGGTGATCTTGGTTTTGTCCTCCATATTCAGGGGGTTCCTCGGCTAAACGTCGTACCCTCCATAACTACCATGACTACCATACCTACCCTGACTACCATAACTACTATACCTACCATGACTACCATAACTACCCTGACTACCATAACTACCATGACTACCCTGACTACCATACATATCATAACTACCATACCTACCCTGACTACCATACGCACCATACCTACCATGACTACTATACCTACCATGACTACCCTGACTACCATAACTACCATACGCACCATACCTACCATGACTACCATACCTACCCTGACTACCATAACTACCATACCTACTATACCTACCATGACTACCATACCTACCCTGACTACCATACATATCATAACTACCATACCTACCCTGACTACCATAACTACCATACCTACTATACCTACCATGACTACCATACCTACCATAACTACCATACCTACTATACCTACCATGACTACCATACCTACCATGACTACCATACCTACCCTGACTACCATAACTACCATACGCACCATACCTACCATGACTACCATACCTACCCTGGCTACCATAACTACCATAACTACTATACCTACCATGACTACCATAACTACCATACCTACTATACCTACCATGACTACCATACCTACCCTGACTACCATACCTACCCTACCTACCATACTTACCATACCTACCATGACTACCATACATACCCTGACTACCATAACTACCATACTTACTATAACTACCATACCCACCATAACTGCCATGAGGCTTGAGGGGCTGATTCCCGGGATTAGAATCTGGATGCAGGTGTTTGGGGTGCGGGGCACTCGGTTTCTGTTGGTGAAACTGCCCTAAATTTCAGACGAAACCATTAAATCCTCCTAAAGCCCTGATAGTAAAAGCTTCTCCTGAATAGGAAGATGGCGGCCGGCCGGTTGGGGACCCCGTCTGACGTGGGGCTGCGAGGAGAACCGGATCCTCTCCTTAATCTTCCATATAGATGAAATATTGTGAGAAAGCCGCGGCCACGCGTGGGGCCGTCCACCTCTGTAGCAATGAAGTCGCCGCCTCCGTCCTTCCGTCCAGCAGCCCTCGATGTCGCCTGGAAAGCTGCCGGTCTCTGCGGTCCTTCGAGCCGAGGAACTCCGTACAGCGAAGCCATCGGAGGGCAGTTTCTCTGTTAATTGTGGTCTTTTGTGTAACGAGGAGAATGTAAATATCGCTGCCGCCGGTTGTCTGGGGCGACAACGTTTCTTACTATGCACAGATCTTCCTCAGCATGTGTCCGAATGTAGAGGTTTTGTAGGAATAATATGTAAAAAATACCTTATTTAAATGAATGAAAATGCAAATAATAAACCAAATATTACAGCCGGCAGCGAGTCGTGTCCACTTCCTACAAAAAGATTTCGGGTAAAAAACATGCATTTCCCGTTAAAACCTGTATGAAGGTAGTATGTACTGTGCTCTAACACCCCACCGCCGATACTATCACCTAGAACAACCGTTGGCATTGTGATTCATGTGTTTTCAGGGAATGCCTGCAGGAAAAGCAGGAAATCTGACATTAAAAGCCCCCTGGATCAGAAAGTTCATCCCCCGACGGGGATCTCGCCTGATACCTGCAGACCACGCAGAGTGTATGGTGTCAGAGCGTGTTTACTTGTTGGTATGTGCGTGTGGTTTATTTAAAGGCAGGGGGGAGGCACAGAAGGAGTATTACACCCAGGGGCCACTAACCCCGGGCTCTCCCCTGCGGGGGTAAATCTGCACATGAATTGGGTGCGATGAGAAACGTTGGAGCTCGAAAAGCGCGCGTCGAGTCAATCAGCGGTGAAACATGGTGCCGTGTAACCAGGTCAGTGGAAAGACCCCGGCCGGCACGGGACCCCAAAATGAAGTCACCGCTTCCCAGCAAAGGACAGAGGAAGTTCTGGCTCCTGAGGACACGCAGACTTGTGATGGGGGAGACACCTTAACACGCGAGTTTATACATCGCACACGCTGCAGGGTCAGGGCTGTGCATGCGCAGTGACGTGTAGACGTGTATCGTGTACCTGAGACACGGCGTGTAATTACAGGGGCAGCCAGCGGGGGGCTCCAGAGCGACATGATTCAACCCCCCACCATGTATAACTCTAAAGCAATGTCCTGAATATACTGAATGTACAAACTGATGTAAAGCAGGGAGGGGGAGGAGCTCCAGGAAAATGCCCCCCCCATACCTGTCGCATTGATTTATTAATATGTAGTCAATGTGTGACATCACAGCAGGGAACCATATGCATATCCCACCCCAAAATTAACAGAATCTCGCTGCTTTCACATGCAACCCCTAATAGGTTTTATTATAAATACATGTTACATACATGTTACATACACGTTACGAATGCCCCAGATTACTGATCATACAAACCAAGACATTCCGGAAGCAGACGGATCCTGAGCGGCCCGGCAAGCGCTGCTGGGGTTGGGTGACCATCGTGTCCCCCCCCAGCCCCCCCCCCCCCGGGACCTCTGTCCTCGGCACAGTTTGCTCCTCCGGCTCCCCGCGGGGTCTGTTTATCTCCATATCCTCATTCTATGAAATTCCGGGTCGGGTACCGGGGGCTCCCTGCGGCCCCCGACACAGCAAGAAAGAAATATTGGGGGGTTTGTTCATTTATCTTCTAGATTGCAAGCTCCTGTGAGCGAGGCTCTCCTTACCTTCTGTTTGTACTTCATTTTTATAACAAAAAAGAATCGAACCAAGTCTAGAAAATAGGAAAAATTTTTAAATAAATGTATAAAGGATAACTTCCCTTTTTATTCTTTCTCTTCACTATGTTGGATACGCAGCTGCAACCCTTAGAAACACTCTCCAGGTGTCGTTGTAGTAAAGTCAGAAATCCACTAGGGGGCGCTCGTGTATCTCAACAAAACAAACAAATAATAGTGTAGATGTAGAGATATATTTCACAGTCAATATGTCCCAAATTTTGCACTCACACTTAGTCTGAGTTGATCAGGGTAATATCTCAACCGTCCGCCTGGTGGATTACGGATGCGGCATATATAAAACAAAACACATAAACAAGCCAGTAGTGTAATATTGCTTAAAAGTGGAAACCGCAAGAATGAGGTTGCACTTACACTTTGGTAGAATGGTTTGTGCCCGTAGTATCAAGATGTTTCTCCTTTGTAATTGGATTCCAATGGCAGATAAAATTCTTACCAAATGAAGGTACTGCACACCGTAAATAAAATAAAGTAATATTTTATTATCTGATTTTATCAAGGTCTTCTCACCATATATAATTAGAGAAGATCTCTATATAAAAAATAGCAAAGGCTACTATGTAAAAGTGTTTTAAAAAACAAAAAACTGCAGTGTAGGAATTGCTTTAGAGAAATTCAAAAAGCTTTTAAAAAAGCTATTAAAAGAATGTCCAAAGTCCTGGTTAAAGAAAGAGTAGTCCTAGATTTCCAACTCAACGCGTTTCGCCTGGTTTGGCTTCATCAGGAGTGTTCAGATGTATTTTGCCGGTGTCTTTTTAAATTTTCGCGCCGTCCATCTATGCGTCTGACGAATCAGTCCATGCGTGCGTCTGACGGCATGGCGTATCAGCGTCTGGCGTGCTGGCTTCTGGTGAGGATATGCCCTACTTCCGGGTTTCGATCGGCATAATTCTCCCCGATGTAGCATAGTCCGATCAACCCGGTGAACAGAAGAAGAATATAAATATGCAAAATAATACTCCAATCAGCCGGGTGAACATAGGAAGAATGTAAATGTGCAGGATACTCTTTGTATATAGATTAATTGAGAGGTGATGTGGTAATATAATAAACTATGTATATTTGAAAAGGGGAGATGAAATGAAGAATAAATAAATTTTGTAATGAATATGTGTATATAAAGAAAAATCTAATATTAAATAAAAAAACCATGGAAGCAGAATTATATGTATACCTAAATACCATGTCTGTGTAATAATGTGAGTATATAATGTGCTGAGAATATATGTATGTGTATGTGCGTGGAGGATACTGTATGTATATGTGTAAAATGAGGAAAAAGATGTATTGTGGACTGTGTTATGTGTATGTATGTGAATATATAGTGTACTTAGAATATGTGTGTGTATATGTGTGTGGAGGATACTAAATGTATATATGAAAAATGAAGAAAAATAAATACATGAATTAAGTGAATGAATTGTATCATGGACTGTGTTATGTGTAAATGTGTATGATCAAGATACAAAATCATAAACTGTATTGGAAAAAAGTTAAGTAAAGAAGTTGAATGGAAAAAAAAAAAAAAAAAAAAATTAAATAAATAAATAAATAGATAAATAAATAAATAAATGAACTTATATATATATATATAGGATATTACAGAACACCATTTTTTATCCTATATATATATATAAGTTCATTTATTTATTTATTTATTTTTATTTTTTTTTCATTCAACTTCTTTACTTAACTTTTTTCCAATACAGTTTATGATTTTGTATCTTGATCATACACATTTACACATAACACAGTCCATGATACAATTCATTCACTTAATTCATGTATTTATTTTTCTTCATTTTTCATATATACATTTAGTATCCTCCACACACATATACACACACATATTCTAAGTACACTATATATTCACATACATACACATAACACAGTCCACAATACATCTTTTTCCTCATTTTACACATATACATACAGTATCCTCCACGCACATACACATACATATATTCTCAGCACATTATATACTCACATTATTACACAGACATGGTATTTAGGTATACATATAATTCTGCTTCCATGGTTTTTTTATTTAATATTAGATTTTTCTTTATATACACATATTCATTACAAAATTTATTTATTCTTCATTTCATCTCCCCTTTTCAAATATACATAGTTTATTATATTACCACATCACCTCTCAATTAATCTATATACAAAGAGTATCCTGCACATTTACATTCTTCCTATGTTCACCCGGCTGATTGGAGTATTATTTTGCATATTTATATTCTTCTTCTGTTCACCGGGTTGATCGGACTATGCTACATCGGGGAGAATTATGCCGATCGAAACCCGGAAGTAGGGCATATCCTCACCAGAAGCCAGCACGCCAGACGCCGATACGCCATGCCGTCAGACGCACGCATGGACTGATTCGTCAGACGCATAGATGGACGGCGCGAAAATTTAAAAAGACACCGGCAAAATACATCTGAACACTCCTGATGAAGCCAAACCAGGCGAAACGCGTTGAGTTGGAAATCTAGGACTACTCTTTCTTTAACCAGGACTTTGGACATTCTTTTAATAGCTTTTTTAAAAGCTTTTTGAATTTCTCTAAAGCAATTCCTACACTGCAGTTTTTTGTTTTTTAAAACACTTTTACATAGTAGCCTTTGCTATTTTTTATATAGAGATCTTCTCTAATTATATATGGTGAGAAGACCTTGATAAAATCAGATAATAAAATATTACTTTATTTTATTTTCGGTGTGCAGTACCTTCATTTGGTAAGAATTTTATCTGCCATTGGAATCCAATTACAAAGGAGAAACATCTTGATACTACGGGCACAAACCATTCTACCAAAGTGTAAGTGCAACCTCATTCTTGCGGTTTCCACTTTTAAGCAATATTACACTACTGGCTTGTTTATGTGTTTTGTTTTATATATGCCGCATCCGTAATCCACCAGGCGGACGGTTGAGATATTACCCTGATCAACTCAGACTAAGTGTGAGTGCAAAATTTGGGACATATTGACTGTGAAATATATCTCTACATCTACACTATTATTTGTTTTTTGTTTTGTTGAGATACACGAGCGCCCCCTAGTGGATTTCTGACTGTACTTCATTTTTACCAGATACACAACTTGTTAAGAGACCCCTGGAGACGTATAGGCAGAAGGGGTTACATGACCCAGCCATGCACTCAGGAAGGAACTGGGGGAGGATTTGGGGTCAAACATCGGTCAGCGACTCAGTATCACCTGGGTGGGATTTATTTTGGAGGGAAAATATACTGTATAAATTTATGTGAAAATAACCATATTTATTATTTCAAACTGATATACAGAGGAGAGAAGATTCCCGCCCTCCCTCCCCGAGTCTAGGAGTTCAGCGGAGGACGGCTGCATTGGATTGCGTTGGGATCTGGCGGAGTGATCCAGAGGTTTTTAGACCTTGATCTAGTTTGTGGTACGGGCATACATTCATGTTGTGTTAGATGATAGATGTTAGAGTGATGCCCATACAGGTTTTCTACATTCAAGGTGTTTATTGCCCCGACCCATCGTGTCCTGAGTTTTACAACGACCGGTGGTATCTGGCGGCGCTGGTGTCGTCAATAGGACCATTAAGTTATGGTCGGTTCAGTTTTAAATTCAGAATTTTAAGACGTGTACATTTCTTTAATACTGTTAAATTTGGAGTAATAAACAATGTCGCGGCATTTAGTAAATAAATGCCGTGGCCAATTCTAAATCCAATGTGCCTCCGTGTCATTTATTTGGTGTTCGAACAGTTTATACACAGTGCCGTAATGATAATGTGTAGTGCATGGGTCATGTGCTGTTTGCTCATTGTACAGCGCTGCAGAATATGACGGCGATATATAAATAATAATAACACACATTGTACAGAGCTGCGGAGTATGACGGCGATATATAAATAATAATAATAACACACATTGTACAGCGCTGCGGAGTATGACAGCGATATATAAATAATAATAACACATTGTACAGCGCTGCGGAGTATGACGGCGGTATATAAATAATAATAATAGCACACATTGTACAGCGCTGCGGAGTATGACGGTGATATATAAATAATAATAACACATTGTACAGCGCTGCGGAGTATGACGGCGATATATAAATAATAATAACACATTGTACAGCGCTGCGGAGTATGACGGCGATATATAAATAATAATAACACATTGTACAGCGCTGCAGAATATGACGGCGATATATAAATAATAATAACACATTGTACAGCGCTGCGGAGTATGACGGCGATATATAAATAATAATAATAACACACATTGTACAGCGCTGCGGAGTATGACGGCGATATATAAATAATAATAACACGCATTGTACAGCACTGCAGAGTATGATGGCGATATATAAATAATAATAACACATTGTACAGCGCTGCGGAATATGACGGCGATATATAAATAATAATAACACACATTGTACAGCGCTGTGGAATATGACGGCGATATATAAATAATAATAACACACATTGTACAGCGCTGCAGAATATGACGGCGATATATAAATAATAATAACACATTGTACAGCGCTACGGAGTATGGCGGTGATACATAAATAATAATAACACACATTGTACAGCGCTGCGGAGTATGACGGCGATATATAAATAATAATAATAACACATTGTACAGCACTGCGGAACATGACGGCGATATATAAATAATAATAATAACACACATTGTACAGCGCTGCGGAGTATGACGGCGATATATAAATAATAATAACACATTGTACAGCGCTGCGGAGTATGACGGTGATATATAAATAATAATAACACACATTGTACAGCGCTGCGGAGTATGACGGCGATATATAAATAATAATAACACATTGTACAGCGCTGCAGAATATGACGGCGATATATAAATAATAATAATAACACATATTGTACAGCGCTGCGGAGTATGACGGCGATATATAAATAATAACACACATTGTACAGCGCTGCGGAATATGATGGCGATATATAAATAATAACACACATTGTACAGCGCTGCGGAATATGACGGCGATATATAAATAGTAATAACACACATTGTACAGCGCTGCGGAATATGACGGCGATATATAAATAATAATAACACATTGTACAGCGCTGCGGAGTATGACGGCGATATATAAATAATAATAATAATAACACATTGTACAGCACTGCGGAACATGACGGCGATATATAAATAATAATAACACATTGTACAGCGCTGCGGAATATGACGGCGATATATAAATAATAATAACACACATTGTACAGCGCTGCGGAGTATGACGGCGATATATAAATAATAATAACACATTGTACAGCACTGTGGAGTATGACGGCGATATATAAATAATAATAACACATTGTACAGCGCTGCGGAATATGACGGCGATATATAAGTCAATAATAACACATTGTACAGCGCTGTGGAGTATGACGGCGATATATAAATAATAATAACACACATTGTACAGCGCTGCGGAGTATGACGGCGATATATAAATAATAATAATAACACATTGTACAGCACTGCGGAATATGACGGCGATATATAAATAATAATAATAACACACATTGTACAGCCCTGCGGAGTATGACGGCGATATATAAATAATAATAATAACACACATTGTACAGCGCTGCGGAATATGACGCGATATATAAATAATAACACATTGTACAGCGCTAAGGAGTATGACGGGCGATATATAAGTAATAATAACACACATTGTACAGCGCTGCGGAGTATGACGGCGATATATAAATAATAATAACACACATTGTACAGCGCTGCGGAGTATGACAGCGATATATAAATAATAATAACACGCATTGTACAGCGCTGCAGAGTATGATGGCGATATATATAAATAATAATAACACATTGTACAGCGCTGCGGAATATGACGGCGATATATAAATAATAATAGCACACATTGTACAGCGCTGCGGAATATGACGGTGATATATAAATAATAATAACACACATTGTACAGCGCTGCGGAGTATGACGGCGATATATAAATAATAATAACACATTGTACAGCGCTACGGAGTATGACGGTGATACATAAATAATAATAACACACATTGTACAGCGCTGCGGAGTATGATGGCGATATATAAATAATAATAATAACACACATTGTACAGCGCTGCGGAATATGACGGCGATATATAAATAATAATAACACACATTGTACAGCGCTGCGGAGTATGACGGCGATATATAAATAATAATAACACATTGTACAGCGCTACGGAGTATGACGGTGATACATAAATAATAATAACACACATTGTACAGCACTGCGGAACATGACGGCGATATATAAATAATAATAATAACACACATTGTACAGCGCTGCGGAATATGACGGCGATATATAAATAATAATAACACATTGTACAGCGCTACGGAGTATGACGGTGATACATAAATAATAATAACACACATTGTACAGCGCTGCGGAGTATGATGGCGATATATAAATAATAATATCACACATTGTACAGCGCTGCGGAATATGACGGCGATATATAAATAATAATAACACACATTGTACAGCGCTGCGGAGTATGACGGCGATATATAAATAATAATAACACATTGTACAGCGCTACGGAGTATGACGGTGATACATAAATAATAATAACACACATTGTACAGCACTGCGGAACATGACGGCGATGTATAAATAATAATAACACATTGTACAGCGCTGCGGAACATGACGGCGATATATAAATAATAATATTATTATTATTATTATTATCCTTTATTTATATAGCGCCAACAGTTTACGCAGCGCTTAATACAATACATAAATTCAAGGGATATGACAAGACAAGAATTGACAGACTAAGACAAACCGATACATTTGGTGGAGAGAGCCCTGCTCGCAAGCTTACAATCTAGAGGGAAATGGGGTGACAAACATAAGGCATAGAGAAAGGGTGAGAGGTATTGTGGGGGTATCAGTGACGGGTGAGAGGTATTGTGGGGGTTGTATCGATGACAAGGAAGTTCTAGCAGCTAAGATGGTGCGGCTTCTCTGAAGAAGTGAGTTTTTAGATGTTTCTTGAATGTTGGGAGGGAGGGAGAAGCTGAAGGTTCCTTGGGAGCAGATTCCAGAGATATGGGGCAGCTCGAGTGAAATCTTGTAGACGGGAAAAGGAAGAGGTGATGAGTGAGGAGGAGAGCCTTAGCCCATGGGAGGAACGTAGGGATCGAGTAGGAGAGTATTTGCTAATGAGGTCAGAAATGTACGGAGGAGCAGTATTATGGGGGGGCAGTGTTGGGGGGGGGCAGTATTATGGATGGCCTTATATGTCAGTACCAGGATCTTAAATTTAATTCTAAAGGTAATTGGGAGCCAGTGGAGGGTTTCACAGAGGGGGGAAGCAGAAGAGGAGCGACGTGCAAGGAAGATGAGCCTAGCAGCGGCATTTAGGATAGACTGTAAAGGAGAGAGTCGAGACAGTGGAGCACCAACCAGAAGAGTGTTGCAGTAGTCAAGACGGGAAATGATAAGGGAATGAACGAGTGTTTTTGTGGATTCTTGGGTGAGGAATGGGCGGATGCGAGAGATGTTTTTTAGGTGCAAGCGGCAGGATTTGGCGAGGGACTGAATGTGAGGGATGAAGGAGAGGTTTGAGTCAAGGATGACCCCAAGGCATCGGGCCTGGTTAGTAGGAGAGATAGTCGTGTTGTTAATGGTGATAGAGAATTCAGGTAGTGGAGTGGAGATGGAGGGAGGGAAGATAATGAGTTCAGTTTTAGAAAGATTAAGTTTCAGGTAGTGTTGTGACATCCATGAAGAAATAGCAGACAAGCAATTGGTAATACGGGACAGGAGAGATGGAGAGAGATCAGGAGAAGACAGGTAGATTTGGGTATCATCTGCATATAGGTGATACTGGAGGCCAAATGAGTTGATTAGTTTGCCAAGAGATGAAGTATAAAGAGAGAACAGCAGAGGGCCAAGGACTGAACCTTGGGGGACACCAACCGAAAGTGGAAGGGGTGATGATGTCTTGCCAGAGAAGTTGACAGAGAAGGAACGGTTAGACAGATATGAGGAGATCCAGGAGAGAGCTGTATCTCGAATGCCTATAGAAGCAAGTGAGTCTAGAAGAAGGTGGTGATCAACAGTATCGAAAGCAGCAGAGAGATCCAGTAGAATTAGAATAGAGTAGTGACCTTTTGCTTTGGCAGAGAGCAAGTCATTGGAGACTTTTGTTAGAGCTGTTTCAGTAGAGTGAAGGGGTTTGAAACCAGACTGTAGAGGGTCAAGGAGGGAATTAGAGGAGAGGAAGTTAATGAGGCGGTTGTACACAATCCGTTCAAGCAGCTTAGAGGTAAAAGGAAGCAGAGAGATAGGGCGGTAGTTAGACAAACAGACGGGATCTGAGGAAGGATTCTTTAGAATTGGTGTGATTAGCGCATGCTTGAAGGCAGATGGTACAGTTCCAGATGATAGAGAAAGATTAAATAGGTGGGTAAGTGATGGACCAAGGGATGGATATAGAGACTTTGTAAGGTGTGAAGGGATGGGGTCAAGGGGACAGGTTGTTGGGTGAGAGGAAGAAAGAAGAGTGGCTATCTCTTCTTCGGTTGTAGGGGAAAAGGCAGTTAGTATAGTAGGAGTGGAGAGAGTGGTGTTGAGTGGTGTAGGAGGGAGTTGTAAGGAGGAGAGGTCTTTTCTAATAGTCTCGATCTTCTCTTTGAAGTGGGCAGCAAGATCTTGGGCAGTGAGAGAGGTTTGTGGTGTGGGTGTGGAGGGACAGAGAAGGGAGTTGAAAGTAGAAAAAAGGCGTCGTGGGTTGGAAGAAAGAGAGGATATGAGAGTGGAGAAGTAGAGCTGTTTGGTGAGAGAGAGGGCAGAGTTGTAGGTGTGGAGCATGAATTTATAGTGATTAAAGTCTTCGCTGGATTTGGATTTTCTGAAATAACGCTCAGCCGTGCGGCAGCACTTCTGAAGAAACCGTGTGGTTTTGGTATGCCATGGTTGGCGTTTAAATTGTCGGGGGTAACTTGTAGTAATTGGAGCTATGGTGTCGAGGGATGAAGCAAGTGTGTTGTTATAAAAAGAGGCTGCTGTGTCTGGGCAGGAAAGGGTTAACATGGAAGGTAAGAGAGGTTCAAGTGAGGCTGACAGTTGGGTAATGGTATTGTCTGGTAATGGCCTACAAGTATGAGGTGAACGCTGTAAGTTTGTCTTGTTAGGGGTTAGCACTGGAGAAAAGGATAGAAGGTGGTGGTCAGACAGAGGGAACGGGTAGATGGAGAAGTCTGAAAGGGAGCATGATCTGGAGAAAACCAGATCAAGTGAGTGTCCCTCGGTGTGAGTAGGGGAATTAGTCCATTGAGAGAGACCAGAGGAGGATGTCAGGGAGAGGAGTTTGGAGCTAGCAGAGTTGTTAGATATATCTAGAGGAATGTTAAAGTCACCCAGTATAAGACAGGGGATATTAGGAGAGAGGAAGAAAGGGAGCCAGGCAGAGAGGTGGTCAAAGAACTGTGAGGTAGGACCTGGAGGGCGATATATGACAGCAATTTGAAGAGAGAGTGGAGAGAAAAGACGGATTGTGTGAGTTTCAAAGGAACAGAATGAGAGGGAGGGAGGGCTTGGTATATTCTGGAAGGTGCAGTGAGGTGAGAGAAGGATGCCTACACCACCACCCTTTCTGCCATCAGGCCTAGGAGTGTGGCTGAAGTGTAGTCCTCCGAAGGAGAGTGCAGCAGAAGCAGTAGTGTCATGGGAGGGGATCCAGGTTTCAGTAAGAGCTAGGAGGTTAAAAGCATGGGATAGAAAAAGGTCATGTATACAAGCAAGTTTGTTGCATACCGAGCGGGCATTCCATAGGGCACAGTTAAAGACGGGAGGTAGCTTATGGTTGGAGATGATAGGAATAAGATTGGTTAGGTTGCGCATGTTGATTGAGTTTGCTGGTTTAGAGTGATAGGAATAGGGAAGACTATGTGGGGGACAGGGGTAGTAGAGCAAATATAGGTAGGTTTCACATATAAAGGTTTAGTGTAGAGGTACTGGGATAGCTTTGACGGCAGACAGATGGGGAGGGATAGGATCTGGAATGCTTTAATAGGGAGTAGTGGGTAGTAAAGGGATCTACCGTTTGGTGCCCTCTACTGGCGTGTTCCAATAGAGCTGGTACTTAACTGTCTATATATATATATATATATATATATATATATATATATATATATATATATATATATATATATATATATATATATATATATATATATATATATATATATATATATATATATATATATATTAGAACACCACTGGGGCGGGTGGGAGAGGGGCAGGGAGGGTGGGCGCTTGGGCTTCAGTTGATTGTGGGGAACATGAAGGTGGGTATTGCAGGTTGTGAGGGCTGTAATAGAGAGTGTTAAATAGTGTTAAAGTGGACGGGGGCAGTAAGAGGGCAGATATAGGAGATAAGGGGTCAGTGGAGCAGAAAGATAGAAAGTAAAATATAACACACTTAAGTAGTGACAGGCATGACATAAATTTTACCAAATAAAAACAAATAAAACAATCAGTGGAAAAATGCTGCAACTCCCAGTAAGGGCATTCCTAGGCCATAAAGCATAGATAGACAGAAAAAAAAAAAGGGTAATAGACAATTCAGGCTCAGAAACAGGAAAATGATAATAACAATACAGAAAACAATAACAGATAATAAAGGAGATCTCTTGGTCCACTCTGTATACCTTGTAGCAAAGTATGCAGGTTTGCTTGGGCTTCAGTTGATTGTGGGGAACATGAAGGTGGGTATTGTTTTTTATATATCGCTGTCATATTCCGCAGCGCTGTACAATGTGTGTCATTATTATTTATATATCGCCGTTATATATATATATACAACACACATTGTACAGCGCTGCGGAGTATGACGGCGATATATAAATAATAATAACACACATTGTACAGCGCTGCGGAGTATGACAGCGATATATAAATAATAACACATTGTACAGCGCTGCGGAGTATGACGGCAATATATAAATAATAATAATAACACATTTTACAGCACTGCGGAATATGACGGCGATATATAAGTCAACAATAACAGACATTGTACAGCGCTGCGGAGTATGACGGCGATATATAAATAATAATAACACACATTGTACAGCGCTGCGGAATATGACAGCGATATATAAGTCAATAATAACACATTGTACAGAGCTGTGGAGTATGACGGCGATATATAAATAATAATGACACACATTGTACAGCACTGCGGAATATGACAGCGATATATAAAAAACAATAACACACATTGTACAGCGCTGCGGAGTATGACGGCGATATATAAATAATAATAACACATTGTACAGCACTGCGGAGTATGACGGCGATATATAAATAATAATAACACATTGTACAGAGCTGCGGAGTATGACGGCGATATATGAGTCAGCAATAACACATTGTACAGCGCTGCGGAATATGACGGCGATATATAAATCGGTAGTAACACATTTTACAGCACTACAGAGTATGGCGGCGATATATAAATCGGAAGTAACACATTGTACAGCGCTGCGGAGTATGGCGGCAATATATAAAGCAATCATAAAATATAAATCATATGATAATAGTAAGTAGGGAGTTAAGCATCCAATGTAACGTCAGCAGCTGTAGACTACAACTCCCATCATGCTTCATTTAAATTGGGGACGATAGCTGTACAGGAAGTTGCTGGCTCGCGGGGAAGCTGCCCCTCGCGGTCTGGGGGCATCCTGTTTTTCTTGTTATTTTGGGAGTTTTTGGCAATGAGTGGGACTCACGCTGTCGCGCATGTCACGTTCCCAGAACCTCTGGGCAGGAACGCTGGGAAAGTCCCAAATACGGATCGGAGACCTCGGGGGCCAACAGACAAGCGAAAAACCCAGAACGCTGCCCCCTACCTTCCCAGCTCGGGGGCTAATGCCAGGAGAGCATGGAATACAAAGCCCTGTGGGGTAAATGTTTGTCGCATTTGCCCCAGAGCTCATTGACGCCTCAAAGCTTTGTGGGGTCACATGGAAGAGGCAGTTTGGGGTAACTCTACCGAAGGCTTCATCTTTGCTGCGGCCTTTTTTGGGGTTTATTCGCAGGGAGCCCCGGTGTGGAGCCCTCTGCAGCCCACGATTCTCAGATCATTTGGAATCTCTTTCTCCAGGAAAGATTATTAGTAAATTCCAGGCCGTTGAAATGCGCGGGGTTAAAGGGGCGGGGCCACAGCCTGAATTATTAATTATGTCTTTATTTAAATTGTCTTATCAATATAACCCCTCCCCCTCTGTTATTTTCTGTTGGGCTGTATGCAGAAGCTTCCATCTTGCTACCCTCATCACCGGGATCGCGGGCAAAAAGGGGCATCTACCCCGGGTCCAATGATTTCTGGGGGCTGATTTGTTGGCCGTGTGGTTTCTGCCACCCTGTCAGCTCTCCAGAGGCAGACCGGACTGCCCGCTGCTAGAGCAGGATCTCCCACTAACCGGCCCGAAATAAAGGGAGCGGCAGGTCTCTTCATACAGCGCTCTGTCTCATGGCTCCCTCACAAAGTGCTCCGGCTATTAATGCTGAGCGCCAGGACATGAGATGGGGAGCTATAGATGAAAATAGGGAGAGATACTGAGAAAATGGAGAGATAAAGAAAAAACAAAGTCGGCGATAAAGAGTAAAGGGGGGAGATAATGAAAAGCGGGAGATAACGAGTAAAGGGGGAGATATAGGGAGAGAGGAGAGAGATAAAGAGAAAGGGGTGACATAAAAATACAGTTTGATTGAATTTATTTGCATAACTTTGAGGCTAAGATATTTATTTCTTTATAAAACAGTATGTGGGGAGGAGGGGCAGCAGTTCATCCTTGGCCCTGGGCAGTCTAATGTCGCAAGCCGGCCCTGGACCCAAAGCAGCTGCCCCTTGAGCCCGCAACGACCCCGGAGAGGATCGCGATGCAGATGTCCGTTTCAGGTCAGTCACCGGAGCAGCAGCATTCGTTTACTATGCGATCGGCAGAATATTGCCTTCTTTTTCCGCCCCAGGACGTCTCACGTGGAGTCACATTACGGTCAGAAGGAGGGAAGAGCGCCCTGACTTTCTCCTCCTGATCTGCAGAGCGTGGCGAGTACACGAGACCCCCAGCCACATCTAATCTTATATTAACTAAAACTTGCCTCCAGAAGGTTGGGTGGGCAAGTGGCACAAGTGGCTGATCGCTTACCCACCACCAGCAAGCAAGCCTGGTCCAGACTAGGGAGTGGGGGAGTCCAATCAATATTAAAGATGGCCTTGCCCCATCGCAGGGTTAAATCGCCCCGTCGCCCTGAGATATCTGTGATAATAGCGTTACGGAGGAACCTGTGCGGCTGGAAACAATCTCTAGCGCTGGAGGCTCATGTCCTGCCCTCTAAAGCAATGCGGGGAAAGAACAGGAAGCGGCTTACAACTTGCTGCTCGGGCTGACGGGAGGATTCCGATACACTCTGCACTGAGGGATCATGGGAAACGGAGGGGAGTTTGCATTAAATGCTGTGGCTATCCCTCGGATGTGATGGTATATATCAGAATAAGGTAAAGATTTCTTTTGACTCCCCCCCACCTGCTGCCTGGATCTTATCTCTCAGCGCGGCCTTTATAACATGGGACACGCTAACAGATGCTTATGGTTTCGCCCCACCGATCAGTCATATAAGTATGTCCCGTTGTACTGAAACGGTGCGTTAGAAGTACAGAAGTTGAGAACTTCTGGGGTCCAGTGCTGAATCTTCACCTTCTTCAAGCTTTTGTCCACGGGCCTCACAATAACCGTGCTCCTGGAGGCCACAGATGGATCTTCATCAAAGAAGTTGAAAGGACGCAGAAAGAATCCCACCGAGTTCCCCGGCGTGGCCGTGTTTGGGATGTCCTCAGCTTGAGGGATGTGCAGGAATCCCACCGTCACCCAAGCCACCAGATCCTACGGAAAAAGCGCAATGAGGAAGCTCGTCAAAGCCGTGAGAAGCCTAATTCCAGCTCCTTCGCACAGACAACGGCCCTGAAGTAATGGGGGCTAAACTGAAATTGGGGGTCCGAGTCACTAAAGTGGTGTAAAGTTTGTGTATCGCTGTGATACGGTACAAACTTCCCTAAATGCCTTTAACCAACCGAAGACATATTGGGGAAAATGTTTTCTGGCTCCGGCACGGGGTCGGGAAACGTATTTTTTTACCTGGTTCACGATGTCGTCATTATTCCGCAGGAAGTTCTCGAAGTACACAACGGGGTCCCAGGGGTCACACTGAATGAATATGTTGCTGCTGGCCATCTCGGCGTCGCTGTACCGCGTTACCGCCAGCCTGTATCTAGAGGGACATAGAGCGGGACACTGACCACCATCGTTACACCGACAGAGGTACCTCAATCTACCGTCTCCGGGACAACCTCCCAAAACCCCAAACTATGCCTGCGTCACAGGGCCGCGCGGCTGCGGTCTGCGGGGGCCACAGGCTACCAGTTTCTGGATTTTCTGGCTTGTCAATAAACTGCAGGATTCTGGGCCTCTTAGTCTCCCTGGATTCTCCCACAAATGTAACCTTCCGGTGTACTTCCTAATAACCGACTCACAGCCATTTTTCATCCCACTTCTTTCACCCGTTTTCCCGTCTTTCATGTGGCCCCAGCATCGGGTTTCTGCCGCCTTTAGTTTTAAGCTGGCCGGTCACCTGCATGGCGAGAAAAAGAAACAACTCCCCTCTCTCATCTATTTTCTTTTTTCCTTATACACCTGACTCACGGGTATCCGTGTGCTTGCTGGTCTCACTCAATCTCCAGGAAGTGTCTCCATGTATCTACTACCCTTTGGTGTACAATTGATAAATGTAGACCTAGCCCTAAAGCGGAAATATTTGGCAGCATATCTCTTTCGTTGGAAGAACAAATATCTTTGGGGAGTACCTGACAAAAGCTTTGATTAGGGGATTTACCTCGACCAGGACACCCCATTCTCCTCTTTCCATCCTCGGGGCAGCACACTGTCCCCGTGGGAATTGTACTGGATCCGGTAGCTTCTCGGATGTCCCCATTTGTTCATCTTGTTGGGGTTTTGGAACATTAGGTGTTTGGGGAAGGGTTTCCCGAATCTGAAGGCGGCTTGTCTTTCTGTCCTCCTCAGCGTGTGGACCTTTCGTGACTGGACCACGTAGTCTCCTGGGCTCCACGGGTTGGAGATGTTTTCATATCTCAGGGAGATCGTTTCAAAGCTGTTTTCTGTCCCTTTACAAAATAAATCAGGGGTTTTAGATCTAAGAGACAAACCGTCCGCATGGAATTTATAGACAGCAGAGTTTTAGGGGAAGTTGTACCCAGAGATTAAAAGCCCCGCCAGCCGTCTCCTGCCAATCAATATCTGACGTTCTTCACCATTTGTGGTCAGTCTTACCAAACCCAAATTATTATATTAGCCTCAAGTCACTAATGCCCCCTCTGTACATTGCAATGGTATGTTATTTATAGAGGCTGAATCATGTCATACGTGTTACAATATTCCTGTGTCACAGAGTCACCAAACACAGAGAGATGCTCCAAGGAGCTCACAGCTCTTTCCATTTATCATTTTTGGATGTTTTTGCCCCATCTCACTCACCCATCTTGGGGTAACTACCAGCTCAAATCAACAGATCACCCCAGAAAGGTGTCACCTTTACTCAATCAATACAGAAGCAAATAGAGGCCAACTCTTACCTGCAACATCGAAGTCCACTTTATAGTGTATCAAGTGGGTGTGGAGGATCCCGAGGGTGTTTCTGTGGACCCTGGTGCCATATTCGATGCCCTCTGGAGTGAAGAAAGTGGCATAAATGTAGCCGGTAGCGCTGACCTTCACCTCAATCACACCGTTCTGATAGAAGACATAGTCCCAGATGTAGTCATAGTTATAGATAGTAGAGATGGTCCTCACCACCAAGACATGGTTCTCCAGCCCTGCGTAGAAGTTGAACCCACTCTGAGAGTCCCTGTCGAAGTGTCTCCGTAGAGGGATTCCTGTGGGAAGCTCAAAGATGCAGAGGGCATTTTTGTAGCGAACCGGTCTTTCTGAATCGTAGAAACGGTAGACGTCTTGGTAAGAGGCCACTTCAGGACAGTCGATGCCTTTGGCCAGCTGATAATTGGAGGAGCCCATTCCCCATCCGGAGTCTATATATTTAGTCTGTAGAGAGGCTGCTGAGGACCCGCTGTAGAAAGAAATGGCTTCCTGGAGGCTCACCTCGTATGCTATCCTTTCATTGTTATATTGCACATCAAAGATCTGCAGTCCAGCCGTTAGGCGTATGCGGAAGGCGAAGCTCCAGCCGGCGTACTCCACGTAGTTTCCCAGGACCCGGTAACGTTTGCCTTCAGGTTCACACACTTTTGGTCCGTTGATGTCTGACCTGGTCTTGTACTCTCCACGGGGGTAGTAGCTGGAGAAGCGCTCACTCTCCTCGTCGTCTGGCAAACGGATCTTGGCAAATTCATTTCTCTCGTACTTTAGAACCATCTCTTCCACCGAGTCAAAGTATTGTCCATTGTACCAGAGCTTCTCCACTGTCCACAACTCTGGGTTTGTGGATCGATGGTTGAGCAAGATCTCGAAACCAATGGGTTGCAGATAGTACCCGTCGATAAATTTCTGTAGGATGAGCCATGACTTGCGATCCCCGGACTTCACGCCTCTCGGGGAGTTGTCGCTGTAGGTGAGACAGCGATCTGAGCAGTTGTAGAACGTGTATCCAGACACGTCCATCAATATGTGGTTGAACTTTTTGGTGACCTCTATTAACTTCTGATTAATCTTGTTAGCTTCTGTCTTAGTCATTGGCCTGGCCTCGAAGCGGACAGTTTTGTTTCCTCTGGATATGTATGGTTTGTAATAATAGGGGTGAGGAAGGGGACCCACGATATACTCGGTGATATTAGGCTTTACCTGGTCTGCAAAGAAAATAATGACCCTGGCCTCTCGGGGGGGCTGGGGAGCATTTCTGTCCAGGAAGCCGAGTACGTGCCGTTTTTTCGGGATATTGAGTTCCATCATGAAGATGGTGTTTTTTGAGAGGCTGTTTGGCGAGGAGGCCAGCTTCAGATGTTCCTGCTCCATGAGGAAGCTGCGGACAGACTCCATCTCACTTCGGGACAGGTCTGAGAATACGGATGCTTTATACCGGCCCTTTGAGGGGGACTGCGTGCCGGAGATGGCCGTCGCAACACAAAACACAGTGGCCAGATAGGTAAAGCTATTGGCCCGCATGGTGCAAGTTTACCTAAAAAACAGAGACATAAAATGAAATGAAACAGGACTTTTACCTCGACCGGCCGGAGTCACAGAGCAAGAAATTAGGATTTTGTGTTATTTATGTGAAGTTTTTAAATTCTAATGGCTGACGGTAACAGTAAATCGAAGCACCCGCATCCACCTCTCTGCTCCTGTCGCTGCTATCGCTGGGGGCTGAAGGCACTAGAGAAGCTCAGCTGCTCCGACCAACACGATTTGGATGAAGCAATGGAGTGAAAGGACTTTAGGGAGCATTCCCATCATTACTGGATCCTTTCTGAGCCCCCGTTATGGCTTTTTATATTTATTCTCTTTCTTTAAGTGTGTATTGACAGCGCCAGATGTCTGCCCTGTCAGTATGTGCCCTTTTTGTATCTGTCCTATCATCATCTGCCCTGCCTGTATCTGCCCTGTCATCATCTGCCCTGCTTGTATCTGCCCCGTCCTTATATCTGCCCAGGGGGGTGATTCATGCAGCAGTCTGGCATGTAACCGCGTCACATGACCCCCACAGCAGTGAAGCTGCAGTTCACACGGAGAGCGACGAAGGCAGTGAAGATGAGAAGCAGGGAGAGAGCTGGGTGAGCTTACTGAGAGTGAGCGAGCGAGTGAGTGAGTGCTTCTTCCGATCAAAGGTTTGGGTCACTCGGCTGTTTTTCATGGAAAACAATGAAATTTCTGTCTGTAACATAATTACAGAAGGGTTTTTAACCATCAATGAACCTTTTAAACTTAAACGTGGATCAAGGAACACAACGTGCTATTGGAACACAGGAGTGATGGGAGTGATAGGCGTGATGGGAGTGATAAGCGTGATATGTTTGATGGGAGTGATAGGCGTTATGTGAGTGATGGGGGTGATAGACGTGATGGGGTGATAGGTGTGATGGGAGTGAAAGGCGTTATGTGAGTGATAGGCGTGATGGGAGTGATGGGGGTGATAGGTTTGATGGGAGTGATAAAGGACCTCTGTATGCCTATGAAGAGATTTTTGTTACTAATCAGCTGTTTCCAGCTACAATAGTAATTTACAACATTAACCCCGTCCGGGCTTGGTTTTTGATCCATTACCAATGGTGGTGTATATATGTATTAATGTATGTAATCTATGCATGTATGTAATGTGTATAATGTATAATGTATGTATATGTAATGTATGTATGTATGTATATATTTATATGTGTGTATGTATGTATGTATGTACACAGCGATCCTCAGCGTGTGACCCGGCGATCCTCAGCGTATATATATATACCCTGCAGTGACCCAACGATCCTCTGCGTATATATATACCCTGCAGTGCCCCGGCGATCCTCTGCGTATATATATATACCCTGCACTGACACAGCGATCCTCAGCGTATATATATATATATATATATATATATATATATACCCGGCGATCCCCAGCATATATATATATATACCCTGCACTGACCCAGTGATCCTCAGCGTATATATATATACCCTGCAGTGACCCAACGATCCTCTGCGTATATATATATATACCCTGCAGTGACCCAACGATCCTCTGCGTATATATATATACCCTGCACTGACCCGGCGATCCTCAGCGTATATATATATACCCTGCAATGACCCAGCGATCCTCAGCGTATATATATATACCCTGCAGTGACCCAGCGATCCTCAGCGTATATATATATCTTCACTGACCCGGCGATCCTCAGCGTATATATATAATAGTAAATATATATAATGGTATATATAAGGGTAGACAGTATAATAGATGGCGCGTTACGTACCCAGCCGGCAGCTCGGTCCGTCGGTGTCGCTCTTCTGGCTGCCTCCTCGGCTCGCTCTGCTTTTAAAGCTCGGAGTGCTCCGGGAGTCGGGGAGGGGCAGGTTCCTGGGGCAAGAGCCCGGGAGGGAGGTGACTTCATAACACACAGATATTTCACAACACGGAGCCGGGATATCGCCAGCTGCTTCCAAAGCCCTCAGACTGGGGGCTTATCAGATGCCCTCTCAGGTAGGGCAGGTGTACAGTGCAGGACACACAGTTGGCTAAGTAGGTCTGTCGCAGTATATACAGGTGTGTACACGTGAGCAGACAGCTATGTATTAGTATATGTACATATATAAGGTGTCAGCATTTAAGCAGATGTGTGTCGGCATACAGGTGTGTGTCAATATACAGGTGTGTGTCAGTATACAGGTGTGTGTTAGTATACAGCTGTGTGTCAGTATACAGCTGTGTGTCAGTATACAGCTTTGTGTGTATGGATGTACATGTGTGTGTGTTAGTATACATGTGTATATATGCATAAAGGTGTGTGTCGATATACAGGTGTATGCTAGTATACAGGTGTGTGTTAGTATACAGGTGTGCGTTAGTATACAGGTGTGTGTTAGTATACAAGTGTGAGAATCCAGGTGTGTGTTTGTATACAAGTGTGTGTCGATATACAGGTGTGTGTTAGTATACAGGTGTGTGTTTGTATACAGGTGTGTGTCGATATACAGGTGTGTGTTTGTATACAGGTGTGTGTCGGTATACAGGTGTGCGTTAGTATACAGGTGTGTGCCAGTATACAGATGTGTGTTAGTATACAGGTGTGTGTTGATATACAGGTGTGTGTTAGTATACAGATGTGTGTCAGTATACAGATGTGTGTCAGTATACAGGTGTGTGCCAGTATACAGATGTGTGTTAGTATACAGGTGTGTGTTGATATACAGGTGTGTCTTAGTATACAGGTGTGTGTCAGTATACAGATGTGTGTCAGTATACAGGTGTGTGTGTATGGATGTACATGTGTGTGTGTTAGTATACATGTGTATATATGCATAAAGGTGTGTGTCGATATACAGGTGTATGTTAGTATACAGGTGTGTGTCGATATACAGGTGTGTGTTAGTATACAGGTGTGTGTTAGTATACAGGTGTGTGTTAGAATACAGGTGTGTGTTTGTATACAGGTGTGTGTTAGAATACAGGTGTGTGTTAGAATACAGGTGTGTGTTTGTATACAGGTGTGTGTCGATATACAGGTGTGCGTTAGTATACAGGTGTGTGCCAGTATACAGATGTGTGTTAGTATACAGGTGTGTGTTGATATACAGGTGTGTGTTAGTATACAGGTGTGTCTTAGTATACAGGTGTGTGCCAGTATACAGATGTGTGTTAGTATACAGGTGTGTGTTGATATACAGGTGTGTGTTAGTATACAGGTGTGTCTTAGTATACAGGTGTGTGTCAGTATACAGATGTGTGTTACTATACAGGTCAATATACAGGTGTGTGTGTGGCGATATGCAGATGTGTGTTAGTATACAGGTGTCTGTCGATATACACATGTGTGTTAGTATACAGGTGTGTGTCGATATACACGTGTGTGTTAGTATACAGGTGTGTGTCGATATACACGTGTGTGTTAGTATACAGGTGTGTGTTAGTATACAGGTGTGTGCCAGTATACAGGTGTGTGCCAGTATACAGATGTGTGTTAGTATACAGGTGTGTTTTGATATACAGGTGTGTGTTAGTATACAGGTGTGTCTTAGTATACAGGTGTGTGTTTGTATACAGGTGTGTGTTAGTATACAGGTGTGTGCCAGTATACAGATGTGTGTTAGTATACAGGTGTGTGTTGATATACAGGTGTGTGTTAGTATACAGGTGTGTCTTAGTATACAGGTGTGTGTCAGTATACAGATGTGTGTTACTATACAGGTCGATATACAGGTGTGTGTGTGGCGATATGCAGAAGTGTGTTAGTATACAGGTGTGTGTCGATATACAGGTGTATGTTAGTATACAGGTATGTGTCGATATACACATGTGTGTTAGTATACAGGTGTGTGTTAGTATATAGGTGTGTGTCAATATACAGATGTGTGTCGATATACTGATGTGTGTTAGTATACAGATGTGTGTTATTATACAGGTGTGTGTCAATATACAGATGTGTGTTAGTATACAGGTGTGTATCGATATACATGTGTGTTAGTATACATATGTGTGTTAGTATACAGGTGTATGTCGGTATTCAGGTGTGTTGATACACAGGTGTGTCAGCACTTAGAGGTGCAGAGTTCAGGGGTCACAGCCTGGGGTGCAGAGTTCAGGGGTCTTCATCTTTTGATAATTTATCCCTTTTTATCTATTCTGTCTGCAAAATCCCCATATTTGGGTTTATTTTCTGTGTTAAAATTAAATTACTTTTTATTAGCTTTTTTGACATGAAGCTTATGTTTTTTTAATTAAACGTAGTTCTTTCTGCACTAACCGACCAGACGCTGTGGGCAGTGCATGGAGACATTGAAGACCCCGCCGGCCCCCGTCTGGTCGCCCGTCTCTCCTGCTGTAAAGACTCAAACCTTAATCAGTCGTTGGTCTCGTCTTAGATTCAGGAGCCGTATGTCTATCCCATGCATGTTTAATACCCTCATTGTATTACCCTCTACCACCTCTGCTGGGATGCTGTTCCACTTATCTCTCTCCCATCTTTCTCTCTTCTCTCCCCGTTCCCTCTCTCACGTCTTTCCCACATCTCTCTCGCTTTCTCCCCTTTCTCTCCCTCTCCCCCCCGTCTCTCTCTCTCGCTCTCTCCCCTCTCTCTCTCTCTCCCATCTCTTCCCTCCCCCGTCTCTGTCTTTTCTCCCCCAGGTTGGACACATTGTGATCCCTCAGTCTTTCTACTCCCCATTTTACCCGTGGGGTGGGGGAGGGGTGCCAGTAACACCCCATTTTCGCTCAGAAATAAGGGTGATAAATACTCAGCGAATTGCCCCATAAAAGAGTTTATTATTTCATGTTTATGGCTTTTATTCCCCTGCTGGGGCCGTCGTTACTCATTTACTAAACCCCTATTCCGCTCTCCCAGCCTCCTCTGCTTGTTTTGGTTGATCCAGAATAATAGAAAAATTCCATAGATTTTTTAATAAAAGTTCCCTTTGGCCCTGAAGGGTTAACCCCCCCGGTGACGCTCCGGCGATGCGTATTATTCTTCGCTGAGAATCCCTATTCTGGGGACATTCAATTGCAATGATCGTGCTGCAAAATTGGAAAAGCAGTCATGTCACCATAGCAACCACTGGAATTGTCCAATCCTGTATATGTCTGTGTCTGTATGGGTACGTGTGTGTCTGGATATGTATGTGTGTGTGTCTGGGTGTGCGTGTCTGGGTGTGTTTGGATATGTGTGTGTCTGGCTGTGTGTGTGTCTGGGTATGTGTGTCTGGATATGTATGTGTGTGTGTCTGGGTGTGCGTGTCTGGGTGTGTTTGGATATGTGTGTGTCTGGCTGTGTGTGTGTCTGGGTATGTGTGTCTGGGTATGTATATGTGTGTGTCTGGGTGTGTGTGTGTCTGGGTGTGTGTGTGTCTGGGTGTGTATATGTGTGTGTCTGGGTGTGTGTGTTTGTCTGTCTTGGTTTGTGTGTGGGCGTGGTCTGACTCAGGCAGTACAATGTTTGGGCCAGCCCTGGGCGGGACTAGCTGTGCATGGGGCAGGGTTACCATACCAGCAATACAGAAATAATAACAATCACAAGATTACCTCAATCGTGCTGATTGTAGCTTGGGAAGTGGGCGTGGCCAAATGCTCCCTCCCCCTTCATGTACAAGGAAGAAAGTGACCCAGAGACTCCCAGAGATACAAAGTCAAACACAGACTCCCAGAGAAACATTGACTTGGTGTCTCTGGGAGTGTCTGGCTGTCTCCAGGTGTTTCTGGAAGTCTCTAGGTTTGACTCAGTGTGTCTGGGAGTCTCTGGGTATCTCCAGGTGTATCTGGGAGTCTCTAGGTGTATCTGGGAGTCTCTGGATATCTCCAGGTGTCTCTGGGAGTCTCTGAGTTTGACAGATATATCCCTGTTAGTAGAAGTGCTCCGCTGGTTGTTATGGTGATAGAAACACCTTTAAAACTTTGCAGTAGAATCACTTTTCAACGGACCTACCTGTGATGTCAGGTAGGAGCGTTTATTGCCCCTGAGTAGAATCTTCAACACAAAATGTCCCACGGGTCAAACAGACCCCAGATCAGTCACCAAGATCAGACCACCAAACATGAAAAAACAAAACTCGCCCCGCACCAAGCGTTTGTTTGCCCATGCGGACAGGCCTATTGTGTGAATGCCTGGCACGGCCCGGGCAGGGAGAGGTTAATATATCTTTCATTCTATTAATATTTGACAGGTGGAAGGCAGCCTTATCTATATGAGGGGTTGTTAGGGGTTATATAGTCATATTTCATGTCACAACAAACTGGGTTCACTGGGAGGCAATAGTTATTTCTGGTTCTGGGGCAAAAACATGGGGGTGGATCCAGTGCCAACTCTCTGCAGATCCAAGCAGGACAGCCGGTCTTCATCTTCGGGGTCTCCCGCTGGGCGTGTTGTTGACCCAAATAGGACACCTGCAATGGGGTCGGTACTCTCTGCGGTGGAATTGTCAGGAAACGTATAGATCACACAATGCACTTTGCGGTGTCACCGGGGGTGCGCTCAGCCTGGTGCTGCAGGTGCCCAATACCCCAACGTGTGGTAACTGAGGAGCTCAGCGTGGTCATGTAACACAAGGTTAGAGTGTGGGGAGAGTGAGTATATGGATGTGTTAGCTTGAGTGTGTGTTACTGTATGATGGTAGGGTGTGTATGTGTTGGTGTACAGTGTGTGTGTTATTGTATGGTGTTTGTGTACAGTGTGTGTGTTATTGTATGGTGTTTGTGTGTATGTGTTGATGTACGGTGTTTGTGTGTTACTGTATGATGGTAGGGTGTGTATGTGTTGGTGTACAGTGTGTGTGTTATTGTATGGTGTTTGTGTACAGTGTGTGTGTTATTGTATGGTGTTTGTGTGTATGTGTTGATGTACGGTGTTTGTGTGTTACTGTATGATGGTAGGGTGTGTATGTGTTGATGTACGGTGTTTGTGTGTTACTGTATGATGGTAGGGTGTGTATGTGTTGGTGTACGGTGTTTGTGTGTTACTGTATGATGGTAGGGTGTGTATGTGTTGGTGTACGGTGTTTGTGTGTTACTGTATGATGGTAGGGTGTGTATGTGTTGGTGTGTGTTACTGTATGATGGTAGGGTGTGTATGTGTTGGTGTGTGTTACTGTATGATGGTGTGCAATTTCCCCGTCCCTGGCGGTATCTGCGTGCTGTCCCCCCATACATTCCGTCGAAAACCCCACACAGGGGGTCCCTCGGCCCTCTGGACACGTGGCCATCGTCACAGCCCCCGGGCCCTTGAAGCTGCTGATTCGGCGCACGCCTCTGCTCTTCAGACGCACCTTTCTGCTGAACACGTGCAATTAACTTTTACACCAAAACAAGCGTGGCCTCTGCCCCGGGAACGCACCCTGGGGCCACACGTCAGGGAAACGCCCCCAGGTCACAGAGCAGCCGCCCTCCCAAAAATTATTCCTCCCCCCTCGAGACGTTCACCGCCACAAAGCCAGCTGCCGAACGCTCTAATCATACACCGTGCTGCGCAAACCGACGCGGCCGCGCATGATGACCCGGGGCTGTACACTTCACTTTGCCACCTGGGGGCAGTTTTTTTTACCCAGTTACCCCACGTGGGACCCAGAATCAGACAGCAGCGCAGTAAAGACAGATATCTATTTAATGGGAATTATTGGTGGTGACAGAGCCTGGAGCAATATGGAGCGGGTCCAGGAGAGGCTCCTGAGGGTACAAATTACAATGTATTTAATTGTGGAAAATTAAAATTGGGGGTTCTGTGGACGTGTCCCCTTCCCTTCTGCCTGTTGCCCAGCGGCAGGTCTGTGCAGGTCATTGCAGCCTCTGTGCAGACAGGAAGCGGATGTAACCCCCCCACCATCCATGTTACCCCTTGCTGAGGGTATGCGAGACTCCACGGGGCCGCACCGTCAACAACTCCCCCTCGGCCAGGAGCTTTTTTCACTCGCTGGCTTTTATCGGGTGTGTGTCCCTTTAAATGATGCCGCGTTGGGGATGTTTTGGGGAGGAAGATGAAGGTCTGTTAGTTATCACTGATGAAGGCCAGGTTGTGGCTGCCCCGCTGGGGACTCGAAACAACAGCCCTCGGCGAATCACCAAAGGTTTTCAGCCGGATCTCCGGAAACTCCAAGTCCTGGGAACAAAGAGAAATCATTGGGGGGGCCAACACAGAATGGGGGTACAGAGTAACCTCATTATACCCAGCAGGGGAACCCAGCGCAGAATGTGGGTGCAGAGTAACCTCATTATACCCAGCAGGGGAACCCAGCGCAGAATGGGGGTGCAGAGTAACCTCATTATACCCAGCAGGGGAACCCAGCGCAGAATGGGGGTGCAGAGTAACCTCATTATACCCAGCAGGGGAACCCAGCTCAGAATGGGGGTGCAGAGTAACCTCATTATACCCAGCAGGGGAACCCAGCGCAGAATGTGGGTGCAGAGTAACCTGATTATACCCAGCAGGGGAACCCGGCACAGAATGGGGGTGCAGAGTAACCTCATTACACCCAGCAGGGGAACCCAGTGCAGAATGTGGGTGCAGAGTAACCTGATTATACCCAGCAGGGGAACCCGGCACAGAATGGGGGTGCAGAGTAACCTCATTATACCCAGCAGGGGAACCCAGCGCAGAATGTGGTTGCAGAGTAACCTGATTATACCCAGCAGGGGAACCCGGCACAGAATGGGGATACAGAGTAACCTCATTATCCCCAGCAGGGGAACCCAGCACAGAATTGGGGAGTGAGGTAAGCCCAAAGTAGACAAAACGATGGGACCCGCTCTGGTTTCGGGATCTCCAGTAATTCCCCCAGGATTTTGGTTGGGGGCTCAGAAGTTATTTCCCCCTGCCCCCGGCAAATGAATACATAATTCCACGTGGCTCATTCTGCTGGCTTCTCCTTTCACAGGAAGCTCCGATCTCTGGTCTCTGCATAGTGTGGGCCCTATAAAGAGGGGCCCGCTGTTTATCAGTAACCCCCATCAGTGCACCTGCCTTGTCAGGGCGAGTAGATGCCATCTGGCTCACTGGTGGCTCCTCCCATTCCCAGTTATTCCTCCAGGAGAACTGGGCTCTCGGTAACCTGATGATGTGCTCGTCGCTGGGGGCCCCCCGAATCACGCTGTCCATCAGAGAAGGCTTCGTGGGCTTCTTCCTCCTGGGGTTCAAGAGACAGAGGTTTGTGTTTTCCGTCACTATTCCACAGAGTTTACGATTTACTGACAGATCCTGGTCTCCTTGGACTCACTGAGCCGAAACTCTGGGGCCCCTAGACACAAGGCTTTTGGGCCCGCTGGCATGCCCCCAACTGTCCCTTCCTCTGTCCCACGTCATCCCCGCGCTCTGCAGCAATAGCCGGCGCGTAGTGATGAGGGAGCAGTAAGTGACAGACCTCGCGCTCCCACCACAGGATGGAGGAAGAGGTAAGAGATGGGGAGAAGGGGTGAGATGGGGTGTAATGGCAGTGTTTGTAAGCTTGTGTGTGTGTATGGGCCTGTGTGTGTAAGAGCAATATAGGTATTTGTTAGCTGTGTATGTGTGTGTGTAAGGGCAGTGTACATGTATATGTGTGTGTGTGTGTGTGTAAGGGCAGTGCGTGTATGTGTGTGTGTGTAAAGGCAGTGTATGTGTATATGTGTGTTTATGGGCAGGTGTGTGTAAGGATCCTGGGAGGGAGGCTAACATTAGCCTTTTTTAATTTAAAACATCTCTGCTGCTGTGGACTACTCTTCCAATGATACTCAGTCAGCATTATGGTGGACACCTGTCTGGCTGAGAATCATGGGAATTTTAGTTCACAGCTAGCATCTGCAGCTTTACTGTTGACTGCACTTCCCATGACGCTCAGCCAGCATCATGGAAGCAGTATGTCCGGCTGAGCCTCATTGGAATTCAAATCAATGTGTTGGTTATTTTTAATATGCATGACTGTACTGACAGAAACGAAGCGTGTTTTAAGTGGCGATGCATGCGCGACATTGTAAAGTGCAATCGCTTGTATCGGTGAGTTCTGCTAGATTAAAAAAAAGTGTCCCTCTTTCACATTTTGAGATGTTGGGAGGTATGCGCTGGTAAAAGTAAATACACCTCTTACAGTCCAGGAAGGGTCGGGACAAGAGAGACACCAGGAAAGGGGATACTGGATAGAATTGGGAGGACAGGTGGTTGGGCGAGAGGAGAAAAGCAGGAGCCTCATCCTCGGTGAGTGGAGAGAACCAGCTTAGAGTAGTGAGGAGAGTTGAGTGGATGTGAAGGCGCGGAGCCACAAGGAGGGCATGTGGGCAAATGTTACTTTAGAGTAAGTCATGGAGTCATAGTACGTAATATTAGGCAGGGTAGGGGTGCCGTTCTGTCACGTTGCAGCAGTAGCAGCGCAGTTGCTAGCAGGACACGTGGCAGGTACATGTAAGAGAGTGTGAGTGTGTGGCAGAGAATAAGACTGAGTGCAGGACTGAGCAGACTCACCCCCCCGCGGGCCAGACAGTCACAAAACAATAACAGTTTCCACTAATCATACAACACACCACGGCGCCGCACATCCCCAATGCAACACCGCAGCGCTCCCCACCCATGTACAAGCTCAATCACTACTGCACTCCCTGACAAAGAGAATTAAACAAGCGAGATGGGGGGGGGGTGGTGAGGGGACAAAGTTCATCAAACCGAAGCTGAGAGCTCCTCTGACTGCATGATCGGAGAGCTCATATGAGTTCACTGACAGTATGAAAGTTTAGTGAAAGTTATGTGAGTGTGCAGCCAATGCACGTTCACACCCATTTAAAGAGATCCCAACCCCCCAACTGAAGGGCACAATTGCCCCCAACTTCACCAAGCAACATGTTGCACAGTGCCACCTTTGCCCTAAACAGTTTGTGAGTGCCTTTGCCCCAAGCAGCTTACCAGTGACATCCTAACCCCCAAACAGCCTGTTTGTGCCAAACGTCTATCTCCGTGCCTTTATTCCTTAAAAAAATCCCTCAAGACCCACTTTTTAAGGACGCTTACAACATCGCACATTAACGCCCCCCATATTCCTTTAGCTCACCTCTCCCAGTCACTCTCCTGCGATACTTTTACTCGTCTGGCTGGTCTATCCCTAACGACTGCACTTTTACCTATTGTGTAATACACCCAACTCCCTGTAGATTGTAAGCTCCTGTGCGCAGGGCCCTCCTCACCTGTTGTCTCTGTAAGTCAGTTTGTTATGTTATATACTACTTGTTATTTCCTGTCTACCCATTGTACAGCGCTACGGAATTTGATGGTGCTATATAAAACAATAAATAATAATTTATTATGATAATCATTGCCCCTTGCCCCCCCTTCCAACATACACTCTGGCACACACATGTAAACACACTTACACACACTCATTCAAGGAGACAAGCGGTCTCGCCCTGTCACAGTTGCTACCCCTTTAGTTATACAACTGCCCCAAAGTTCTGTTACTATTTTTGAAATGAAGCAGAAGGTCTCCAGGGATCCAACCCTGTCTCCCCCCAAAAAGTGGGTCATCGGGGAAGAGTCTTCCAATCCCTCTTCTAGACCAAATGATTTCGGTAACAAACAAAATCCTCTTTCCATTCATCGAGATTCCCGTACGCTGTTCCCAAAGAACATGGAAATATCGCACCTCCCCCACCCCAGGGGCAAGAAGCCCACCCGGGGGAGACTCAATGTTTTCAAAACACATTTGTCTGGAAAACAAATATTGGAATTTGACATAATTTACATAATTCCGCTCCCCAAGGCTTTTTTAATCATTTCTCCAGATTTCGCTTCTTTTCTGGGTGGGATCGGTGTCCGGATTTTGGGCAGCGGGTCGGGTCAGCTGGAGTCAGGAGATCTCCTCACCCGCAGCAAAACTTTTAACGCTCTCGGTGCAGACCACGAAAGGCGTGTTTTTTTAATGCTTCAACTTATTTTCAAAGAAAGTCACAGAAAATTGTCCCCCCCCCAGTTTTTGTTAAAGAACAAAATTATCTTAAAATATAACATTTTTGAAAATATTTCTAAAGAGTGAATTACAGGTAAAACTATTAAAACCTGCACATGTCTGACAGAGGCTCAGTGGTGGTCGGTGTTCAGGACGCTTGGACAGAGAATTTGGGGACCCATCGCGGTTACTGGGGTGGCCAGTTTACCGTCACATTTACAGTGCGACCCTGGAGTCCTTTCTATCGCCCTTTAATCAGAGTGATTGAGGCATAAAATTCTTAGCGTGATCTATACCACACGGAACCAATAAAATGACACCGTATGGCCTGGGGGATCAGGCCCCAAGCGCCAAAACTCCAGGGGAAACATGGTGGAAGGCACCGGAAGATACACCGGGTGCTTCCAGGTGTTCATGACACTGAGAATCAATAGAAAGGAGAAGTTAGATGGTACTTGGCACCAACACAATGGGCAACAAGTGCATGTTGGCATTGGGCGCCATGAAGAACCCTCTATGTGTGTCTTGTGGTGGGAGGAATTGATTTAGAAAGTGGCACTGAGCTTCAGAAACGTTAGTTATACCAACTAGGTGGGACCCTCAGCCAGCACTTCCAGACATGTTCAGTGGAACGGCAACCATGAGGTCTAGCGGGGCTGGAAAACGGTCTCCCAAAGAAGCACCAATGTGTACGTGTGTGTGAGCATGGATGTGTATGTGTGTGTGTGTGAGCATGGATGTGTATGTGTGTGTGAGCATGGATGTGTATGTGTGTGTGTGTGAGCATGGATGTGTATGTGTGTGTGTGAGCATGGATGTGTATGTGTGTGTGTGTGTGTGTGAGCATGGATGTGTACGTGTGTGTGTGTGTGAGCATGGATGTGTACGTGTGTGTGAGCATGGATGTGTATGTGTGTGTGTGAGCATGGATGTGTATGTGTGTGAGCATGGATTTGTATGTGTGTGTGTGTGAGCATGGATGTGTATGTGTGTGTGTGAGCATGGATGTGTACGTGTGTGTGTGTGAGCATGGATGTGTATGTGTGTGTGTGAGCATGGATGTGTACGTGTGTGTGAGCATGGATGTGTGTGTGAGCATGGATGTGTATGTGTGTGTGTGAGCATGGATGTGTACGTGTGTGAGAGCATGGATGTGTAAGTGGTGGAGATGGAGTGTGTGTTAGCATGAGTGATATGAGAGGGGGTGTGTGTGTTAGAATTAATGTGTACGTTTGTGGTAGTGAGTATGAGTAAGTGTGTGTTAGCATGTGTAATTTGTGTAAGTGTGTTCACATGTGTGTGCCAGAGTTTATGTTGGAGGGGATGAGCAAGGGGCGGCGATGGCACAGACAAATTGGGGCAAATATGACACAGATAAGCTATTGGGGGCACTGACGAGCTGGGGCAAAGATGGCACAGACAGGCTATTTGGGGGTTTAGTATGGCACTGTTAAGCTGCTTGGGGGGAAAGGCACTCACGAACTGTTTGGTGCAAAGGTGGCAGATGTTGCTTGGTGAAATTAAGGGGGCCCGGTGATTTCTAGTTATGACCCCGGCCACAATCATATGCAGGAAGGGCATTTATGGTGTCTTTATGCAAAGTCGCTGGGGGGGGGGCAGAGTGGGCATCTACCCGCACATAGACATCGTGGGCGCGACCTCCTTATCAGCGCTGATTCTTTTTATAATTTTTCGGTTTTGTTTTGATTCACCGATACGGCATTTAGCTCATTAGTGGTATTGACACGGCAGTCATACTGTAATAACAGTGTTAGCGGTGCGCATGTTTACGTTACACAACGCTATAGCAGCTCCACGTGGTAACTCCCCCTGCGGGGAGAAGCTGCTACCCATTCGATATTTACATACGTGACTCTTTCACATGCTTCGCTGCCTGGACATCCAGCTGGTTCTCGATGGCACCTCTGTGCTCCAGAACCCCTTTCCGCGAGAGTCTAATGGTCTCTGTTTATTGCACCGCATGTGATTAAATACCCCACCCCAACATGGGGCAGTTTATAAAGGATTTCATGGCATATTCTCTTCATGTCCTGAGGGCTTTTGTTGACGGGGGTGTATCCGTCGGCAGCCGCCGTTATGCCTTTTTTAACCGTTTATTGGGGAGCCCTTTTCCCTAAAGTGTCCACAAAGCTTTTTTGGCCTCTGAGTTGTAGATCTTTCTTCCCTGTTTGAGAGGAGATATTGAGGCGTCAAAATGAATTGGATGAAATTGTATTTTGTTCCAGAACTTTCTCGTGACGAGGATTACCATATAAGGATGTGAGCGACCGTTGGACCCTTAGGGAACGTCTAAATGTTTGACTTGTTCCCCCGGAGGTAACGTCTCTGTTTGCGCTGTTACCTGGTTTTGTAACTTTGCAAGTTTTTTTTGGTTTATTTAGATGTAAATGTCTCGGTCTCTTCGGGGTCTCTTCGGGGTCTCTTCGCGGTCTCTCTGCATCAGTTTATGTGAGCAGCCAATTAGGATCTCGGCCCGAACCTCTTCGATTATTAAATGATTGGCGAGATTCCCTGTCCACGAGAGACTTTTTGTCACCTAAATATTACGAGTAGTGACTTCCCACCGAGATTGTTGTTGTTTAGAATACAACCCTCCGTAGGCAACACGTGTAAGGACTTCCTGACAGACCACGGACACGCTGAGACCAGCAGAATTCCGACACACGTGGCTGAGAGTGCGTGGCTCTTCAGGGTCGTTCTGGAAATGTAAAGCAGCCCTGGAAATATTTGGACACCAGCCACACGTATGTTACCACGTGGTCACAGGCCACACCCCTTATACGCACCTGCCCGAGTGACACGATTTACCATCCAAATAGCTATAAATCATTATTTTTCTTAAATTCTATATATTTTCCTTAATGATAACAAGCTTGGTGTCCCACAGCCCCACCTTTTCCCCCCAAACAGCCTGCCTGTGCCATTTTTGCCCCACACATCCACGCTAACACACACTAACACTCACCGGATATAGGAGTGAAGCAGGGTGAAGAACAGGACGAGGAGGACACAACTGACGCAGGATTCGATGACGACCGTCAGTAAGAAAGCTGGGGAGAAAGAGAGAGTCAGGTGACTGGGGGCTCAATCCACCCCGAACCACGTACCCCGCACTCGGTGCAGTAACGGGATGCTGCGGTACATGGCAAAAGAGAACAAAATCAAAGGACCCTGGGTCTGGGGGGAGGGGCAGTCCCTTCAATATTCCGAGTCAAATAATTCTTGGCTCAATAACTTTTCTGTCTCTGTCCGCGGGGTGAGGATTTACCAGCTCAGTCCATGGGGTGGGGATTTACAGGCTCTCCGTCCGCGGGGTGAGGATTTACCGGCTCTCCGTCCGTGGGGTGAGGAGTTACCGGCTCTCCGTCCGCGGGGTGAGGAGTTACCGGCTCTCTGTCCGCGGGGTGAGGATTTACCGGCTCTCTGTCCGCGGGGTGAGGATTTACCGGCTCCCTGTCCACGGGGTGAGGATTTACCGGCTCTCCGTCCGCGGGGTGGGGATTTACCGGCTCAGTCCATGGGGTGGGGATTTACCGGCTCTCCGTCCGCGGGGTGAGGATTTACCGGCTCTCCGTCCGCGGGGTGAGGATTTACCGCCTCCCTGTCCGCGGGGTGAGGATTTACCGGCTCTCCGTCCGCGGGGTGAGGATTTACCGGCTCTCCGTCCGCGGGGTGAGGATTTACCGGCTCTCCGTCCGCGGGGTGAGGATTTACCGCCTCCCTGTCCGCGGGGTGAGGATTTACCGGCTCTCCGTCCGCGGGGTGAGGATTTACCGGCTCTCCGTCCGCGGGGTGAGGATTTACCGGCTCTCCGTCCGCAGGGTGAGGATTTACCGGCTCTCCGTCCGCGAGGAGTTACCGGCTCTCCGTCCACGGGGGGAGGAGTTACCGGCTCTTTGTCCGCGGGGGGTGGATTTACCGGCTCTTTGTCCGCGGGGGGAGGATTTACCGTCTCTCTGTCCGCGGGGGGAGGATTTACCGTCTCTCTGTGCGTGGGGGAAGGGGTTACCGGCTCTCCGTCCGCGGGGGGAGGAGTTACCGGCTCTCTATCCGCGGGGTGAGGATTTACCGGGAGGGTCAGTCACCGGGTTGCACTCACCTGACACGGAGCGCTGCTCATGGGATTGGTGGATTATACAGTATGCTTGGTGTGACCCCACTTATTTCTGGGTTCTGGGGGCGCCCTCACTGATCTCCGCACATTATTGTTTGTACTTACGTTCTTCGCAGCGGAATCCACTGAACCCGAAGGGGCACCTGAGAGACAGGGGGGCATTCTCAGTAAACACATCATGATTACGCACCATACCCCCTAATAGTAACAGCCCATTCACCCTGATATTGGGGTAAAAACCCTGAAAATCTGCCTAGCCACCCCGGGTCCCTGAGACGGGGTAAAAACCCTGAGGCTCGGGGTGCCAGTCCCAGGCGTGATACCCCGTAACAGTTCTTTTACCCACCTCAGGCATCTGTCATCTTTCCAGCGGAAGCCACTCGGACAGGCTGGGGAGAGAAGAGAAATCAGACATTTCACAGATACCGGCTGATCCCCGTACGGAGGGCCAGTGAGTCTGACACCAGGCTGAGTCTCGGCGCCCAGCAGCGCTCTCAATTAGTCACTTGAATGCGCCTCCACCTGTCTGGCATTTTAAGAGTTAATAACTGTAGGTTATTTTTTTAGGGATTTCACTTATTTTGGGTTATAAAAAGTGATTTTGGCGCAAAGCATGAAACGTGCTCTTATCTCCTCTGTTGATTGGACCCTTTGATGTGTTGCCATGGTGATATTAATACAATGCACCTCTCTGCGCAGGACTCACCGGTACAGGACCGGTCCCCAGCGTGGAACTGGTAATAACCCTCCCGACAGTCACAGGAAACCAGGCCGTCTCGCCAGAGACAGACGGTGGAGGACGGGTCACACATCTCCAAATCGCAAAGGCTCATACCTGGAACCAGACAGAGAGACATGTACTGGGAGATACTGGGAGACACAGAAAGATACTGGGAATCGCTGAGAGACACAGAGAGGTTACTGGTAATCGCTGGGAGACACAGAGAGGTTACTGGGAGTTACTGGTAATCGCTGCGAGACACAGAGGGGTTACTGGGAGTTACTGGTAATCCATGGGAGACACAGAGGGGTTACTGGGAGTTACTGGTAATCGCTGGGAGACACAGAGAGGTTACTGGGAGTTACTGGTAATCCCTGGGAGACACAGAGGGGTTACTGGGAGTTACTGGTAATCGCTGGGACACACAGAGGGGTTACTGGGAGTTACTGGTAATCACTGGGAGACACAGATGGGTACTGGGAGTTACTGGTAATCGCTGGGACACACAGAGAGGTTACTGGGAGTTACTGGTAATCCCTGGGAGACACAGAGGGGTTACTGGGAGTTACTGGTAATCGCTGGGACACACAGAGGGGTTACTGGGAGTTACTGGTAATCGCTGGGAGACACAGAGAGGTTACTGGGAGTTACTGGTAATCGCTGGGACACACAGAGGGGTTACTGGGAGTTACTGGTAATCACTGGGAGACACAGATGGGTACTGGGAGTTACTGGTAATCGCTGGGAGACACAGATGGGTACTGGGAGTTACTGGTAATCGCTGGGAGACACAGAGAGGTTACTGGGAGTTACTGGTAATCCCTGGGAGACACAGATGGGTACTGGGAGTTACTGGTTATCACTGGGAGGTTACTGGGAGGATGGACTTTGAGTGCAGGCTTCGGATCTGTCATTTTTAGCACTTTATCAGCAGGCCTGCTCCATCTGTCACAGGGTTAGGAGTGATAGGAGTGACAGTCCCTAGACAGCCCGTGGCCCTGGTTCCTCTGTTGAGGGATGACTCTAGACTGGGCGAGTGCGTGGACTGAGGGGGTCCCTGGGGTGGAAACTTTCTACTGGGGTCCCAGAGTCTGACCACAGGATCTCCTATCTCTGTGCAACAAGGATGAAGGTCATGCGATGAAACCTCATGTGGCCCTCATGGACAGCTAATGTTCTGTGCAGGTCAAAGAAAGGGATTGTTCCAGAAGATGTAAAGGAATAACCCCCTTCTCCTGGATCTGGGGGTCATTGGCTTACTGTGATAGGAGTCTGTGCTGAACACACAGCTGGAATTAGAGCAGAGCAGAGATGAGTGAATCAGTTCATTCTCCAGATCCTGCGCGGTGACGGGGCTCAGCGTGGAAAAGTAGTGCAGGAGCACGGCGTGTCCTCCGGCCGGACTATAAGAGACGGGGTCAGTCTCTACATCGGTCACAGCCATACTCACTCTACCTCGGTCACAGCCAGCTCCTCCATACTCACTCTACATCGGTCACAGCCAGCTCCTCCATACTCACCATACATCGGTCACAGCCAGCTCCTCCATACTCACCATACATCGGTCACAGCCAGCTCCTCCATACTCACTCTACATCGGTCACAGCCAGCTCCTCCATACTCACCATACATCGGTCACAGCCAGCTCCTCCATACTCACCATACATCGGTCACAGCCAGCTCCTCCATACTCACCATACATCGGTCACAGCCAGCTCCTCCATACTCACCCTACATCGGTCACAGCCAGCTCCTCCATACTCACTCTACATCGGTCACAGCCAGCTCCTCCATACTCACTCTACATCGGTCACAGCCAGCTCCTCCATACTCACCCTACATCGGTCACAGCCAGCTCCTCCATACTCACCCTACATCGGTCACAGCCAGCTCCTCCATACTCACTCTACATCGGTCACAGCCAGCTCCTCCATACTCACCATACATCGGTCACAGCCAGATCCTCCATACTCACTCTACATCGGTCACAGCTGTGGACAGGTATCCGTCTGCACCCCTCAGGGCCACCTGGAACTGAAGTAGGACAGGGTTAATGTTACCAGATCCCGGCCGGTCTCGAAAGCTCATTGTATATCCTGCAGCCTTTGTGTTTGCGGGTGAACTCAGGGGCCACGTTTGTTCCTGGTGCCAGCTGAGGGCCACATTACACCCGCTGTGGCATAGCCAGAAAAATAATCTCTAAGCCCCTCTGAGAAATGGTTCATTTGGCTGAAAATGACATAATTGGCGCATTAGGAATTAGCATTTTATTGCCCTGCCCCACAGTAATATAACCTGACCCCCCCCCCCACACTCCTCCCGTCTCACCAGGTCGCGCATGCGCTCAGCAGGGAGCCATTTGCTGGACGGATCGTGGTCCTGGCTAAGCACTGGCAGCGACACTCGCGCAGGGAACGTCTTGGCTGCGGGAAGAGAGTTTTATGCATCAGACGGCAGCCGCTGTCCATTCAGCTCCTGTTCAAAGGTTTCTAATGTCGGCACCAAAAGCGGCAGCACCCACCAGCCGGACTAAAATATATATATACACACAGTATACACAGCGCTGTGCAAAGGTTTTAGGCAGGTGCAAAAAATGTAAGAATTATTTTTTTTATAGATTCTTTTTATCATTTATAAAAAATGCAAAGTGAGACAAGAAAAAGGGTTTGTAGGCATAGAGTTTGTAGGCATAGGGTGTGTAGGCATAGGGTTTGTAGGCATAGGGTTTGTAGGCATAGAGTTTGTAGGCATAGGGTTTGTAGGCATAGGGTTTGTAGGCATAGGGTTTGTAGGCATAGGGTTTGTAGGCATAGAGTTTGTAGGCATAGGGTTTGTAGGCATAGGGTTTGTAGGCATAGAGTTTGTAGGCATAGAGTTTGTAGGCATAGGGTTTGTAGGCATAGGGTTTGTAGGCATAGAGTTTGTAGGCATAGGGTTTGTAGGCATAGAGTTTGTAGGCATAGGGTTTGTAGGCATAGAGTTTGTAGGCATAGGGTTTGTAGGCATAGGGTTTGTAGGCATAGGGTTTGTAGGCATAGGGTTTGTAGGCATAGGGTTTGTAGGCATAGGGTTTGTAGGCATAGAGTTTGTAGGCATAGGGTTTGTAGGCATAGGGTTTGTAGGCATAGAGTTTGTAGGCATAGGGTTTGTAGGCATAGGGTTTGTAGGCATAGGGTTTGTAGGCATAGGGTTTGTAGGCATAGGGTTTGTAGGCATAGGGTTTGTAGGCATAGGGTTTGTAGGCATAGAGTTTGTAGGCATAGAGTTTGTAGGCATAGGGTTTGTAGGCATAGAGTTTGTAGGCATAGGGTTTGTAGGCATAGGGTTTGTAGGCATAGGGTTTGTAGGCATAGGGTTTGTAGGCATAGAGTTTGTAGGCATAGGGTTTGTAGGCATAGGGTTTGTAGGCATAGGGTTTGTAGGCATAGGGTTAAATTATACAAAGGGGTCCTAACGATCATCACTGTAAATTGTAGCCTGAGACACAATCATTAACGGAAAACTGAGTGAGGAGCAGCCACGCTCACTAACAAAGTCAAAAGTCATGGGGGCGTGGCCTGCAGCTGAAGAGAGAGGATACACGGCTGAGCTCCTCTCCAAATAACCCTGACGTTATCGGCACAAACCGGCTTCATACGCGGTTAAACCACCGGCAAGCTGGGTCCCAGGCTACCGTTATCCCTGGAGCCCGTACCGGATGCGATTCGCGCCGCGGATTTTGGTGTTTCTACAGAAACCAAAGCGGCTCTGCAGAAAACCGCGCGAAACCGCCGCCATCTTACCTCCTCGCTCCCTACTCACCTTCAGCTGCACGGCACAGGAACAGCTCTATCGCATCCTGACAGCGGCCACACGGATCCCGTCGCTCCGACAGTCGACACGACACTCCGGCACCGACACGCGGCGAGACACGGACAGGGTAAGGGACGTTTTCTCCCCAGCCCTCCGCCATTTTCTTGTCACCGGCCCTTACACGCTACGGGGAGGGAGAGCTCCTGGCCGAGACACACGCCTATCCCTGCTATACTGCACACGCTGTCTGCATTTAATTCTTTGAGAATAGCACTGGGCTACCTGGTTACTGGGCATTTTAGTGTCCGAATTTTGGAGGAGGAAAGGGACAAGGAGGACAAAGTATAATAATTAAACAAGAGGAAAAAGGGAGAAGAAAAAGAAAAAAAAAAAAAAAAAAAAAGGGGAAAAAAGGAAAAAAAAAAAAAAAGAAGAAGGCTCTTTTCCACTATACTACAAAATTTACTTACTATCACTGGTGAGCAGTATTACATGATCCCTGCCTCTATATCATCACATTTATATCTTTGATTGCTGAAGGGTATGTGAAAGCGTCCTGATACGGATCACTACGTTCCCTCCACATCTGCATCAACTCACATTATGCCCAGCCGGCGCTCAAAAAAACAGACTCCACTTAAACTAACTACGTTTTATTCTCCAAAAGACAGCAACCCATCGCTATCTACTTTTCTTTCTTCAACGGACGCTACACACAGTGATTCTAATCCGCTATCACCTATTCATTCTTCTATGTGCTCAACTATGCCTCCCAAACCCACCCCAGCAGCCTCTCCTACACCCTCAGAGGCCGCTGCTTCGAACACATTCGTGGAAGACTCTAAACTCTCACCTACCATGGAAACTACTATTCGCTCTCTATTTCAAGAATTCCGGGAATCCCTACAACAAGACTTTATGTCCTCCCTTAGCACCTTATCCAAAGAAGTTACCAACATAGGGGAACGGACTGCACATCTTGAAGAAAAGATGGGGGAATTTACTGACGCCCATAACGCTCTCGTCGACAATCAAAACGAAATAACTGATGATCTATTTGAACTCAAATTGAAATTGGCAGACCTAGAAGATAGATCTAGACGTAATAATATCAGATTCCGTGGTATTCCGGAATCAGTGCAAGCTTCTGACCTCAGGGATTTTCTCATGGCTTACTTTGCAATTCTCACGCCTCAAGCAGACCAGCGGGATATGACTCTTGACAGGGTCCACAGGCTTCCAAAGCCCTCTCATCTTTCCAAGGACATACCCAGGGACGTCCTAGCTAGAATTCATTTTTTTCACTACAAAGAGAATGTGTTAAAAGCAGCTAAAAATCCTCCTACTTTACCTGACCGCTTCTCTACAATAACGTTATTTGCTGACTTGTCAGCAGCTACTTTGAATAGACGAAGAGCGTTTTCTACGTCCACCGCAATTCTGAGAGACAAGGGAATCCCTTATCGTTGGGGATTCCCTGTTAAACTTCTGGTAACCAGGAATGGAGTCACTCACGCACTTCATAATCCCAATGCGGCACTTCATCTTATTAACAAATGGTTCCCTGACTCCATGCAAGAGACTTCTACAGCTCCGCAGCAGAAGAGACCTTCCCCTCTCCACCAGGAATGGACCAAGGTCGGAAAATCGACCTCCGTGGATTCATCGTATGGACACAGACGCTCTCACTCACGATCCCGATCTCCTACTTAAGCACTAAGGAGTTCCAAGAAATGCACCTGTTAGCCGACTTCTCGCAATTTTGGTTCTTTTGGACACCTCGTCTAACACATCCGGTCCTCCCACCAAACTACATTGAATGTAGCTCCAACTTCTTCCTGACTGGACATTCTTTAGCTGCGTATGGTTAGTGATATCTTCCTACACTGAATCAGGGTTGGGCAATTGATTTTTGTCTCTGCCTTAATGTTCTTATGCATTTCACTTATATCCACCCCCTCACTTGCCACTGTAAACCTGACAGGTTTGGCATGTTCTCACAGAACACTACTGTTGTTATCTATAGTTAACCGTTTTCTGTTTTTGTTGCACTCAACTTGTTCGCAATTTTTCTATATGTTCACTGTCGCTAATGGTATACTACTCCTTTTTTTTTGGAGCTGGGCGGGTTCGTTACTTTACCCAAATACTATAACTTATCAAGATGGTGATTAAATTATCTACTTTAAATGTGAAAGGTTTAAACAGCCCCTTTAAACGAAATTTATTTTGGAAAGAATGTCGCACTTTACAGTGTGATGTAATTTGTGCACAGGAGACTCACCTGCTCGACTCCGACACCTTTAGGGTTAAACATAAGAATTTCCCTCATATCTTTTTTACACCTAACACAAAAAAAAAAAGGGGAGTCCTCATAGCTATTAGGAACTCAGTGGCGTTTCACTTGTTTAATGTAACCTATGATGCTAACGGTCGATACATAATTTTGAACTGCGACATTAATAATGTAAAGTTTTCTATTGTATCACTCTATGCTCCTAATAGGCGACAGGGGAAATTTCTTTCTCACCTCCTTACTACTCTTGACAAACATAGATATGGGGCGATTATATTGGCTGGGGACTTTAACAAGGTCCTCTCCCCTTGCTTAGATAAAAATCCCCATGACGCCTCGGATAAAACCACAGACATTTATAACATTCTCTTTAAAGAGGACCTATATGATACATGGCGAACCCTGCACGCTGATGAGAGGGACTATACGTTTTTCTCTAACCCACATCACACATACTCACGTATTGATCTTATAATGGTAGACAAATGGCTTCTCCAGAAAATTGTCTCTTCCACAATTGGAATTATATCGTGGTCGGACCACGCTCCTGTCTCCATCTCCATTAGGGAACAATTTAACACTCCGCCTACTGCCCCCTGGAGACTCAACCACTCTATTTTTGGTGATCCAACTGCTAATTCTACAATAGAACGGGACCTTACTGAATTCTTTCATTTTAACTCCCCTGCAGATACTAATGCTCTTACGAATTGGTGTGCCCATAAAGCTGTCTTGCGTGGTACTTTTATAAAATTGGCCTCGGCCCCAAAAAAAAGCAGATTAGCCAAGACACAAGACATTTTGCACAATATTAAACTCATTGAAGACACACACAAATTATCCAGGGACCCTACTTTGCTTAAGGAACTTAAATCATTACGTTTCCAACTATACCAACTTTTAAACTTTAAATTCGACTTTTATCTTAATAGGACGAGAACCCAATTCTACTGGCAGGGTAATAAAGCTGGCAAATTATTGGCGAATCGCTTTAAAACAAGAATAGCAAAAACTAAAATTCCATTTCTTTACAATAAACAGGGGAAAAAGGTGCTAAATCCACAAATGATCACAAACGTACTAGCAGATTATTATGGGGACTTGTACAATCTCCATCTAGACCCGAATACCCCCCAACCGACACCACTCTCCATTTCTTCTTTTCTGAAAGCTATTCATCTCCCCTCCCTTACCAATGACAATTTACTTCTTTTGAATCAGCCTATAACAAGAGAGGAGATTACATCGGCGATCTCCTCTTTGAAACCAAATAAATCCCCGGGCCCAGACGGATTTACAGGGGAATACTATAAAAAATATTCCCACACCTTATCTTCTCAACTTCACATAGTCTTTAACGAAATTTTTAATACAGGTATCATTCCCCCCGAGATGTTACATGCAATTATCATCACACTCCCTAAACCAGGTAAACCCCCTAACAGGCCCGAAAATTTTAGACCGATATCTCTGCTGAACGTTGATTTAAAATTGTATACTAAAATCCTGGCTAACAGGATCAACGATATTCTTCCGTCTCTAATTAATAATGACCAGGTTGGCTTCGTTAAAGACCGACAAACAGTAGATGGGACACGACGATTTATTAACCTGACTTACTGGGCTGAAACTCGTCGGATGCCTTCTCTGCTTCTCTCCTTGGATGCGGAGAAGGCGTTTGACAGGGTGCACTGGGGTTTTCTGTCATCGGTCCTCACAAAATTTGGCTTCACAGACATTTTTTCAGCTATACAAGCCCTATATTCCAACCCTTCTGCTGTAGTTTATTCTTCAGGATTTTTATCGCGTAGATTTAATATCTCAAATGGCACTCGTCAAGGGTGTCCCCTGTCGCCCCTCATATTTGCTCTCGTGATGGAGCCCTTAGCTGAGACAATACGAACTGACCCCTCTATGTCAGGTTTACAGATAGGCGGGAAAGACCATCGCATAGGCTTATTCGCTGATGATATCATTATAGCATGTAGGGATCCCTTGTCATCCCTCCCATCCATACTTGACGTTTTACAGAAATTTGGAGATGTCTCTTATTATAAAATCAACGAAACTAAATCACAAATCCTTAATATGGGTCTTTCTCCTCAAACAGTTAAAATCCTTAAATCAAGATTTCCATTCACCTGGACATCCACCTATCTCCCTTATTTGGGTATGCATTTGACGTTCCCTAGCGCACATCTTTTTGACGCAAACTATGCGGTGTTGTTGAAAGACATGAAACACACAATTTCTAATCTACCTTCTTTGGGCGTTTCTTGGTTAGGCAGAGTAGCAGCTATTAAGATGTTGATCCTTCCCAAGATCTTATATCTGTTCCGTACTGTTCCAATTTTTCTCCCGATAGCTTACATCCAAAAACTACAAAGCATCATCATGCAATATATATGGCTCAGAAAAAAACCTAGGGTTGGGGCAAAAATATTATACCTACCTCCGAGGAACGGAGGTATTAGTTGCCCTTCTATTCTCCAGTACTACAGGGCCACCTTGTTAGCTCAACTTAAATATATCTGGAACCGAGACGTCTCAAGGCTATGGGTGGAGATGGAGTTGACGGAATTGGGCTCCTGTGAACTCAGTGATGTTCTTAGCGCTGCCTATCTGTTCCGACCCGTTTTATCCTATTCTCATCCTACTTTGAGAGCAATTTCACAATTATGGTACCAGTTTGTGATCCCCAACAATTTATTTCAAGTTAACCCGCTATCTTTGCCTATAACAATCTTAGAGGCAGTGATCCCTGATCTGGCCTTATCAGGTTGGATCAACCTGGGCGTACAGCATATATCAGACATTTGGGAAGGTGGAACTATGGTCCCGTTTGCAATCTTGCATGACAAGTTCCATATTTGTAACAAAGACTTTTACAAATACCTACAGATTCGCCACGCTTTTCAATCAATCACAATACACTCTACTTACACTGACTCTGATTTGTTTAATTGGCTGACACAACAAGGTAGACATCACAAAGGCATCTCGAAGTGCTATTCATTGTTACTTAAGCTTTACTTAGATCTTCCTGACCCCTACAAACTCAAATGGGAAACTGATCTCCATACTCACTTCACTGCACACCAGTGGCAATCGGCGCACTCGGTCATAACCTCAGTATCTAAATGTATTAGTCACCTGGAAACTTCCAAAAAACTATTATATCGTTGGTATCTTACGCCGTCGAGATTAGCGCTATTTAATCAAACTCCAAACACCTGCTGGAGGTGCTCAGACATAGGTTCGTTTCTACACATCTGGTGGCAGTGCCCCAGAATACTGGCCTTCTGGAGGAGACTTGGTAAATTTTTGTCTACCCTTTGTAGGTTTCCTGTAATATTGGATGCCCCCCTTGCACTACTCAATGTTAATGTGGACCAATATTCCTATTTTCATAAAACTATCATTTTGCATGCACTGATTTCAGCGAGGCATAACATAACTAAACGTTGGAAGTCTAACCTGATACCTTCTCTTAAAACAGTTATTCACGATATAAATTCCAATTGTTGGCATGAATTTAAAATATCGACTGCCCAAAATACGACCACCGCATTCTCCTCCAGGTGGGATATTTGGTTGCATAGTGCACATAATACCGTTCAGCTCCTTTGACTCACGTACTTCATTAACATTGCTTGATTATTATTGTACAAGAGTGCAGATTTGCTTTCTGTTTTTTTGTTTCCTTTTTTTTTTTTTTTTTTTTTTTCTGTTATATGTTGTTTTCAATCGTTTATAACAAACCTGCTTATTTCGAATGTACGATCTGTATACTGCGTTATCTCTGTACATTTATACAAACATGTTTATATTTTTCCAACAAAAAAGAAAAAACTTTCAATAAAATATATGTTATAAAAAAAAAAAAAAAAAAGTCATACACCGGGGCGAACAAGACCCAAGGTCATTATACCGCATCAGCAAGGTCACCCCAGGCAGAAACGTCGGGCAGACAGGGGTTCCCAGATGTTCCGTCCAAGCGCTTTGGAAGAGACACAAAGAACGGGTGATGTTGAGGACTTTAGACCCAGCAGTGGGCAGAAAACGGTGGGACTCCGGTACCCCCATCTACTGGCCGGAGGAGTCTGGTCAGAAGTGGTCTTCGTGAAAGACTTACGGCCCAAAAACCAAATGCCACACGTGGAAAAAAGACCAAGCGACTCAACCATTCACAAAGAACCAGGGTGCAGAAAAATGGCAGCAGGTTCTCTGGACTGAGGAGCCAAAATGTGAAGTATTTGGCTGCAGCAGAAGTTCGTTCGCCGAAGGGCCGGAGAGCGGGCCAAGAAGAGAGTTTACAGGAACGGTGCCGCAGGGCGCAGGAGCGGTGCCGCATGGCGCAGGAGCGGTGCCGCAGGGCGCAGGAGCGGTGCCGCAGGGCGCAGGAGCGGTGCCGCAGGGCGCAGGCTCCTCGCATGCTTTGGGGCAGCATCTTTGCAGACGGAGTTGGGGATTCGGCAAAATGAATGATTCAGGCGGATACTTATCCATCATGCGGTCTCATCAGGGAGCCATCTGAAAGAATCGGTCACTCCCATTTCATTTTCAGGGTAGTCTATGCTGAGGAGCTGATCTGGTGGCCGTGGCACGAGACACCAACGCTGGCTGCACGGCCAACAGCCCAAGGGCTTGGCAGGAGGTACGGCGAGGAATTTAAAGGGTCCATTAAAATCTTATCATGGGGCAAAATACAGAGATAAAGGAAAGCACCGCAGGACATTTTGCCCCCTTATCTTCTTAATCCAGTCCCAGGAATAATGAATTGCCCCATAAACCCCGGCCTGGTTACGAAATGTACAAAGGAAGAGTACAAACGTGCAGAGTGCCGGGGAGGGCGGCGGGAGCAACAACTACTGGATTACAACAGGATTTATAGAAGGGCTCACAGTATTTACCCCTTCCCTGCCTGCCCAGGGGACACCCAAAACTGGGACCACCATATGCACCGCGGAGGAGATCCCCCCCTCACTACAGCTCACACCCTCTACAGCCGGATGACGCCATTTGCAGGGGCTGCAGTGCTGACCCCGCCCACTAGGGACTGTGTGCATGCGCAGCCATCTGCCCCACTCACATAATTCACAGTCCTCTCCCGGAGACTCTTACCTACTACACAGCCCAGGCCCGCGTGGAAATAACACCCGACGTCACAGACACAGACCAGGTGCCCCCCGTCATCCACACAGGAGCTGAATGGGGGGCAGTCCGTGTGCTGGAGGCAGTTCAGACGGTCTGGGGGTAAAAGGAGAAATGGTGTCAGGCCATGGCCTCATTTTTGGTGACTGCAGGGTCCACTTTTATTTAGTCTGAGATCAGGGCTAACCCTGGGCCCACTAGCTCAAGGCAGACATCATCTATGGGCATGAAAGGCAAATACAGTGAACAGCCGCGCAGCAGAGGAGGTAAAGCAAATGCAGCAAATGCAGAAGTTTTTTATTATTTACCCCCCCGAATCGCTGCCACTCCTTGCCTCTGGCGCCACCAGTTGGTCACATGTGGGAGGTGCGGCTGGAAATAAGCTGACAGAACTCACAGAGGGCCCGGGGGAGCGTAACCCACAGAGCGCCCGGGGAGCGTAACCCACAGAGCGCCCGGGGAGCGTAACCCACAGAGCGCCCGGGGAGCGTAACCCACAGAGCGCCCGGGGAGCGTAACCCACAGAGCGCCCGGGGAGCGTAACCCACAGAGCGCCCGGGGAGCGTAACCCACAGAGCGCCCGGGGAGCGTAACCCACAGAGCGCCCGGGGAGCGTAACCCACAGAGCGCCCGGGGAGCGTAACCCACAGAGCGCCCGGGGAGCGTAACCCACAGAGGGCTCGGGGAGCGTAACCCACAGAGGGCCTGGGGGAGATGTTACCATAGTCACATTGGTCACGTATGTACCTGTAATAGAAACATGCCAAGGTTTCCTCTCAGACATTTTCAGAGACAAAGACAGCTTGTTTTTGGGGTCCCTGGGTTCTGGGGGTCACTAGGATTAATGGGGTCCCTGGAGTTTGGGGGTTACTGGGTTTTTAGGGTCTTGGAGTTTTTGGAGCTCCTGAGTTCATTGGGGTCTCGGGGTTTGAGGGTCACCAGTGTTATCAAAGTCACTGGGGTTTTAGGGTGTCTGAGGTTATTGTGGCCCCTGGGATTTGGGGGGTTCCGAGGACTGACTCTCTCTGAATGATCAGTACTTTGCCCCGCCGTTTGTATGAAATACCCCCCCACCTGCTGTGGATCCTATAGTGGATCTGTCACTGGATTGGGTTGTTCCTCTGGTTGTCCCAGAATGCCCCTCACTGGTGGCACGTGGCAGAGATGTTACCATAGTTACACTGGTCACGTATGTACCTGTAATAGAAACATGCCAAGGTTTCTTCTAACACATTTTCAGAGACAAAGACAGCTTGTTATTGGGGTCCCTGGGTTCTGGGGGTCACTGGGTTTAATGGGGTCCCTGGAGTTTGGCGTTTCCTGGGTTATTAGGGCTTCTGAGGTTTTTGGAGCTCCTGAGTTCATTGGGGTCTTGGGGGTTTGATGGTCACCTGTGTTAACGAGGTCAATGGGGTTTTAGGGTCTCTTTGGTTATTGTGGCCCCTGGGGTTTGGGGATCCCTGCGACTGATTCTGTCTGACTGTTCAGTACTTTGCCCCACTGTCTGTATGAAATACCCCCCACCTGCTGTGGATCCTGTAGTGGATCTGGATCTGTCACTGGATTGGGTTGTCCCCTCACTGGTTGTGCGTGGCGGAGACGCTCCTGTAATACAGAAAGGAAAACTGTATGATCAACATTTCACTTTCAAAGACTGGGTTATTGGGGTGACTGGGGTTTGGGGGTCACTGGGGTTATTTGGGCCCTGTGGTTTGGGGTCACTGGGGCTATTTGGGGTCTCCAGAGCTATCCAGGTCTCTGGGGTTTGGGGGTCACTGGCATCCTTGGAGTTTATTGAGGTCTCTGTGGTTTGGGGCCCCAGGACTGATTCTTTCTGAATGGTCAGTACTTTGTCCCACCGTCTGTATGAAATGCCCCCCACCTGCTGTGGATCCTGTAGTGGATCTGGATCTGTCACTAGATTGGGTTGTTCCTCTGGTTGTCCCAGAATCCCCCTCACTGGTGGCACGTGGCAGAGATGTTACCATAGTTACATTGGTCACGTATGTACCTGTAATAGAAACATGCCAAGGTTTCTTCCAAGACATTTTCAGAGACAAAGAAAACTTGTTATTGGGGTCCCTGGGGTCTGGGGGTCACTGGGTTATTGGGGCCACTGGGTCTGATTCTCTCTGGATGTTCAGTAATTTGCCCCACAGTCTATATGAAATACCCCCACCTGCTGTGGATCCTGTAGTGGATCTGGATCTGTCACTGGATTGGGTTGTTCCTCTAGTTGTCCCAGAATGCCCCTCACTGGTGGCACGTGGCGGAGATATATTATACATGACCATAGTTACATTGGTCATGTATGTACCTGTAATAGAAACATGCCAAGGTTTTTTCTCAGACATTTTCAGAGACAAAGAGAGCTTGTTTTGGGGTCCCTGGAGTTTGGGGGTCACTGGGTTTAATGGGGTCCCTGGAGTTTGGGGGTTACTGGGTTTTTAGGGTCCTGGGGTTTTTGGAGCTTCTGAGTTCATTGGGGTCTTGGCGGTTTGAGGGTGACCTGTGTTATCGAGGTCACTGAGGTTATTCTGGGGTTTGGGCCCCTGTGGTTTGGGGCCCCAGGACTGATTCTTTCTGAATGTTCAGTCCTTTGTCCCACCGTCTGTATGAAATACCCCCACCTGCTGTGGATCCTGTAGTGGATCTGGATCTGTCACTGGATTGGGTTGTCACCTCGCTGGTGGTGCGTGGTGGGGTTCTTGCTGTGGTCGCACCGGTCGCGTATGTTCCTGTATTAACAGTAGGAAGGACGTTTTCACTGAATAACTATTTTTTTATTCACAAGAAAATTGAAACCGGCAATCCCTTTGTACCGCTCTACGGACTATGCTGGAGCCACATCCATGTTAAGGTTCATTTTCACAGTTCATTCATTGTAATGTTTAATTCTGTTTAATGAAAGGGGGCTCTGTCAGGGCAACGGTCTTGTTGTTGCTGGGGCAAGCTGGGGTAAATAGAGTATTCAGGGGGTAGAATGCAGACCAAAGATTAAAGCTCTAGGTGCCTGGGAATCAGCATAACTAAATAGACAGGGAGCATGTATGTATGCGTGTGTGTGGTTGATTGGGGTATGTAAATGTAGGGGCGAGAGTCCCTAGGGGATAAAGAGTGCCCTCTGGGTGACCCCGGTCACTGTCACTTTTTTCGGCTGACAGACTTACCTGCTTCCCTCCCTCCCCAATTTTATGTACTTTCTTTTCTTTTGTCACAGCTGGCGGTTTGCGTGTCCTTGCCGGTCTGGTTTGGTAAGTGATGGAGTTGGATGCTGGTGGAATGGAAAGCTCAGTCCTCCCCTGACCTCTGGTGTTTATTGGACGTGCCCACCGAGCTTATGGTCGGCTGGTGGTTAGCATTGGGGGTGGGACAGCGAAAGGTAGCTGTCATTTTTGTTTGGACAAGGGGGGGGTTTAGTACATGTGGTCTGGATTGTATGGTGGTGAGCGGCCCGCAGGGACGGGGTTAATTCAGTTCCTGTGTTGGTGATGTTTGAATGGATTATGGATTATGTTGATATGTATATAATATTTATTTGTTGGTTGTTTACTGTGTATTTATGTTAATTGGTATATGGTGTTTAGGCCAACACAGTTTTTGTTAGTGGTAATTTTTAATAAAATACACTGTGGCCTGTTTTACCCAAAATCATTCTCTGTGTCTTTACTTGGTGGTTTTAGGTGGTAGTTTGTTGGCAGTGCACAGTACACACTACCTACATACAGGAGGAAGCACCTGTCAGAATGTCAGCTATTGTTGCCAGATGTCGCTGCTCATAATACGGTATAATGTATGGAAAATCCTTTGATAGCGGAAGATCCGTCGCAGTCATCGCTCTGAGCTAATACTTAGCTTGCGTTCCTATGCTAATAAGCTCTACGACCACGCCCCCTTCAGCCATGTCACGTGACCGATGACAAATAGGGAATATAGCAATACTTTAATATGTAATACCGTAATATTTATATGTAATATACTGGTATATACTACTTTAATGTATAATAATATGAATACGTAATATATAAGGTTACTTTAATGTATAATATTAGTATGTAATATATACGGTAAGTTACTTTGATATGTAATATGTAATATATATGGTACTTTAACCTGTAATAATATGAATATGTAATTTATAAATTACTTTAATGTGTAATGTTAATATGTTAATATGTAATATATAAGTTACTTTAATATGTAATAATATTAATATGTAATATATATGCTACTTTAATGTGTAATAATAATATGTAATATTACACATTAAAGTAGCATATATATTAATATGTAATACAGGACTTGACAAATTTGTTGTGAATCTAGGCGCCAGCTAAAAAAGTTAGGAGTTTTTTTAAACTAACAGTTGGTCAGGAGTGATCTGATCATCATCAGCCCACTTACTAAACTCACAGCATTTGACCTGGAAGCACCCTGGACTTTCAGGTCAGTGCTGTTTTTTGTTGTTTTTTAATTTTTTTTGATATATATATACACCGTATTGGCTAGAATATAGGCCTATATTCGGGGTCTTGCGGCCGATGCCCGGGACATGCAGTCCCGGGCGCCGGGCAGGCAGCGGGGTTAGGATGCAGATCCCCCGCAGCGGTGCAGGGGACCTGCAGCCTACTCTCTGATACGCTCAGACAGCCTCCCCTGCCGGCACTTTCCACGGGGGGGGGGGGGGGTGCCGGCACAGGAGGTTGTCTAAGCGCATCGTGCGGACGGTCACCGGCTGCGGAGGTTGTTTACCCGCATCACCGCAGCCGGTGACCGTCCGCACGATGAGTTTTACCTCTGCCCCCAAGACTTCCCAGAGCAGACTCCCGGGTGTCTTGCGGGGCTGGCGAGGGACATCTACGCAATACGCGTATACAACTTCCGGTGCCGGCACATCCACTGAGTGCCGGCACCGGAAGTTGTATACGCGTATTGCGTAGATGTCCCCCGCCGGCCCCGCAAGACACCCGGGAGTCTGCTCTGGTAAGTCGGGGGGGGCAGAGTGGCAGCATATCTCCGGGGGTGGGGGAGGAGGAGGAGGAGGACAGTGGCAGCATATCTCGGGGGGGAGGAGGAGGAGGACAGTGGCAGCATATCTCGGGGGGGGGACAGAGTGGCAGCATATCTCGGGGGGGGACAAGGTGGCAGCATATCTCGGGGGGGACGGAGTGGCAGCATATCTCGGGGGGGGACAGAGTGGCAGCATATCTCGGGGGGGACGGAGTGGCAGCATGTCTATTAAAAAAACTTTCTTTTAAAAAGCACCAAACTTTTAGGGGGCGGCCTATACACGTGGGCGGCCTATATCCGAGCCAATACGGTATTTTTTTTTTTACGCTTTCAATGGTGATGTTCCATTGGAGCACGGCATTGACTGATATTTAGTCCCCACAAGCTTGTGGGGACAAATGTTAACCCCTGCAATGCCACGAATGTGTCATACACAATTGTGGAATTGAAGGGGTTAACGCTGCACTGTCGCTCTCATGGAGCGATCAGGCAGCAGGGGGATGTTGTGTCAGGTCCCACACTTGTGTGGGGACCCAATCAACACTGAATCCCCTTTCCTGAAGCTGCCTTTGGCAGCTGAAAACGCTATTTTCCTGCAATCGCGGTTTCAGCCTACAGGATCACTCCGTGGGAGGGATCTCAGGCTCGGGGGCGGGATCTGAGTGGCTGTGCTGTCTGCCCAGACTCCTAATTTTTTTGTGGATGTAAGAGGCTGACAAACTCCTAGGCGCCAGGACAAAATATATATATATATATATATATATATGCTACTTTAATGTATAATAATATTAATACGTAATATATAAGGTTACTTTAATGTGTAATAATATTAATATGTAATATATAAGTTACTTTGATATGTAATATGTAATAATATATATGCTACTTGAATGTGTAATATGAATATGTAATATATACATACTTTAATATGTAATAATATTAATATGTATTATATAAGTTATTTTAATGTGTAATAATATTAATATGTAAAACATGTTACTTTAATATGTAATAATAATAATATGTAATATATAAGTTACTTTAATATGTAATAATATTAATGTTATAAGTTACTTTAATATGTAATATGTAAACATTAATATGTAATATATGTTATTTTAATGTGAAATAATATTACTATGTAATGTTATTTTAATATGTAATGTATAAGTTACTTTATTAATATGTAATATATATGTTACTTTAATATGTAATATTGATATGTAATATATTAAGTTACTTTGTGTAATAATATTAATATGTAATATATAAGTTACTTTAATATGTAATTATATTAATATGTAATATATACACATTACTTTAATGTGTAATAATATTAATATGTAATATATATATATGCTATTTTAATGTGTAATAAGTAAAAATATTAATATGTAATACATATGCTACTTTAATGTGTAATATGTAATTGTATTAATATGTAATATGTTACTTTAATATGTAATATGTAATTGTATTAATATGTAATATGTTACTTTAATATGTAATATGTAATTATATTAATATGTAATATATACACATTACTTTAATGTGTAATATTAATATGTGATATATATTACTATAATATGTAATAATAATATGTAATACATATGTTAGTTTACTACGTAATAACATTGAAATGTATTTTTTATGTTATTTAAATATGTAATAATATTAATGAGTAATATATGTTACTTATTAATATTACATATTTAAATAACAAACATTACATAGTAATATTATTACATATTAAAGTAACATCAATATTACATATTCAGATTATTACATATTAGAGTAATATATGTTATTAAAGTAACATATATTACTCTAAAATGTAATAATCTGAATATCTAATATTGATGTTACTTTAATATGTAATATTACTATGTAATGTTTGTTATTTAAATATGTAATAATATTAATAAGTAACATATATTACTCTAATATGTAACAATATGAATATGTAATATTGATGTTACTTTAATATGTTATATTACTATGTAATGTTTGTTATTTAAATATGTAATAATATTAATATGTAATATATATATATATATATATATATATATACACATAGTCACTTTAATGTGTAATAATATTAATATGTAATATATGTTACTTTAATATGGAATAATATTCATATGTAATACCGTATTTGCTCGATTATAAGACAAGGTTTTTTCCAGAAAAATACCCCTCGTCTTATAATCGAGGTCGTCTTCTAATCAGACCCTCATTCAAATAGGGGGGTATAAGGCATTTCTGGGGGCAGAGTGGCAAGCCTGGGGGCAGATGTGCATAACTGGGGGGGGCAGGTTGGCAAATAAAAGGAAATAAAAAATATATATTTTTCTCAATCATAGCTTTTATTAAATATGAAAAAATAGTTTACATTAATTAATATTTACTAGTAAAACGTTTTTGCTATAGGGTAGTCTTATATTCAGGCTTTTTGTTTTTTTTCCTAAATTAATATTTTGATTTTGGGGGGTCGTCTTATAATCAGGGTCGTCTTATAATCGAACAAATACGGTATATTGGTTACTTTAATATGTAATAATATTAATATGTAATATTGTTATTTAAATATGTTATATATATATCTACCTATATGAATGTATGTGCTGTATATCTATGTGTTTATCTATAGTCCTCCCCTCATACTCACCTTCCTGGGCCGTGTTCAGCTGCACCATGCAAATCATCAGAAGGATTAGAAGTGGTCGGCCCCACAGAGGGCCGGTGGCTGCTCCAAGGACCATTCCGAGAAAGGATCACCCAGGGCAGTTGGGCACGTAGCTGTGAGTGATGGGTGTTATCACAGACCCATTGCCCTCTCTCTCTCAATACTTTCTGTGCCCAATCGCCGGATCAGTGGATAATGTTTCAGAACCGACCCAGTTCCTCCAAAGGAAGGGTCCCTCAGCGACTCACGGACTGCGGTTACTTCGCCGAAGGCCGAGGCACAGAGTCCAAACCTCTGTTTGTTCGCGAGGCCCCAGCGGCCGTTCCCCTGATAAGCTTTGGGAAAGTATTGATCAGGAAAAGAATGTCACAGAAAACACAGAATCAGCGCATCCCCCATCCAAAAAACACAGGACGTCCAACGGGCTCACAGGGGCAACTGCAAGGGTTTTACCCCGGTCTCGGGGTGAACGGGCAGATTCTCAGGGTTTTAACCCCAGTCTCGGGGTGAACGGGCAGATTCTCAGGGTTTTAACCCCAGTCTCGGGGTGAACGGGCAGATTCTCAGGGTTTTTGCCCCAGTCTCGGGGTGAACAGGCAGGTTCTCAAGGTTTTTGCCCCAGTCTCGGGTGAATGGGCAGATTTTGCGTGTTTCATCTTTTTTTCAGGACCCAGATGGGATTTCTTCTGAAACCACAGGAGCCCCAAAACGTAACGATACCCCACGTCCCTCCCTTACGTTTTACCCCATCGCATGCAGAGCGATTGGGGGGAATCTCTCAGCGGTGATGTCACCGCAACATCAGAAGATTAAAGCGATCAGTAGGAGAACCGGCTGCAGCTCGGCCCCTCTCTGTATCAGAGGGTTGGCGGTCTGTAACTCGCTGCGGGGTTCTGTTTAGGCTTTCAGGGGATTTATGAGCCTCCCCTGCAAACACAATGAACGTCTCCAGGGGTTAATCTTCTGATTAATGGTAAACCTGCAGTATCGTATCGCAACAAATGCGACGGGCGCGGAACGCTTCATCTGCTACCAGAGCGGATGATTGGCTGGAATTCTATTAGCGATCCACGGGTGAAATGTGCTCTGCGCTGCGCATGTTCTGGACCCGTATGAATTAACCATTCACAACAATAAACAGTCTTTACTGGAAACCAGTTTAACATAAGGAGTCCATCAAGGAATTAATCCATAAGACCAATCACTAAGGACAGGCACATCAGTGAATTATAAGGGGCCACCTTCAACACCAGAAAGGGTGGTAGATAAGTGGAGCAGCCTCCCAGCAGAAGTGGTAGAGGGTAATACAGTGAGGGTGTTAAATATGCATGGGGTAGGCATATGGTCTGTACAGCAGGAGAAACGGGTGAATAGATGGGGTCAGACAGCACGTACCCCCCCCCATGATTAAATGCCAACGTTTTTCTGGAAAGACTGAAAAGGCACGTTTTGCCTCTTGGGTCCCGGAAGCGACTGCAGCAGCTGCCAACGGCAGTCATTAGCGGGATCGTTACACAGATGGGCGGGGCGTCGGGAAACAGCAGCCAATCAAAAGCTGCGTCTATGTAAACCTCAGATTAGGAGAGGATAGAAACAGAACAAGTTTAACGTCATTCCCGCCTATCGCATTTACCCCGAATCACTGCGTCCCGTGCAATAACGTAACGGGTAAAGGGGGGATCCCTGCCTTCCCCTTCCCGGTAACGGGCTTTGATCCCGAACCTATGCAGGGATTCAAGCCGGGCGAGGGGGTCTTTCACCTGAATGGGGTCTTTGCTAGGGTCGGGTAGAAGGTGGGCAAGAAGGAACCCCATGTCTTTAAACTCCCAAAAGGGAGCCTTGGGCGCCGGGCACGTGACTTTATAAAACTCCGCAGATTGGCCGGCGAGCGAGGAAATCGTCTAAGCTCCGCCTCCTCTATAGGGGCATTCACTGGAATGTATATACGTTATATGATCTCGTTACCATAAAACCATCTTTTACTCAACCAGAAGGAACATTTTATTCAAACAGTAACCTTATTATTAACAAACAAACGTCCTGAGGAAAGAAAGTGAAAACATGAGGAGCATCGGGGGTCTGGGGCTGTCTCGGGGTCCGCTGCTCTCCTGTGTTGCGGTCTCCAGCTGACGAGAGACTGTCTTGGGGTCTCGGGGGACTGTCTCACGGTCCCCGGATCTGTGGTGGGGCTGCCTCGCGGTCTCAGGCTGACACGTGGCTGTCTCGGGGTCTCAGGCTGTCGTGTGGGGCTGTCTCACGGCCCCGGTTGTCATTTCTGCTGTAGAAAGCCGTGTATTTGGTAATGCGAGAGCAGCTCCGGGACCTCCGCAAACTGCTCCCCGCACTCCACGCACGAGAACTTCTTCTTGCTGTGGATCTTCCGGTGGCGACAGAGGACGGAGGAATCGCTGAAGGTCTTCCCGCAGTCTCTGCACTGGAAGGGCCGCTCGCCCGTGTGAGTGCGGAGATGCCTGCGCAGCTGCGCCGCTTCCTTAAACCCTTTACCGCACTCAGTGCAGACGAACGGTCTCTCCAGCATGTGCACGCGCCGGTGCTTGCGCAGCTGATCCTTGCGTGTGAACCGCTTTCTGCACAGGGGGCAAATATAGACGCTCTCTCCGGAGGGCGCTCTCTCCCCGATGTGAGTCCTCATGTGCATCAGTATCTGCTCTCTCGCGGCGAACACCTCCTCGCAGTCAGTGCATTTATACAGCAGCTTGTTTTGTAAGCCGGTTTTCTCACTCACGGTCACGCTAGGTAATTCCCCCCCAGTGGGCGCTAGGCTTGAGTCCTGCGACTCCTCTGGGAAGCCTTCGCTGCGCTGGTGAGATGCCTGTAACGAGGCGCAGAGAGTCGCAGGCTGACCCTCGGGGCATTTCACTGCACTCTTCCTGCGGACCCGGCCGGTGTTACCCCCCCGGAGACGTTGGGGTAATTCCTCCCCGCTCTCTCTCTCCGTATCTAGAGTCTCCTCTTTGTCGTTTGCTTTCGGCTCAGCCGCTGCCGGGGCCCCCTGTAGAAAGCAGACCGTGTTTGGTAAAGTTTTCCCCCGGCGCTGGGGCTTTGATCCGCGAGTCTCTTCTGCGAGCGTCATGCGCTGGGGCTCCGCACTCGGTAAGGACGGGCTGTCGGCTCCAAGTTGCTGCTCCGGACGGGCCCCTCGGCCAATCGCCGGCTCTGCCTGTTCTGAGGAACGTTCTGTGCGCCCCGGGAGGCGCTCGCCGGAGCCGCTGATCAGGGCCGCCTCTGCGCCGTGCACTTTGTAATGGCGCTGGAGCACGGACGAGTGGCTGAAGCATTTGCCGCAGGTGCTGCACGGGAAGGGCCGCTCGCCCGTGTGAGTGCGGAGATGCCTGCGCAGCTGCCCCGCTTCCTTAAACCCTTTCCCGCACTCGGTGCAGACGAACGGTCTCTCCACCATGTGCACGCGCCGGTGCTTGCGCAGCTGCTCCTTGCGTAAGAACGGCTTCTTGCACTGGGGGCAAATATAGAAGGTCTCTCCGGAGGGCGCTCTCTCCCCGGTGTGACTCCTCATGTGCATCAGTATCTGCTCTCTCGAGGTGAACAGCTCCCCGCAGTCAGTGCATTTATAGAGCATCTCGTTAGGGCGTTTAGAGCTGGTTTTCTCACCAGCTGATTCCTTCCCAGTGGGCGCTGGGCTTGAGTACAGTGAAGAAGCGCACTCACCACTCACACTCCCCAGAGTCTGCTGTGCAGCATTTACCTCCAAGCATTCGCTGCGCTCTTGACTGATGTGCTGTCTACTGGCTGGGTGGGCATCCTGGTGAGACGCCGGTAGCAATAAGCAGAGGGTCCTGGACTGACCTCCTAGCTCGGGGCATCTGAGTGCATTCTGCCCACGACCGGTGTTACCCCCCCGGAGATGTGGGGGTAATTCCTCCCCGCACTCGATCTCTGTATCTATAGTCTCCTTGTGACCCTCAGGCTGTGGGGCGTCGTTGCTGGCAGGCGGCTTTGCCGCTTCGTGGGCCCAGAAATGCTGCATCAGCGCCCTCCACAGGCCGAAGGTCTCCCCACAGTCAGTGCAGATGTAATGCTTCTCCCTAGAGCCCCTCCTCCTCTTCCAGGGCGCTTCCTGCGACACTTTAGGGGTTAATCTCACATACCCCTTGAGTGGAGGCCTCGGCGGGGCCCTGACACGCAGGCTTGCGTCTTCGGCGGCTTTCGGGGTTTCACCGGCACGAGTCGGGGGGCCTCTAGAGCCTTTTGAAGGCTGATGTCTGGAGAGACCTGTAAGGAGTGAAACAAGAGCGTTACTGTCCGATGCATGTACATGCCAAGCCACCCGTGTCACGACGGGAATTACAAGCCCACACGGGCAAGACTCACCTGGGAGCACATTTAGAATTAAGGAAGCCTTCAGTTATGGCCGTTGGGGGTCTTTTAATAACTTAAATGCACGGTCCGGGCAATGACCACCCAGCTGACCCGGCATACACAGCACCCGCCGACACCACAAAGAAACAACGCTAAATACTTTTACTGAGAGGGTGGTGGATATGTGGAACAGCCTCCCAGCAGAAGTGGTAGAGGGTAATAAACATGCATACGGCTCCTGAATCTAAGACGAGACCAACGACTGATTAAGGTTTGAGTCTTTACAGCAGGGGAAACGGGCGACTAGCCAGGGGCCGGATGGGGCCGATCTGCTGGCGGGTTCCTGTTATGTTATCGCGCAGTTACTGCAGGAGCTTCGCTGTCTGATGGGGGGGAACGGCGTCCGTCTCACCTGCTACCGGAGCTCCGGGGAGCCCCTGACACGGCCGCTCCGGGGGGCCCTCAGCAGGCGGCCGCTCCGGGGGGCCCTCAGCAGGCGGCCGCTCCGGGGGGCCCTCAGCAGGCGGCCGCTCCGGGGGGCCCTCAGCACACGGATGCTCTTCATTCCTGATCTTCCAGATGATCTCTGGCTTCACTGCGGCCGGATCTGGAAAGGGGCGCAGAGGGGGGTTGGTGAGCGGGGGATGGGATGCAGTGAATATTATTTGGGGGAGTCTGACAGGCGCATCCAACAGCCAATCAGCTTCCTAACGACTGCACTGATGGCGCCGGCTTGTTATGCGCTCCTGGTAGCTGCGCCCGACACGCATTTAGCGCCTCTTTCTTTTGTTACAGGTGGGGGCGCCACATCACCACCTGTCACATGACCCACCACCGTCTGTCACATGACCCCGCAACCCTCTTACCCAGAGAACGCAGGATCTGGTCGTTCTCCAGCATCACCTCCTTGTACAGATCTCGCTGCCATTCCTCCAGCATCGCCCACTCGCCCTCCGAGAAATACACGGCCACGTCCTCGAACGCCACGGGAGCCTAGAGCAAGAGGACCAATCAATGACCCCCCAGAGTCTAACGCTAACTCCTGCCAAGCAATCACCGGCGATCCCTTCCCCCATCCCACCAGCCAATCACCCTGACCGGCGATCTCTGTGTGTGTGTGTGTGTGTTGGGTAGAGGTGTAATGTGCTGCAGGCTGGGTGTATCGGGTAGACGTGTAATGTGCTGCAGGCTGTGTGTATCGGGTAGAGGTGTAATGTGCTGCAGGCTGCGTGTATCGGGTAGAGGTGTAATGTGCTGCAGGCTGCGTGTATCGGGTAGAGGTGTAATGTGCTGCAGGCTGCGTGTATCGGGTAGACGTGTAATGTGCTGCAGGCTGCGTGTATCGGGTAGAGGTGTAATGTGCTGCAGGCTGCGTGTATCGGGTAGAGGTGTAATGTGCTGCAGGCTGCGTGTATCGGGTAGAGGTGTAATGTGCTGCAGGCTGCGTGTGTCGGGTAGAGGTGTAATGTGCTGCAGGCTGCGTGTGTCGGGTAGAGGTGTAATGTGCTGCAGGCTGTGTGTGTTGGGTAGAGGTGTAATGTGCTGCAGGCTGCGTGTGTCGGGTAGAGGTGTAATGTGCCGCAGGCTGCGTGTATCGGGTAGAGGTGTAATGCACTGCAGGCTGTGTGTGTGTCGGGTAGAGGTGTAATGTGCTGCAGGCTGCGTGTGTCGGGTAGAGGTGTAATGTGCTGCAGGCTGTGTGTGTTGGGTAGAGGTGTAATGTGCTGCAGGCTGTGTGTGTTGGGTAGAGGTGTAATGTGCTGCAGGCTGTGTGTGTGTTGGATAGAGGTGTAATGTGCTGCAGGCTGGGTGTGTCGGGTAGACGTGTAATGTGCTGCAGGCTGCGTGTATCGGGTAGAGGTGTAATGTGCTGCAGGCTGGGTGTATCGGGTAGAGGTGTAATGTGCTGCAGGCTGCGTGTATCGGGTAGAGGTGTAATGTGCTGCAGGCTGGGTGTATCGGGTAGAGGTGTAATGTGCTGCAGGCTGTGTGTGTCGGGTAGAGGTGTAATGTGCTGCAGGCTGGGTGTATCGGGTAAGGGTGTAATGTGCTGCAGGCTGGGTGTATCGGGTAGAGGTGTAATGTGCTGCAGGCTGGGTGTATCGGGTAAGGGTGTAATGTGCTGCAGGCTGTGTGTGTGTCGGGTAGAGGTGTAATGTGCTGCAGGCTGGGTGTGTGTCGGGTAAGGGTGTAATGTGCTGCAGGCTGGGTGTATCGGGTAGAGGTGTAATGTGCTGCAGGCTGCGTGTATCGGGTAGAGGTGTAATGTGCTGCAGGCTGTGTGTGTGTCGGGTAAGGGTGTAATGTGCTGCAGGCTGGGTGTATCGGGTAGAGGTGTAATGTGCTGCAGGCTGGGTGTATCGGGTAGAGGTGTAATGTGCTGCAGGCTGTGTGTGTGTCGGGTAAGGGTGTAATGTGCTGCAGGCTGCGTGTATCGGGTAGAGGTGTAATGCACTGCAGGCTGTGTGTGTGTCGGGTAGACGTGTAATGTGCTGCAGGCTGGGTGTATCGGGTAGAGGTGTAATGTGCTGCAGGCTGCGTGTGTCGGGTAGAGGTGTAATGTGCTGCAGGCTGTGTGTGTTGGGTAGAGGTGTAATGTGCTGCAGGCTGTGTGTGTTGGGTAGAGGTGTAATGTGCTGCAGGCTGTGTGTGTTGGGTAGAGGTGTAATGTGCTGCAGGCTGTGTGTGTGTTGGATAGAGGTGTAATGTGCTGCAGGCTGCGTGTATCGGGTAGAGGTGTAATGTGCTGCAGGCTGCGTGTGTCGGGTAGAGGTGTAATGTGCTGCAGGCTGCGTGTGTCGGGTAGAGGTGTAATGTGCTGCAGGCTGGGTGTATCGGGTAAGGGTGTAATGTGCTGCAGGCTGGGTGTATCGGGTAGAGGTGTAATGTGCTGCAGGCTGGGTGTATCGGGTAAGGGTGTAATGTGCTGCAGGCTGTGTGTGTGTCGGGTAGAGGTGTAATGTGCTGCAGGCTGGGTGTGTGTCGGGTAAGGGTGTAATGTGCTGCAGGCTGTGTGTGTGTCGGGTAAGGGTGTAATGTGCTGCAGGCTGGGTGTGTCGGGTAAGGGTGTAATGTGCTGCAGGCTGGGTGTATCGGGTAGAGGTGTAATGTGCTGCAGGCTGTGTGTGTCGGGTAAGGGTGTAATGTGCTGCAGGCTGCGTGTATCGGGTAGACGTGTAATGTGCTGCAGGCTGGGTGTATCGGGTAGAGGTGTAATGTGCTGCAGGCTGTGTGTGTTTCGGGTAAGGGTGTAATGTGCTGCAGGCTGGGTGTATCGGGTAGAGGTGTAATGTGCTGCAGGCTGGGTGTATCGGGTAGAGGTGTAATGTGCTGCAGGCTGTGTGTGTGTCGGGTAAGGGTGTAATGTGCTGCAGGCTGCGTGTATCGGGTAGAGGTGTAATGTGCTGCAGGCTGCGTGTATCGGGTAGAGGTGTAATGTGCTGCAGGCTGCGTGTATCGGGTAGAGGTGTAATGTGCTGCAGGCTGCGTGTGTCGGGTAGAGGTGTAATGTGCTGCAGGCTGCGTGTATCGGGTAGACGTGTAATGTGCTGCAGGCTGTGTGTGTCGGGTAGAGGTGTAATGTGCTGCAGGCTGCGTGTATCGGGTAGACGTGTAATGTGCTGCAGGCTGCGTGTATCGGGTAGACGTGTAATGTGCTGCAGGCTGCGTGTATCGGGTAGAGGTGTAATGTGCTGCAGGCTGCGTGTATCGGGTAGAGGTGTAATGTGCTGCAGGCTGGGTGTATCGGGTAGAGGTGTAATGTGCTGCAGGCTGCGTGTGTCGGGTAGAGGTGTAATGTGCTGCAGGCTGGGTGTATCGGGTAGAGGTGTAATGTGCTGCAGGCTGCGTGTATCGGGTAGAGGTGTAATGTGCTGCAGGCTGGGTGTATCGGGTAGAGGTGTAATGTGCTGCAGGCTGCGTGTATCGGGTAGAGGTGTAATGTGCTGCAGGCTGTGTGTGTTTCGGGTAGAGGTGTAATGTGCTGCAGGCTGGGTGTATCGGGTAAGGGTGTAATGTGCTGCAGGCTGGGTGTATCGGGTAGAGGTGTAATGTGCTGCAGGCTGCGTGTGTCGGGTAGAGGTGTAATGTGCTGCAGGCTGGGTGTATCGGGTAGAGGTGTAATGTGCTGCAGGCTGGGTGTATCGGGTAGAGGTGTAATGTGCTGCAGGCTGCGTGTATCGGGTAGACGTGTAATGTGCTGCAGGCTGCGTGTATCGGGTAGAGGTGTAATGTGCTGCAGGCTGGGTGTATCGGGTAAGGGTGTAATGTGCTGCAGGCTGGGTGTATCGGGTAGAGGTGTAATGTGCTGCAGGCTGCGTGTGTCGGGTAGAGGTGTAATGTGCTGCAGGCTGCGTGTGTCGGGTAGAGGTGTAATGTGCTGCAGGCTGCGTGTATCGGGTAGAGGTGTAATGTGCTGCAGGCTGCGTGTATCGGGTAGAGGTGTAATGTGCTGCAGGCTGCGTGTATCGGGTAGAGGTGTAATGTGCTGCAGGCTGGGTGTATCGGGTAGAGGTGTAATGTGCTGCAGGCTGCGTGTATCGGGTAGAGGTGTAATGTGCTGCAGGCTGCGTGTATCGGGTAGACGTGTAATGTGCTGCAGGCTGCGTGTATCGGGTAGAGGTGTAATGTGCTGCAGGCTGGGTGTATCGGGTAGAGGTGTAATGTGCTGCAGGCTGCGTGTATCGGGTAGAGGTGTAATGTGCTGCAGGCTGCGTGTATCGGGTAGAGGTGTAATGTGCTGCAGGCTGGGTGTATCGGGTAGAGGTGTAATGTGCTGCAGGCTGCGTGTATCGGGTAGACGTGTAATGTGCTGCAGGCTGCGTGTATCGGGTAGAGGTGTAATGTGCTGCAGGCTGGGTGTATCGGGTAGAGGTGTAATGTGCTGCAGGCTGGGTGTATCGGGTAGAGGTGTAATGTGCTGCAGGCTGCGTGTATCGGGTAGAGGTGTAATGTGCTGCAGGCTGTGTGTGTTTCGGGTAGAGGTGTAATGTGCTGCAGGCTGGGTGTATCGGGTAGAGGTGTAATGTGCTGTAGGATGTCTGTCAGATTCGGTGGTAATGTGCTGCAGGCTGGGTGTATCGGGTAAGGGTGTAATGTGCTGCAGGCTGGGTGTATCGGGTAGAGGTGTAATGTGCTGCAGACTGGTTGTATCTGGCAGAGGTGCAATGTGCTGCAGGCATGCCCCATGCCGGTGATTGCGCCCCTCCTGATCTCTCACCCCCGGGGTCTCCATGGTCCCGGCTGACGGGTCTCTCTGAGGAATTCAATGTAAATGCCGCGATGGTCGATGGGAAAGCCGAGACTACGCCCACTTCCTGGCAGCTCAGACCATTTCCTCCCCCCTCTCCCTCGGAACCTTCGCGTCGGGCTGCTGGGGAAGCAACTGCTGCTGACCCGGAATGCGGAAGTGAGCAGCTTTTCGAGGATGTTGAGTTCGGCGGCCGAGGGGCTTCTCCGGCAGGCCCGGGAGCTGGCCGATGCCGAGCTGCTCCGGTTCTGCAGTCAGGCTGTGGCCCCTGAGCTGGGCTCCGCCACACTGGACTCCCTGCGGAGGCTGTACCTGATTCTTGCCTCCAGCACGAAGGGCAGGAAGCTGGAGCCGGCCTTCCTGGGGCAGTTACAGGAGATCCTGAGCTCGCCGGGGGCCCCGGGGCAGATCCAGGCATTGTGTGCGGCCATCCTGTGTGACCTGGCCCCGTGTCCCCACCTCAGCCTCTCCTGGGAGGACAGGAAGCCCACTGGCATGGGGGCCTCGGTGATGCTGGCCCAGGGCAACCTGGCGGAAGTGGCCTCTGCCGGGCAGCGCCTGTGCCACGCCATGGAAGCTCGGCCCCCCGAGGGCCACAGTCTAAGACCTCTCCTCCCACTCCTATTGAGAGCCGCCAGCGTCCAGCCCGACAGCCTGGAGGAAGATCAGGTTAACGTGGTGAATAAGAAGCTTGCTGATTGGCTGCGATACACCAGCGTGCACCAAGCTGTGTCCCAGGCATCGGGGGGGTTCTTCTCCGGCTCCCGCACCAAACAACCAGGGCTGGTCACCGAGGTGGATGGCACGGTGGCCACGGACTTCTTCACGGTGCTGAGCTGCAGTCAGCATTACACCGAGGAGCAGTGGCTGAACGTGTACGGCTTCTCCGTGCTGCGGAGCTGGCTGCTGCATTACGGCACCGCCACGTCGGCCGCCTGCTCCGACGACAGGTCTGAGGTCGACGGCTCCGTGATCTCCATGGTCTCTGCCTCCTCTACGTCCAGCCGCTTGCTCCCTCCACGAGAGAGGCTCCGAGAGAAGGCGTTTGAATACTGCCTGCGGCTGGTGGAGCAGAGCAACCGGAAGCCCCTCAAAAAGAGAGACGCGGATCTGCAGAAAGCCTGCCTGGTGGAAGCCGTGACCTTAATGGACGTCATGTGTAAGCAGGACGTGACCTACATGTACCGCACCCTCCCCCTCCTGAAGATCCTGCACGGACGGCTCTGCGCGGACCCCTCTCTGGCCAGCGCTCTGCTTCCCGTCGCTCAGTTCTTCCTGAATCACAGCGAAGCGGCTGCCGTGGACTCAGAAGCCGTGTACAGACACTTATTCTCCAAGGTCCCGGCTGAGCTCTTTCACCGCCCGCTCTTTGCTTTTCAGTTTGTCCGGTTCTGCCGCGATAACCGCTGCTTCCTGGCAGAGAACGTCGATGCGTTTAGAGAGAGCTTTCCCGGCCTCCTGAAGTTTGTGGCGTGGAACGGCCCTCCTCTCGTCTCGGAGTTCGTGGCGTTGCTTCCGTCTCTCGTCGTCTCGGATTCCGCTGTTGAGATGCTTCATTGTCTGCTTGACCTGCCGTGCCTCGCGGGCGCGTTGGAGATCCAGCGCAGCTCTGCCTCGCCATCGGAGAAATGCATTGTGGATCCCAGCGTGGCCCCCCATAGCTCTGCAGAGGCCTCCCGTCACCCAGCCTACAAAGGGATGTTCCAGTACCTCCTGCGGAACGAGGCCTGGTCGAGGCCACCGCCGGAAGGCTTCTCTCGCTTACGGAAGGTCTTGGCTGATACGTGCGCGTCTGCTCGTGTCCGGCAGTGCGTGCAGATCGTGCCGTGTCTCCTCCGGCAGTACGCCCGCACCGTAATGACGTTTGCCGACGGGCCTCTGATAAATACGTTGGTTCTGACGTTTCTGCAACGCAGCGGGGACCTCTACGAGTCGGCCGAGTTCCAGGCCCAGGTTCAGCGGCTCCTGAGCTCTTACGTTCCTCGCCTCTGCCGCTCGCATCCTTCTGTGGTTGTGGAACTTTCCCGGGAGCTGCTGGAGTTCGTTGGGACGGTCAGCCACGTCCAGAGCAAGGAGCCCTTCTTCACGCACGTGGTGTGGGCCATCGGCGAGTATCTGTCTGTCTCCTATGACAGGCGCTGCACCGTGGAGCAGGTCAACAGGTTCTTCGAGGTTCTGGAAGCTTTGCTTTTCGAGATCACGCAAGTTCGTGGGATGGGGGCCGCTCCTGTGGCCTCCCCACGTATTATCACCACGCTTATGACAACGCTTGCTAAGCTGGCATCCCGGAGCCAGGACCTGATCCCCAGGGTGTCTCTATACCTGACCAAGATGTGCTCCTGTTTGCAGAGCTCAGCCATGATCTCTGCATATGGAGAAGAAGACAGCGAGCAGATCCTTGTCCGCGCCACGGAGCTCCTGAGGCTTCTCAAAGTGCCGAGCGTGGCCCAGTTTGTGCTGACGCCCTCCCCGGATGTGAGGCGTGCCAGCTATCACCGCAACGTGTGCTCCTCTCTGCCGCTCGCGCTGCGCGCCACCAGCCGCCTCCTGCAGAAAGACGAGTGAGCCGGGCTATGCTGGAGGAGGGAGCGGCCAGTGAGTTGCTCCCTGCGGGGTATTTCCAGCTGGCTGCTAGGCACAATCTATTTTTAGAATGGTTTCTGTGAGGGTCTCTCTGCACAGACGTGGGTTACTGCTATAAATGTAATCATACAGGTGACGTGAAGGGTTAATGTCTATAGATGGCTGCCGGTGCCATGCATGCCCTGTTCTCCGCTAGGTGGCAGTATTACCACGCGAGTCTTGTGCTGGGGGCCCCAGATGTTGATTGCTGTGTAAAGCCTGTGGGGCCCCATTCTCAGCCCTGATAATGCCTCGTACGGCGCCCCCTTTCCTGCTGCCCCCTATATGAATATATATATATGTGTGTGTGTATATATATATATATATGTGTATATATATATCTCATGGAAAACATTCAATAAGGGATTTAATCTGCAAGTATCAGACTACGGCAGTGTGCTGCGCATGTCTGCTAAATAAATACCCTCTGTGGGGGTCCTCGGGATATCGATGTATTTCCACGGACATGTTACTCGGTTTATAGCAACCGATACCCCCCCTTTGCGCGCCCCCCACCAGCCTCCCTCTAGAAGCCTCTGAGTACACCTAATGTGCCCGCGGGTCTGAACAGAACGTATCTCCTGCACTGAAGATACTTGGGGGGCAGCGGCAGATGTGTGTGGGGGAAGGGCAGATGTATGGGGGGCGGACAGCGGCAGAGATGGAGGGGGGGATTCTGCAGAAGGGACGTCCGCGCCAAGCAATGCATTAAAGCGCGTGTCGGACAACCAGGGCCGTGAACGTTTACGGGATCTCTGCACCTCACAGCGATGTGTATTTAGTTACATTACTGCTACCCCAAAGAGGTGACGTCTATAAAGTGCAGAGTATCTCTCACTAACGCTCTCGCCGCGTCACTCGGAGCAGGTCTCTGGACGCGAGCATCCGACGGCATTAATTATAAAGGGAACGCAATAAAAATTCTCAAATAAAAGATGTCTGATTGTGTGAGGTTTCTCCGCTGCAGCCCGTGGACGGTCTCCTCCCGTCTCCGGTACCCCGCTGTGGGAGCCGCGCATGCTCCCGCCTCCCATGGAGATTCCGGCGGTCTCTTTCTCTTCGTCTACCCCCCCCGTTAGATAATTATGCCATTGGGTCATTTACCCTCCCCGCAGAGTAACCCGCTAATTGCGGCTCGGACTCTCCATGACGTCATTCGGGCCCTTACTCCGATGTCCGAGCGAACGGCTGGCGTGCCCGCTGAGACAGGGCGGGGGCCGTAGCCTTTTAACCATGCCGATAAGTCACCATTGCGGCTGGCATCGGACCCCCTAAAGTTAGCAATGTGGGGTCTCCTCGCCGCTCAGAGGGACGTTTAACCTCTTAAAACGCTTTCATTAAGTTCTGTCCCTTTAAGTAGGCTTTTATGGCCCCACCCAGTTCCCGCCTCTATTCACGCCCCCCCCCCCTCCGGGCACAGGTGTAAAGAAGAGTAATAACGAAGCCGGGAGCTGAGCCTGCAGCCGATGTGCGGTACAACGGGGGCGACCCGCCAATCTCCATTTACAGAGCCTTTAGGCCAAAAAAAAGCGCATTCGGTCAATTCGAAAACACAAATTATTATCGTTAGTGATTATTATTACCGCCAATATTTTACTTATTATTACCATCCATATTATTATTACCGGCCATGTCGTTATTGGGTTATTGCTTAATATGGATATACTTTCTTATGGCTATTGATTTATTAATAAAGCCCCCACCTCCCTTAATATTATTATTATTAATAAAGCCCCCACCCCCTTAATATTATTATTAGATTATAGATAAAGCCCCCACCCCGTTTACTGTTATTGCTGGAGTAATACTACCCATCCCTTCATTACTCTGTAGTTATTGCTCCTGATTTAACCTCTGACTACAACTCCCAGGAGGCAGTGCGGTCGCGCGTGACATCCGTTTCCGATGTGAAGGCCGCGGGGACTGCTGGGAGTTCCGTGCGTGCAGCGGAAGTTGGTCAGTAGAAGGAGCGGGACTCCCGATCCTAGCATGCTTAGTGGCTGCTGTTCGCGCTGTGAATGCGCCCAGGGACCCCAAAGTGACCCCCCCCCCCCGCCTGGGGCAGTGACTGGGGGCAGAATGGCTTCTGTGGTGAGATATGGAAGGCAGTACGGGGGGAGTAAAGCTAAAAGGGGCAGTATGAGTGCTGGGGTATTTGTGTAGAGGTGAGAGAGCGGCGGCGGCGGCGGGGGGGGGTGTTTTATAAGTGCTGGGGTAACTGCTCTGTTTATGTAGGTACCTAAGGGGGGGGGGGGCATACATGTTAAGTGTCCATCAGCTGGTCCCCGGACTGGTGAAATCTGCTAGAGAAGTAAGAGGGTGCAGAAGAGTGAATGAGTGTTTAGGGGCAGAGGTGGCACATTCAGGCTTCTTCCGGGGCAAAGTCGGTACGTTAGTGTCAGGCTCATTGTATAGTGATGGGAGTTATGCTGCACTACCGTCAATGTCTGGCTCCGTGTATAGTGATGGGAGTTATGCTGCACTACCGTCAATGTCTGGCTCCGTGTATAGTGATGGGAATTATGCTGCACCATATCTGTTCAGTAAATGTTATTTATCAAACTTATTTATTTTATTTATAAGTTAATAGTTTTTTCAGATTCCTGTTTTTTCCGGCTGACGGACACAAATTCGTGAAAGAAATATTCCTGCCAACATTGCATTTTTGTGTGTGGGGGGAACATAAAGGATCTGCCACGGGTACGGCCCTGGGGTCAGAACATTGTCCTGTTTATGGGGGGGTAGAGCTCTGGCCCATTTATTTGGGGTTGGGGCAGGCCCGGCTGGGCAGGGGTAAAGCTGCTTCATGGAAGGGGGCAGTATGGATCACGTTGGTGGGGGCAGAATGTTACCCCATTTAAAGGGACAGAGTATTGCCCTGTTTGCAGTGCAGACCGCCCCGCCGCTGCCACGGATGTGTCCTGGGATTAACCCCGGTGTGCCTGGATCCCGTGTTTTACCCCGTGACGTGCGTTTCAGGTGTTGCTCACGTTTGACGACGTTGCCGTTTATTTCACCCAAGAAGAGTGGCGGAGTCTGGAGGAATGGCAGAAGGAGCTCTATAAACGCGTGATGGTGGACAATTACCGGACACTGCTCTCTCTGGGTGGGTGACGCGTTTCCATGGAAACCACCAACACCACGGACACGACTCAGAGCTTAATCAGTCGTTGGTCTCGTCTTAGATTCAGGAGCCGTATGTCTGTCCCGTGCATGTTTATTACCCTCACTGTCTACAATCATGTTTTGGGTGCATTCTCGGTAACATTAATTCATCTTATTTCCCCCAAACAGGTAAAAACGAGCGCCCGGCAGAATTCTCCAAAGGGCTCTATCCGTGGAGCTCCGCCCAGCGGGGGTATTCAGACAATTCATTGGAGGGTAAGAGATTTACCCCTCCGCACAGGCTGGCCCAGAGACAGCTTTAATGGCTGGGAGGGCACTTGGTGTGGGACAGCGTTTGGGGAGGAGGAAAGGTGGTGGGGGGGTATAATGATGGGTAGGGGGAGAGAGGGGGTATAATGATGGCGAGAGGGGGGTATGATAATGGGGATTATAATAAGGGGAATAATGGGGGGTGGAGAGTATATTGAGTGGGTATAATGATGGGTGAGGGGGTATAATAATGGTTGGGGGGTATAATGAGTGGGTATAATGATGGGTAGGGGGAGAGAGGGGTATAACGATGCCGAGAGGAGGGTATAATAATGGGTATTATAATAAGGGGAGTAAGGAGAATAATGGGGGTGGGGGTATAATGATGGGTGGAGAGTAATAATGATGGGTAGGGGAAGAGAGGGGTATAATGATGGGGATTATAATAAGAGGAATAATGGCGGGGTATAATAATGGTTGGGGGGGTATAATGAGTGGGTATGATGATGGGGGAGGGGGTATAATGGTGGGTGGGTGGCCGGGAGAGGGGGATGTAATGACAGGGGTATAATAATGGTTGGGGGGGTATAATGATAACGAGAACACTTTGTTTGATTTCAGGGGTCCCCCTAGTGATTTCGCGGATTCTGAGTGGGGAGGAGCCGTGGGTCAGAGGTCGCCGGGAGATCCCACACAAAAGTATGTTTTATAATTATTCAGAGGACGTCTACCCGCAATGCACCATTTACTAAACGGGGCGGGGCGAAACGCTGCTTACCTTAACACGTGGGTCTGACCCGAATGGCCCCGGGGCCGGCTGTGGGGGTCAGAGTTTCACCAGTAGCTGCTCATCTGTAACCCCGGAATATCTACAGACTGCTTCTTTCAGATTTATTTTTTTGTGGTTGATGGTGGTATTTTACAGCCCTCTCCCCCCCACCACCACCACCACCACCACTCTCTCTCTCCCCCTCCACCACCACTCTCTCTCTCTCTCCCCCCCCTCCACCACTCTCTCTCTCTCTCCCCCCCTCCACCACTCTCTCTCCCCCCCTCCACCACTCTCTCTCCCCCCCTCCACCACTCTCTCTCCCCCCCTCCACCACTCTCTCTCTCCCCCCCCTCCACCACTCTCTCTCTCCCCCCCCTCCACCACTCTCTCTCCCCCCCCTCCACCACTCTCTCTCTCCCCCCCTCCACCACTCTCTCTCCCCCCCTCCACCACTCTCTCTCCCCCCCTCCACCACTCTCTCTCCCCCCCTCCACCACTCTCTCTCCCCCCCTCCACCACTCTCTCTCCCCCCCTCCACCACTCTCTCTCCCCCCCCTCCACCACTCTCTCTCTCCCCCCCCTCCACCACTCTCTCTCTCCCCCCCTCCACCACTCTCTCTCTCCCCCCCTCCACCACTCTCTCTCTCCCCCCCTCCACCACTCTCTCTCTCCCCCCCCCTCCACCACTCTCTCTCCCCCCCCCTCCACCACTCTCTCTCCCCCCCCTCCACCACTCTCTCTCCCCCCCCTCCACCACTCTCTCTCCCCCCCCCTCCACCACTCTCTCTCCCCCCCTCCACCACTCTCTCTCTCTCTCCCCCCCACCACTCTCTCTCTCTCCCCCCCCACCACCACCACCCTCTCTCCCCCCCCCACCACCACCACCACTCTCTCTCCCCCCCCCACCACCACCACCACTCTCTCTCCCCCCCCACCACCACCACCACTCTCTCTCCCCCCCCACCACCACCACCACTCTCTCCCCCCCCCCACCACCACCACCACTCTCTCTCCCCCCCCCCACCACCACCACTCTCTCTCTCCCCCCCCCACCACCACTCTCTCTCTCTCCCCCCCACCACCACTCTCTCTCTCCCCCACCACCACTCTCTCTCTCCCCCCCCACCACCACCGTCCTCTCTCTCCCCCCCACCACCACCGTCCTCTCTCTCCCCCCCCACCACCACCGTCCTCTCTCTCCCCCCCCACCACCACCGTCCTCTCTCTCCCCCCCCCACCACCACCGTCCTCTCTCTCCCCCCCCCTCCCCTTCTGGTAACCTATCTTTCTTTGCATTTTTTAGATCCAACAAATGGCGCAGAAAACTTGCACCCGATGGATTCTTTAAATATGAAGGGTCCGCTGTGGGGGAGGGGCTTGCTGTCCTTCAGGGAGGAGTCTAACTCCAGTGACCTCCCATCCGATCCCACACTTGACATACGCGGGGTCCTCAGACACCTGCAGGTGGAAGTGGCCGAGGAGATTCAGAGCGTGCGCGGCGGGATCCGAGACAGAGCGAGCGCCATTCAGACTGCGTTATCGTCATTATCCTCTGAGATTAGTGCTCTGGGGAACGTGCTGCAGGCTCTGCTCGCCCTCGTTCCTGCTAAGCAAATGATGGGCGTCCCCATCACGCCCCCCCAAACACCGCCTGCCCCCTGCCCCCATCACCCCGCCGCCGCCCAGCAGGAGGGGCGGTGCCTTCACCCTGCCGCCGCCCAGCAGGGGGGGCGGTGCCATCACCCTGCCGCCGCCCAGCAGGCCCTAACGCCGCCGCCAGGTCGCTGAGCAGGTCGTAGCGCAGAACTCTCTGGTGTAAGTTCATCACGGGGCACAAGTTGGTGCGGATATTTTTTGTCTTGGTAAAATATTTTAATAAAAATGACCATTTCTGGTGTATTTTGTGTTTGACCCTCCAGATTACGGCTGCAGAAGCCTCCTTCCTCCGGCCCCCTCGGTCTCCTTTTGATACGAGAATGTGTAGCTCTGCTATCTCTTTTGGGGGGTTTGGCACAGGGCCCCAGGTGGTCTACCGCCGGCCCCCAGGCTGATTGATCTGTGTGTTAGGGACTGGGCTGCGTGGGCTTCGTTCGCAGTACCCACAGCTGGAGGCGGCTCAGCAAGGGATCGGCCAACCGGTTCGCAGGATGATTGCGGTTACCGCGGGGAGGGGGGTTCGGACATGCGTGGGGGGGGTTAAGGATGCGGAGACAGACTAACGTGTGAGCTGTTGCTGCAGCGGAAACATGCGCAGAGTAGATTCTCACACATTAGCGGCAGCTTCACGGGGCATGCGCAGGGGGAGCCATGAATCCCACCTCCGAGTGCTGTCTAAGGATGTTGGGAGTTGTAGTTCCTAACCCACTGGTCACGCCGACCACACTCACAACGCACAGGCGTTTCTATTAGAAATAAATATTTTTTAATTCCTCAAAGTATAATTTAACCATTTCATAGGTTTCTTTCTCAAAATAAGGCAGCACAGTCCAGGCGGATCGTGCCCAGGGGGAGCAGCCGGCCGGCGGCACAGACCTCACTCACCTGCGCGGCTCCGGCCCGCACTCCTCTCAGGCAGCGACTGATAACGTGCGACTATTTCAGAATTGTTTTTAAGCTGCAGAACTAAATATTCATTTTTTTTCTTCTTCTTCCAAGAGTCCAATTTAAAAAAGTATTTGAAATGTAATAATGTTTTGAGAACACAGGATGCCCCGCGACCTCTCGCCTCCCTTAATGCCCTGGGACCTCGTGTTATTAAGTCATAGCCTAGAAGTGGTGAGGCCGTCAGACCGGGCTGCTGCTGCCGCCGGCGGTTAGATGCAGGATCTAATTTGTTTTGGGATAAGACATCTCAGTTCCGAGGCTCAGATTTGACTCCGAGCGCCCGGCCCGGGTTCCCGTTGACAGACTCCGGGGTGGTCTCGGCGGCCGGCAGCTTCCTCTCGTGCGATTGCTGGTGCTTAACGAGCGTCGAGCTGCGGCTGAACTTTTTGCCGCAGCTGGAGCAGGCGTAGGGCTTCTCTCCGCTGTGGATGCGCAGGTGGATGGTGAGGTGCGAGTGCTGCACGAAGCTCTTGCCGCACACGGCGCAGCCGTACGGCTTCTCGTTGGTGTGGATCCTGGTGTGCGTCATTAGGTAGGTGCTTCGGCTGAAGCGCTTCCCGCACTCGCCGCAGGCGTACGGCTTCTCCCCTGTGTGCGACCGCAGGTGGTTGTTGTAGTCGGAGCTCTGGATGAAGCTCTTTCCGCACTGCGAGCAGGAATAGGGCTTTTCGCCGGTGTGGATCCTTTGGTGACGGAGAAACGCCGACCGGCAGGGGCAGCTCTTGCCGCAGTAGCTGCAGACGTAGGCCGATTTCGGTTTTCCCTGCAGGGGGTCGAGGGTTTCGGTGACGTCGGCGCTGCCGGGTCCCTGGAAGCTGGGGGTCCCTCTCACGCTTGTTTTGTTGGCTTCGGCGCAGTTACTGTCGGCGTCTTGGCACGGCGGGCGCGCTTCCTCCGCCCCACGGATATCCTTCACAGCCGCTTCACGTCCAGAGGGTGAAGTGGGGGTCTCGGCGCTCTCACTCACACTCTCAGGACACTCCTTTCTAGGACCGTCCATCATCCCCACCGGACTCGAACCGCGGTCGCCAGGACGGCTGGATGTCTTTTGGCTCCTCGGACTCTCCTCCGGCTTCTGAGACTTCTTCTTCCACAGACACTTCCTTTTGTGGGCTACGAGGCCGGCGTTCTGGCACTTCTCGTAGACGAGGTACTTTCCCAGGGTAGTCCGTATGGGTTTGCGGGCGATCTTCTCGCCCTTGAAGCGTCTGCCGCCGCCCTCTGCTTGCTGAAGATACTCGGGTTCTTCGTCGGCCTCGGTTTTCACCACCTGTATGCTGAGACTGGCGGGGCGGGCTTCCTTCTCGCCGATCAGCGCACCCCACGCGGGAGGGTTGTTCTGCGTGAAGTTGCACCGGACGTGTTCCTCGTTCTTTTGCTTGTAGACGTGGAAGGTTTTCCTCCTGTGGGATTTCTTGTGTTTGACCAGAGTGGAGCTTCGGCTGAAGCAGTTTCCGCACTCGATGCAGATGTAGGGCTTCTCCCCGCTGTGGATCCGGAGATGCAGCGCCAGGTGGGAATGCTGCACGAAGCTTTTGCCGCACACCGTGCACAGGTACGGCTTCTCCTTGGTGTGCGTCCTGGTGTGAGTGACGAGGTAGGTGCTGCGGCTGAAGTTCTTGCCGCACTCGGGGCAGGAGTACGGCTTTTCGCCGGTGTGCGACCTCACGTGATTGTTATAATCCGAGCTCTGGATAAAGCTCTTGCCGCACTCGGTGCAGTGGTACGGCTTCTCCCCCGTGTGGATCCGCTGGTGCCGGACGAACGCGGAGCGGCACGGACAGCTCTTCCCACAGTAAGAACAAATATACGTTTTTGCTGCCGACTTCCCCCTATGAGCTGCGTCCCCATCGATAACGGAGAGCTGGCCAGCCTCGCTCCCCAAGATCCCCTGTAAGTCCAGCTTCTTGTCCAGATAGCAGGCCGAAGCGGCTGCCGCGTCTGCGTTACGCTCGGCGGTCCCGTCCGGTTTGGCGGAGAGCGGCGGGGTTTCTGTCCCGGTGTCTGCACCGGCGTCACTCTTGTCCGTACGGACAGGCTCCGGCATGGCAAAGCTTTCCGAGGTCTCGCTTGCCAGGCTCCGGAGATGCGCGATGATGCTGGAGATGTCGCTGGGACTCTGTTCCGACTGGACCACCTTTTCTGGAGAGCTCCTGGACAGGGTGATCTGAAGGGTGCTGGGGCCGCACGCCGGCCAGCTGGGCTGTCTGGGATAGCAGGACGACAGCTCGCTGTTTATCAGCTGGAGCTCCTGGGCCATGGAATGGACTGGAGGAAGAGTCTGAGTGGAGCTCACCGCGGGGCCACCTGTGGACAAGAGAAGACACTCAACCTCCAGATAAAGAGTTAATGTCACTTCTGAAATACCGGCTCTGGGCACCTATAGGGTCCGGACTCCAGCCACCAATCACAGGGAGCGTTAAGAAGCTAAGAAGGTTATTTAACGCTTTAACGTCCCCCCGACTTCTCTTCCTTTTTTGCCCCCTGATGTTTATAATATAATGAAGCCATTTGTTATCTGATCCCCGATCTACTAGACAAACGCCCTCCTTATCATACTGCCTGAGGGAAACATAGAATGGCTCGGTCTTAATCACCGAGTCGGACACTCTGACTAATGGACTAAAGGACTTTATGAGCATTGCCATAAAGCATCTGGGGTACATTAGCTTATGCAGGGGGGGGTACATTGGCGAATGCGGTGCTGGGAGGGTGACAGTACACGGCGCAAGGAGGTTTTATTACGGTATATGGGGGGGTTACTTTTCCCATGTAAGGTGCCGGGGGGGGGTACTATTCTCATATTTATCGCGGGGGGGATTAATATTAACGTATACTGCGCCGGGGGGGGGGGTTATATTACTTTTTACGGCCTGGGGGGAATTCTACTGCATACAGCCCCAGGGGGTATTACTGCATACAGTGCTGGGGTATATTTTTAGTTTATTAAACCTCATACAAACCCCCGCCATTCCCATCACCCTCCCCGGGAATCCGTTTAATGCTTTATTCCCCGTGGCGTGTTACACGGAGAACTTACCACAAAGGCCATTTGCCACGGCTCCGCCCTTCGCGGCTGCCGGCTCCGCCCCTGGACACGGCTCCGCTCCGCGCTCCAGCATCGACACGATGTCAGACTGCATGGCGGGGGTCTCGGCGCCTGCAAACCAAATATCAGCCGCTAACTCTCCAGAGAGAGCTTCGGGAAAACCGGGGCCACCGACGCACGCGGAACGTTTTACACACAGAGGGGCAACAATGTAACCACACCCCACCGATGCCCCAGTAACGTCTCTACACCCGGTAAATGGAGGGCAAAAAGAAACAATACGCTGCCCAAAAGCACCAGCCTACCAAAAAAGAAGAGGTCGAGGTCGAAGTCTCCGTCATCCCGGCCCTCCGCCATTCTGCTTGGCCCCGTGTCCACCTGATCCATCAACGTCTCCACATAGCCTTCACAACACTGATAGGGTTAAACAGAAACAGGCAGATCGGGGTAAACGTACACCTTAGACACTATCGGGTTATGCATATAAAGCCATAGAGGTCTCTGACCACCATGGGAAGCATTATCCAATCAGAAGGAAGATGTACTGGTTGCTATGGCAATAAGACAAAAACTCTGCATCCTGCGGCCCTTTAATTAAATATCCATCGCATTCAGTTGGCTTTGCGGTGAGAGGAGGGTGAAATAGCAGCCACTCACCTCCCATATGTACCCAGTCACACCCTCTTCTGCCCCACTCACCTCCCATATGTACCCAGTCCCACCCTCTTCTGCCCCAATCACCTCCCATATGTACCCAGTCCCACCCTCTTCTGCCCCAATCACCTCCCATATGTCCCCAGTCACACCCTCTTCTGCCCCAATCACCTCCCCATCTGTACCAAGTCACACCCTCTTCTGCCCCAATCATATACCCACCTGCCCCAGTTATACCCCCACCTGCCCCCAGCTCCTGCCGCAAACCTCGGTCTTATCACCACCTTCCCTTGCTCTAGTCACCGTCACCATGCGCGAGTCGCACCCCTCCTACCCCTGACCCGGCGCAAACCCCTCTTCGCACCCACACACCTGTGAGAGCCCCGCATCCTGTATCCCCGGTAATCAGACAGCGGTCACGGAGGAGCCGCGCTGCATGCTGGGACTGGAAGTCCTGTTGCGCCAGACACTGATTAACTTCCGGTCATAAGGCCGACAGCGCGAACTACAACTCCCAACTCATAGACACAGCAGGCGTCTCTGCGCGTGGGGGTTGCTGGGAGGTGTTGTAGTCCGCGCCCGGGGCCTGCTGGGAGTTGTAGTCCACACTGCCGAAGCTGTTATCAGAAGCAAATCAAAGTCTGGGGCAGTAAGACTCCCACTCCCAACATGCAGAGTGACTCCTCCGCCAGTGCTCCGACTCCCCAGAGATGCAGGTTGGGGACTGAATGGCTGGCGGCAGGGAATGGGGTAAGTGGGGAAGAAACTAGGGGCGGGTACCTATGCACCGGAAGAGGTGGATCCTGAGGCCAGCTTCCGGTGAATGGAGCCTCCCTGTGCAAATCTTATCAAGGTAACACTCAGGTGAAGCATCAGATCTAAGGATGGGGCTGTTGTCTGTGTATTGGGGGGCAGGCTGGGAGTGATGGGGCTGTTGTCTGTGTATTGGGGGCAGGCTGGGAGTGATGGGGGACAGGCTGGGAGTGATGAGGCTGTTATCTGTGTATTGGGGGCTGGCTGGGAGTGATGGGGCTGTTCTCTGTGTATTAGGGGGTGGGCTGGGAGTGATGGGGTGCAGGCTGGGAGTGATGGGGCTGTTCTTTGTGTATTGGGGTGCAGGCTGGGAGTGATGGGGGCTGTTCTTTGTGTATTGGGGTGCAGAACAACCTGTACTGATCAGTGGCAGGAAAGTGCTCCGATTGAAACCAGTAGGAAGATTTCTCACATGCACACTGGGGTCTTCAGGGGCGGCGCTGACGCTGATTGGAGGGGAGTGCATCTCCTGTAGGGCATTCAGCTGGAGGTGGTGATCGGGGCAAATGCATAATGGGGGGATTCTGCAGCAAACCAAATAAACCTGTAACGGCCCTCTCCCGTATATCTCATATGCATTAAAGCGGATGCGACTGCTGCAGTTAATTCTTAGAGGAACGGGGGAGAGCGCGGCGGCTGCAGTTTAATGTTAGAAGAATGGGGAGAGCGTGGCGGCTGCAGTTTAATGTTAGAATGGGGGAGAGCGTGGCGGCTGCAGTTTAATGTTAGTAGAATGGGGGAGAGCGCGGCGGCTGCAGTTTAATGTTAGAAGAATGGGGAGAGCGTGGCGGCTGCAGTTTAATGTTAGTAGAATGGGGGAGAGTGCGGCGGCTGCAGTTTAATGTTAGTAGAATTGGGGAGAGCGCGGCGGCTGCAGTTTAATGTTAGTAGAATGGGGGAGAGTGCGGCGGCTGCAGTTTAATGTTAGTAGAATGGGGGAGAGCGCAGCGGCTGCAGTTTAATGTTAGGAGAATGGATGAGAGCGCGGCGGCTGCAGTTTAATGTTAGAAGAATGGGGGAGAGCTTGGCGGCTGCAGTTTAATGTTAGTAGAATGGGGGAGAGTGCGGCGGCTGCAGTTTAATGTTAGTAGAATGGGGGAGAGTGCGGCGGCTGCAGTTTAATGTTAGTAGAATGGGGGAGAGTGCGGCGGCTGCAGTTTAATGTTAGTAGAATGGGGGAGAGCGTGGCGGCTGCAGTTTAATGTTAGTAGAATGGGGGAGAGCGTGGCGGCTGCAGTTTAATGTTAGGAGAATGGATGAGAGCGCGGCGGCTGCAGTTTAATGTTAGAAGAATGGGGGAGAGCGCGGTGGCTGCAGTTTAATGTTAGAAGAATGGGGGAGAGCGAGTCGGCTGCAGTTTAATGTCAGAAGAATGGGGGAGAGCGCGGCGGCTTCAGTTTAATGTCAGAAGAATGGGGGAGAGCGCGGCGGCTGCAGTTTAATGTCAGAAGAATGGGGGAGAGCGCGGCGGCTGCAGTTTAATGTTAGTAGAATGGGGGAGAGCGCGGCGGCTGCAGTTTAATGTTAGAAGAATGGGGGAGAGCGCGGCGGCTGCAGTTTAATGTTAGTAGAATGGGGGAGAGCGCGGCGGCTGCAGTTTAATGTTAGAAGAATGGGGGAGAGCGCGGCGGCTGCAGTTTAATGTTAGTAGAATGGGGGAGAGCGCGGCGGCTGCAGTTTAATGTTAGAAGAATGGGGGAGAGCGCGGCGGCTGCAGTTTAATGTTAGAAGAATGGGGGAGAGCGTGGCGGCTGCAGTTTAATGTTAGGAGAATGGATGAGAGCGCGGCGGCTGCAGTTTAATGTTAGAAGAATGGGGGAGAGCGCGGTGGCTGCAGTTTAATGTTAGAAGAATGGGGGAGAGTGCGGCGGCTGCAGTTTAATGTTAGAAGAATGGGGGAGAGCGAGTCGGCTGCAGTTTAATGTCAGAAGAATGGGGGAGAGCGCGGCGGCTTCAGTTTAATGTCAGAAGAATGGGGGAGAGCGCGGCGGCTGCAGTTTAATGTCAGAAGAATGGGGGAGAGCGCGGCGGCTGCAGTTTAATGTTAGTAGAATGGGGGAGAGCGCGGCGGCTGCAGTTTAATGTTAGAAGAATGGGGGAGAGCGCGGCGGCTGCAGTTTAATGTTAGTAGAATGGGGGAGAGCGCGGCGGCTGCAGTTTAATGTTAGAAGAATGGGGGAGAGCGCGGCGGCTGCAGTTTAATGTTAGTAGAATGGGGGAGAGCGCGGCGGCTGCAGTTTAATGTTAGAAGAATGGGGGAGAGCGCGGCGGCTGCAGTTTAATGTTAGAAGAATGGGGGAGAGCGCGGCGGCTGCAGTTTAATCTTGATGTAAACCTTGGGATTTAAAGGTAAGCAGACAATGGAATGAAGCATCTGGAAGTGAGCAGGGCTCTGGATGTATAGTGAGGGGCATTAGTGGCAGAAGAGGGAGGAGGTTTTGCCTCTTTAACAGATCTGTGGTCAGACCTCATCTAGAGTAGTGGATACAGTGCTGGAAACCCCATCTGCAGAAGGATATTGAGGTTCTGGAGAAAGTTCAGAGGAAGTGACTGAATGCGGACTCTAAAAACTCTTAATTAAATAATTATCGTGTCTCCAGACAGGGATGCGAGTCTTCTGCTCCTCCTGACCGGCTGTCACCTGAGCAGCTCCGTGCCCCTCCCCCCCTCACCGGGTCCAGCTCTCCGCTCCCCCCCCTCACCGGGTCCAGCTCTCCGCTCCCCCCCCGTCACCGGGTCCAGCTCTCCGCTTGCAGGTGATTATACGGCCGTCTGTTACGTTTCGGTTGGGTGGAATATATAGAATACTCACGCTCTGTTTCCAGCAGGGGCCGGTGCGATGAGCGAGCAGAGGGAGCGGACCTTCGTTTGGGTTCCTCGCGGTTCCGACGATGAGGAAGAGGAGAGGCCGTACGCAGGTAAAATGGCGCCGAGACCCGTACGTGGTGATTAAAGCCCAAGTGAGACCGATGTGCAGAGAGGGGCGTTGGGGAAAAGCAGCGGAGGACACCCTAGTTTCGGCTCTCTTGTCTGAGGTGACCTTCCCTGACCGGCAGTCCTGCGATGCGACCGTAACTCGTGCGACCAATCGCATTTCCGCGGTCTCTTCCTCCGTAATTCTTTGTTGTCTTGCAGAGGGATTTGGCCCCATTAATGGAGATGAAGAGAGCGCCATGTTTATAGAGCAGTGCGGGATGCTCTTAGACTGTCACGAAGACGTCTCTGACGCGGCTCCGGGGGAGGAAAGCGAAGAAAGTTTGTTCGAGGCGGATAAGAAACGCAGCCCGTCCAGCGGTTCCCCCGTGAAACCCGGACCCAGCGGCAAGAGCGCCAGCAAGCTGGCCAGCATCATCGCGCACCTCCAGAACCTGGCGAGCGAAAGAGAGTCCACCCGGCAGGACGCGGGAGTGGAGGATGATGGGGGATTTCAGACGTTCACCAGCGAAGACATGAACTTTGACGAGCAAGCGGAAGGCCTGGCCTCGGCCCGCGCTCACTCCTCCGACCAAAGGTTAAAGGCGTTCAAAGCCATAAAAATCCTGCAGGACACGGACGCAAAGGACAAGAAGTACATCTGTGTCGAGTGCGGCAAAACGAGCCGCTACAAGTCCGCGTATTTACGGCACAAACGGACGCACACGGGCGAGAAGCCCTTTAACTGCACCGAGTGCGGGAAGTGCTTCCGGAGGAGCTCTCAGCTGGTGACGCACCAGCGCATCCACACCGGCGAGAAACCCTACACCTGCCTGCGCTGCGGCAAAAGCTTCAGCTGCAACTCCACGCTGGTGACGCACCAGCGCACGCACACCGGCGAGAAGCCCTACATCTGCCTCGAGTGTGGCAAGGGTTTCATCCACAGCTCTGACTACAACCGGCACCACCGCGTCCACCGCGGAGAGAAGCGCTACACCTGCAAGGAGTGCGGCAAGAGCTTCAGCCAGAGCTCGTACCTGGTCATCCACCAGCGCATCCACACCGGCGAGAAGCCCTTTGTCTGCAACGAATGCGGAAAGTGCTTCAGCCGCAACTCCTCGCTGGTGACGCACCAAAGGGTGCATACGGGGGAGAGGCCGTATACATGCGCCGAATGCGGCAAGAGCTTCCGCCAGAGCTCCCACCTGCTTATCCACCAGCGGACCCACACCCCAGACAGTCACTTGGCCCTGCGTGCCATGATGTGAGCAGCGTGCGCGGGGCCAGAGGGAGCGACTGCCCCCCGCGAATCTCCCTTTCCAAAGATAGTGGGCACGTAGGAAGCTGCCCCTGCCGGGGGCTGAATGCTCCTCCTGCGCAGCCCATTGACTTCTCGGTGCTAATGGTGGACTGTAGGAGAACCCAGTGACTGCCGTTCTATCCCTTGTAGTTTGCTAAGGATTCCGGTCATGCCGCCTCGTGGCCAGTACGGCCATCGCCCCCTCCCCCTATTTATACACATGCGCGAGGTTTGCCGTTGTCCGTAGAGACAAACCTGTGGTGTACTTGGCTGCGTAGTCCCGATTGCATGCATCTCCAGTCATGCGCCGCCGTGTCTAGTGTACGCTGTCTCATTATGTGTAGCGTTTTGGTTCAGTTTCATTTGAATCTTGCCGCGTATTCCCCGCCACGTCTGGAACGCCTGTTACGGTCCTGTCCCCGAGGGGCAAAAGCACTTACACAACGATTAAAATGTTCCAAAAGGGTTCGTATCCATGTCTTTCCGTGGCCCGGGAGTCCTCGGACGCACCGCACCGTCTATTTATCAACAGGTGGAAGGCGAGGGGGAGGGGGGCTTTTTACACTGCCCCGGGGTAAGTACAAGCACCATCATATTCCCTAGGGCTGTACAAATGATTAACAGGACATAAGCCGGACAGAAAGAAAAGGGGAGGTGGACCCTGTTCACAGGAGCTTACGCTCTAAGAGGGGGCTGGGGATATTACACAAGAGATAGTGGACGATCTGCTTAGTGGGCTTTCCGGTGTGACCCGCAACAATCGTCCGGAGCCTCTACCTGCTTGTTGCACCCACACGAGCCAACAGTGAGTCCATTTGAGGCAGATTTGGTTGATCTTGGGGCAAATAACTTTGTGGAAAAGTCACACATCAGGTTCTCGCCCCGTGACCTGCGATCTAATTTCTGGTAAGCGGTGTCCCCGGTACCGAAAAAAGTAGAAAAAGGCATGGAGGGCATTATTATAAAACACCACTTATTTACCCAAGAAAAGGCATGACATCACAACGTAGGAAGGAGGCTGCTTACTGCCCCAGAGGAGCCGCAGTTATCTCTCCAACAAAGAATAACGTTTATGGCAGTGAGGACTGTAAAGCTCTGGAGTGCACTGCGGGTGGGGGGTGACTGCAGGTAAACGTTGAAGGATATTCAGCGGTAGCGATTCATGGAGTCATGAAGATACGTTTCTTTCTGCACCCCTCCCCCAGTCGCTGCGGATACTACCCAACCCCCCCCCCCATAGAACGTGACGGCAGATAAGAACCATCAGGCCCATCCAGTCTGAGTCCTTTCCTTTAGTACCGGCCCTTATCCTATACGTAGCTCGGCCTTATGCCTATCCCATGCCTGTGAACTCTCCGGGTTTGACCCGTGGATTGCCGGGTGAGCGATGCTCCTCCGGTTCAAGACCTGAATCCTCCTGGTTGTGGGGGCGGGGCCTTGACACGCCCCACCCCGCCCATTTTTTCTGGGTAGCCGGAGCAGAGAAGTTCCCAGGTATGCCTATCACATGCTTGCTTAAATATCTTTACTGTATTAACATCTACCACTTGTGCTGGAAGGCTATTCCATGCGTCCACTATCATTTCCTGATGTTACCTTTAAACCTTTGCCCCTCTAGCTTATGTTGTGGTTTTATTTCTCTTTTTAAATAAACTCTCTTCCTTTATCTTGTTGATTCCCTTTAAGTATTTAAATGTTTGTATCTTATCCCCCGTCTGTCTCATCTTTCTCCCAGGCTGTATATACAGTATATATATATATATATATATATATATATATATATATATATATATATATATATATATATATATAGCACAGTATATATAGTACAGTATATATATGTATATAGCACAGTATATATATATATATGTATGGAGCACAGTGGATATAGTACAGTATATATGTATATAGCAGTGTATATATATAATGTATAGAGCACAGTGGATATAGTACAGTATACATGTATATAGCACAGTGTATATATATATATATATATATATATATATATAGTACAGTATATATATAGGTTAAGATCCTTTAACCTGTCCTGGTAAGGTTTATCTTGTAATCCATAAACCATTTTAGTAGCCCTTCTCTGAACTTTCTCCAACATATCTATATCTTTCTGGAGATCCGGTCTCCAGTGCTGTACACAATACTGCAAGTGAGGTCTCAGCGGTCCTCTGTACAACGGCACAAGCTCTTCCCTCTTCCTACTGCTAATACCTCTCGCTATATAATCAAGCATTCTGCTCGCATTACCTGCTGCTCTACTGCATTGTCTGCCTACCTTTAAATCCTCAGAAATAATGACCCCTAAACCCCTCTCCTCGCACGTTGAGGTTAGGACCGTATCAGATATTCTATACTCCGCCGTTGGGGGTTTCTGCTCCAGATGCATTACTTTGCATTTATCCGCATTAAACTGTGGCTGCCGCAGCTCTGACCATTTTTCCAGTTTGCCGAAATCATTTGCCATTTGGCTTCTCCCTCCAGGAACATCAACAAGAAAACATCCCTGACCATCTTCTGCAATATCACCAATAAAAATATTAAAGAGAATGGGTCCAAGTAGAGACCGCCGAGGTACCCCACTGGTAACCAGACCCTGCTCTGAATATACGCCATTCGCTGTAACCAGAGCCGGCCTTAGGCGTTGTGGCGCCCTGTGCGGACTACTCCTCTGGCGCCCCCCCTCACTACCCCCCCTCTCTGCCCCTTCAAACTACCCGCCCTCTCTGCCCCTTCAAACTACCCCCCCATGCCCCTTCAAACTACCGCCCCTCAAACTACCCCTCCCCTCTGCCCCTTCAAACTACACCCCCACACACTTACCTTGTTGCCGGAGTCCTGCGATGAGAGCGGGAGGCATCCGTCTTCTCGCTCTGCCGGCATTTCATGTTGAGAGCCGGAATAGTCCGGCGCTCAACATGAGATGCCGGCACAGCGACGGAGTCACGGAGAGTAAGGGGCGCCGAGCGGTTGCCGAGAACTTCACGAGCAACCGCTCGGCGCCCCTGACCGGGACTTAGATTTAAGCATCGTTTTTTTTTTTTAAACTTTATTTAACATGAATGATGTTAAATAAAGTTTTAAAAAAAAAACACAAAAAAACCCCCAATGCTTTAATCTAAGTCCCGGTCAGGCGCCCCTGCAACCATGGCGCCCTGTGCGGTCGCACAGGTCGCACACCCCTAAGGCCGGCCCTGGCTGTAACGCTCTGTTCAACAACATTGGGATCTAAACCCAGAGATTGCAGTTTATTGATAAATCTTCTATGTAGGACGGCGTCAAAGGCCTGACTGAAATCCAGATCCGCCACTTCCCCCGCAGCACCGCGATCAATGACTTTACTCACCCAATCCCATAAATCAATAAGATTCGTTTGGCAGATCCTCCTGAGGAAAACCCATGTTTTTGATCTTGAAACCCGTGTGACTTCAGACGTTCAACAATCCTGTCCTTTAACATAATTTCCATTAATTCCCCCCACAGATGTAAGACTCACCAGCATGTAGTCGCCGTCTCCTCCCTGCTGACTTTTTTGTGAACGGGCACAACATTCGCTAATTTCCAATCCCCTGGGACGGCTCCCGTTACCAATGATTCGTTTAATAAATCCGGTAACGGTTCTGCTAGTAACCCCCCCGAGCTCTTTTAATAACTTGGGGTGATTCCCATCAGCCCCATCGACTTATTTGTCTTTACCTTAGAACCTCCGCCTCGATAAACTCACAGATTTCAAATTTCTCATTTATATGTCTCCCTATTTTTCTGACGGGGAGATTCTCTCTTCTGCTTGTGATTTGGCAGATTTTATAACTTTCTTTGCTTCCTCACTTTGGGTATTTTTGTATTTACTAAAGGCTAATGTCACGGATCTGGCTAGTCCGACCGACTACCTCAGCTGTCTTGTGCTCCCTTAGCCTGGGACACCACACTTTCCCCGGTGTGTCGGGTAAAACCAAACGAAGACTGATTTATTTCTCACACACAGAGCTGGATATATCCAGCAAAACACACATTATATATATATATATCCAGCAAAACACACATTTACATAAAAACAAGATATTGGGGTACAAACCGCCCCCTTAATCTGCCTCCCAGAGACAACAGGGGCAGTAACGGGATTAACAATACAATAGGGGGGAGACTGATTTATACAACATTAAGTAAAACAATGGCAGTCTCTCCCTGGTGGCAGATCCAGGCTGTCTGCCGGAGATAATCCCCTCAGCCAGTGATGAGATGATACTGCTGGGGGTAGCCACAGAAGTCTTTACAAACCCAGGGCCCATAGTCAATAGGGAGGAGGCTGGCAGTCAGGCCTCTCCAGTGGTCCCAGTGATGGAGGCTTCCGTCACAGTTAACTTCTTGTTTTCTACGATTTTAACCATTTCTGCGGAGTACCGCATCGGTTTCTTTCATTTTTTACTCTTACTGACCAGCCGAATACAAGTTTACCAGACCCCCCCCCCGATTTACCACTGCTTCTGACTCCCTGGTGTCTGGTGGGGGCAGCGGGTGGAGGCCGGCGTTCATGCACCGCGCCGCCCAACGGCTGTCCCCTTTTAAGACATGGGACGAAGTGCTGAGGCACAGCCATTGGGCGACCCTTTAATTTCATTAGGAGCCGGCGGACGGATGGTCTCCCCGGGATAGAAAGGCCGCGGAGGGTCTCCCTGGGATAGCGTGAGGCCCCTGAGGGTCTCCCCGGGATAGAGAGAGAGGCCATGGAGGGTCTCCCCGGGATAGAGCGAGGCTGCGGGGTGTCTCCCTGGGATAGAGAGAGGCTGCGGAGGGTCTCCCCGAGATAGAGCCAGGCCGCGGGGGTCTCCCCGGGATAGAGGGAGGCTGCGGAGGGTCTCCCCGGGATAGAGCGAGGCCGCGGGGGTCTCCCCGGGATAGAGGGAGGCCGCGGAGGGTCTCCCCGGGATAGCGCCAGGCTGCGGAGGTTCTCCCCTCGGGATAGAAAGGCCGCGGAGGGTTTCCCCGGGATAGCGCGAGGCTGCAGAGGGTCTCCCGGGATAGAAAGGCCGTGGAGGGTCTCCCCGGGATAGAGCGAGGCCGCGGGGGGTCTCCCCGGGATAGAGAGAGGCCGCGGAGGGTCTCCCCGGGATAGAGATAGACCGCTGAGGGTCTCCCCGGGATAGTGCGAGGCCGCTGAGGTTCTCCCCGGGATAGAGAGAGAGGTCGCGGAGGGTCTCCCCGGGATAGAGAGAGGTCGCGGAGGGTCTCCCCGGTATAGAGTGAGGCTGCGGAGGGTATCCCTGTGATAGAGGGAGGCCGCGGAGGGTCTCCCCGGGATAGAGGGAGGCCACGGAGGGTCTCCCCGGGATAGAGAGAGGCCGCGGAGGGTCTCCCCGGGATAGAGTGAGGCCGCGGGGGTCTCCCCGGGATAGAGAGAGGCCGCGGGGGATCTCCCCGGGATAGAGAGAGGCCGCGGAGGGTCTCCCCTGGATAGCGTGAGGCCGCGGGGGGTCTCCCCGGGATAGAGAGAGGCCGCGGAGAGGCCCCCCTGGATAGCGTGAGGCCGTGGGGGGGTCTCCCCGGGATAGAGAGAGGCCGCGGAGAGGCCCCCCTGGATAGCGTGAGGCCGCGGGGGGGTCTCCCCGGGATAGAGTGAAGCAGCGGGGGGTCTCCCCGGGATAGAGCGAGGCCGCGGAGGGTCTCCCCGGGATAGAGTGAGGCCGCGGAGGGTCTCCCCAGGATAGAGCGAAGATAGAGGTTTTGGAGGCAGCTTCGTCGCGGATGAAATCTCATTAACTTGGAGTGAAGGGTTTAAAAAAAGCTAGTTCCGTGACTCGAATTCCCTTTCCAGCGCAGACACCAGTCGTGATTTATATAGTGCTATCATATTCCACGGTTCTCTACAATGCACTTTATTTATTTAGCGCCATCATATCCTGCAGTGCATCGCAGAACAATTTGGATGGCAAGGAAATGTCTTAAAAAATGTTGGTACTTTCCGGAGCCATTAAAAAAAACATATTTATTATTCAGAACAATTTATCTGCACAACAATAGAGACACAATAACTATTAGAATTGAGATTTCGGAGGCCAAAAAATTAATTGATAAGGGGGCTGCGTGTTATTGGAGGTCTGATAAGGGGGTATATGTGATAAGGGGGCTGCGTATTATTGGAGGTGTAATAAGGGGGTATATGTGATAAGGGGGCTGTGTGTTATAGCAGGTATGATAAGGGGGCTGCGTGTTATAGGAGGTGTGATAAGCAGGCTGTGTGTTATAGGAGGTGTGATAAGGGGGTATATGTGATAAGGGGGCTGCGTGTTATAGGAGGTGTGATAAGGGGGCTGCGTGTTATAGGAGGTATGATAAGGGGGCTGCGTGTTATAGGAGGGAAGGTGTGATAAGGGTGCTGCGTGTTATAGGAGGTGTGATAACGGGGTTGCGTGTTATAGGAGGGAAGGTGTGATAAGGGTGCTGCGTGTTATAGGAGGTGTGATAAGGGGGCTGTGTGTTATAGAAGGTGTGATAAGGGGGCTGCGTGTTATAGGAGGTGTGATAAGGGGGCTGCGTGTTATAGGAGGTATGATAAGGGGGCTGCGTGTTATAGGAGGTGTGATAAGGGGGCTGTGTGTTATAGGAGGTGTGATAAGGGTGCTGCGTGTTATAGGAGGTGTGATAAGGGGGCTGCATGTTATAGGAGGTATGTTAAGGGGGCTGCGTGTTATAGGAGGTGTGATAAGGGGGCTGTGTGTTATAGAAGGTGTGATAAGCGGGCTGCGTGTTATAGGAGGTATGATAAGGGGGCTACGTGTTATAGGAGGGAAGGTGTGATAAGGGTGCTGCGTGTTATAGGAGGTGTGATAAGCGGGCTGTGTGTTATAGGATGTGTGATAAGGGTGCTGCGTGTTATAGGAGGTGTGATAAGCGGGCTGCGTGTTATAGGAGGGAAGGTGTGATAAGGGTGCTGCGTGTTATAGGAGGTGTGATAAGCGAGCTGTGTGTTATAGGAGGTGTGATAAGGGTGCTGCGTGTTATAGGAGGTGTGATAAGCGGGCTGTGTGTTATAGGAGGTGTGATAAGGGGGCTGTGTGTTATAGGAGGTGTGATAAGGGGGCTGCGTGTTATAAGAGGTGTGATAAGCGGGCTGTGTGTTATAGGAGGTGTGATAAGGGGGCTGCGTGTTATATGAGGTGTGATAAGGGTGCTGCGTGTTATAGGAGGTGTGATAAGCGTGCTGTGTGTTATAGGAGGTGTGATAAGGGGCTATATGTGATAAGAGGGCTGCGTGTTATAGGAGGTATAATAAGGGTGCTGCGTGTTATAGGAGGGAAGGTGTGATAAGGGTGCTGCGTGTTATAGGAGGTGTGATAAGGGTGCTGCGTGTTATAGGAGGTGTGATAAGCGGGCTGTGTGTTATAGGAGGTGTGATAAGGGGGCTGTGTGTTATAGGAGGTGTGATAAGGGGGCTGCGTGTTATAGGAGGTATGATAAGGGGGCTGCGTGTTATAGGAGGGAAGGTGTGATAAGGGTGCTGCGTGTTATAGGAGGTGTGATAAGGGTGCTGCGTGTTATAGGAGGTGTGATAAGCGGGCTGTGTGTTATTGGAGGTGTGATAAGGCGGCTGCGTGTTATAGGAGGTGTGATAAGGGGGCTGCGTGTTATAGGAGGTGTGATAAGGGGGCTGCGTGTTATTGGAGGTGTGATAAGCGGGCTGTGTGTTATTGGAGGTGTGATAAGGGGGCTGCGTGTTATAGGAGGTGTGATAAGGGGGCTGCGTGTTATAGGAGGTGTGATAAGGGGGCTGCGTGTTATTGGAGGTGTGATAAGGCGGCTGCGTGTTATAGGAGGTGTGATAAGGGGGCTGCGTGTTATAGGAGGTGTGATAAGGGGGCTGCGTGTTATAGGAGGTGTGATAAGGGGGCTGTGTGTTATAGGAGGTGTGATAAGGAAGGGCTGCGAGGGTCTGGAATGCAGGCGCTCTCGGTAGCCTTTGTTTGTTTTTTGGTTCACTTTGTTCTTCAGCCGCAGTTATTAGATTTTATGGAATCGATCGTCTGGAGAAGGTAAACATCGGTGTCGTTATTGAGAGGTTTTTAGTGGTAAATGGACTTGTGGCTTTTAATGTTGCTCCGGATGAATTATCCGACCCCATCTCTTGTAAAGGAGATTCTATAATAATGTAAAGAATGAGAAGCTTCACCAAAGGTTCTGGCAAATAGGCCCCCCGGGACCCACCGGCAGACACTGCTGTGCTGGTATATTTATGTTTGGGAAACGGTTAGGCACTCGGCTTCGGGACGCGCATTTCCTCTGCGGTTTGGGTGATTGTGCAAAAAATAAGTGGTTCAGGGAATCCACATTTTGCCCATCGGACTTTGGTATAATCGTCAAAATGGGGAGGAAGTGGGAAAAATAATCCTTGCTGGTTCTCCCGTTGTACCGGCATCACTTAAACCCATGCGGCAGAGAACAACATTCACCATCAACTGGCCGAATCGCATCCACCAATCACATCCCACCAATAGGCAAACAGCGCCTTTCACCATCCACTGCCAGAATCCCATCTACCAATCACATTCCACCAATAGACAAACAGCGCCTTTCACCATCCACTGCCAGAATCCCATCTACCAATCACATTCCACCAATAGACAAGTACAGCGCCTTTCACTATCCACTGCCAGAATCCCATCTACCAATCATGTTCCACCAACAGATAAGGACCTTCCAATGAATTAGACGCAGCACCCAAACCTGTTGAAATGCTGATCTGAGTGGATCTGCGGAGTTAGTGTGACCGGCCATGCGCACCGACAATTACCCGGAGTCCCCGTCAGCTACTCACACCGTCGGCTGGACCATTTGGCAGGACGGGACGTCGTGTCTTTCCGACCAGCGCCGCTTAACAACTTTTAGAAATATCAGAGGTTATTTATACAAATAATGCGTTGCAAAGCTGGAAAATAGCTCTTATCACCATAGCAATTATTGAAATGGTCCAATGTGCAGGAACACATAGTTGCCATGGTAATAACACTTTTTATATATAACCCCTGTAACAGCTGCAGAAATGCTCTATGTTTCAGCGTTTTTTTCACCCCAATCTCATAGAAAAACACAGACGGTAGTCGCCGTATTCCCGACGGGGCTGCCGAGTCCGGAATCAATAAAAAAAATGCCAACTACAGTCAGAAAGGAGCGAAACGTAACGGCCGGCGAGGTGGGCCGTCTGCTGAGAGGTCGGCTCCCCGGAGTGCATTGAGTTATTTTTCAATCATCCTGACTGCGCTGAGTCAAATTCTCTAGAAATGCGGCTGAAAAACTCTCTCTTACACCTGGTCCATCGGTCTCTCTCTCTCTCTCTCTTACACCTGGTCCATCGGTCTCTCTCTCTCTTACACCTGGTCCATCGGTCTCTCTTACACCTGGTCCATCGGTCTCTCTCTTCCTTACACCTGGTCCATCGGTCTCTCTTACACCTGGTCCATCGGTCTCTCTCTCTCTTACACCTGGTCCATCGGTCTCTCTCTTCCTTACACCTGGTCCATCGGTCTCTCTTACACCTGGTCCATCGGTCTCTCTCTTCCTTACACCTGGTCCATCGGTCTCTCTTACACCTGGTCCATCGGTCTCTCTCTCTCTTACACCTGGTCCATCGGTCTCTCTTACACCTGGTCCATCAGTCTCTCTCTCTCTTACACCTGGTCCATCGGTCTCTCTCTTCCTTACACCTGGTCCACCAGTCCCTCTCTCTCTTACACCTTGTCCACCAGTCTCTCTCTTTCTTATACCTGGTCCATCAGTCTCTCTCTTACACCTGGTCCACCAGTCTCTCTCTCTCTCTTATACCTGGTCCATCGGTCTCTCTCTCTCTTACACCTGGTCCATCGGTCTCTCTCTCTCTTACACCTGGTCCATCGGTCCCTCTCTCTCTTACACCTGGTCCACCAGTCTCTCTCTCTCTCTTACACCTTGTCCACCAGTCTCTCTCTTATACCTGGTCCATCAGTCTGCCTCTAACCCTCTTTCTACCACTTCATATTTCTTTTACCCCTCTGTCTTCCAATGTTCCTCTCTTTCTCTCTCTCTCTCTCTCTCTCTCTGCTCACCTCCTCTCACTTCCCGTCTCCTGCTCGTTCTTTCAGTTTCTCTCTCACGCTTTATTTCTCTGTCTCTTTTCTTTATATTGCTATATTTTAATATGAGTATCGCCCTCGCTCCCGGCTCTCCTCTCCCTCCCCCTCGATCCCTCAAGACTTGGAGTATTTGGTTTCTGTGTGATCCATTACATTCTGCCCTCTGTACATCTCTAGTCTCTCTAATGGCATCACCCCCTCCTTCCCGCTCCACGACCGCAAAACTTCTCTAAACCATCCCACCAGACACTTGGGCGTCCACACCATCCACCTGCACTCCTCTCCCTTCGTAACGCTGCACCCAGTCTGCCGCAGTCACATCTCGCCACCGCCTCCCGAGCGGACTTCACGAGATAGAGAGGACTTGCCACGAATCGGTAGCCTCTTCCCGGAATTCCGTCTCCGTTGGGCGCCTGCTGGTTCTGTTCCCAATATCTCTGGGTCTTCTTCAGGTTCTCCTCCAAGGTCGGTCCCATGGATATTCTTAAACCGCCGCAGGATGAGGAAGACGAAAGTCGCCCAAAAGCCTCGGACCTCACGGTGTTCGCCAGTAACTCTACCCTTCATGGAATTAGCCACGTCTTCCTGCCCGGCGGGGTGACCCCTAGACGGGTGTTTTGGGCATGTGCCTTCCTCATGTCCCTCGGCTTCTTTCTTTACCAAGTGGCCGATCGGATCATTTATTACACGGAGTACCACCACGTTACCACCTTGGATGAAATGGAGAGCAGCCTGATGCTCTTCCCGGCCGTCACCATGTGCAATTATAACAGTTTCCGCAAGTCTAACCTGACCCGGGAGGACATCTTCTGGGTGGGAAAACTGCTGGGGATCGACGGGGACTCCCCCGAGGTCATGGAAGCTTTAGGACTTCGAGAAACGCAACCGTTCTACCCTCGCCAGTCCTTCAGCATGCGCGACTTTTACGACCGGGCCGGTCACTCCATGGAAGAGATGATCCTTGAGTGTCGCTATAGGAATCGGGAGTGCGGGGCGGAGAATTTCACGGTGGTACGTCTGTCCTGGTATAATACATTGTGCGTGTGTGTGTGCGTGTGTGTGCGTGGCAGCCACTTGTGCTGCGAGGTGCATCAGGCTCAGGGGTAGATGGGGTGCGAAGTGGAATACGTTTGGAGGGAAATCAGGGGTAGAATCGTGTAAAATCCACGTAGCGTGGTGGAGAAGTCCGTGGAGGTGACTCTCGGGGTTACAATTTGGGCAGAGAGGTATATCTCACACACATATCTCACACACATACCTCACACACATACAGTATATTGCACACATATCTCACACACATATCTCACACACATATCTCACACACATACAGTATCTCGCACATATATCTCACACACATATCTCACGCACATATCTCACGCACATATCTCACGCACATATATCACACACATATCTCACACTCATACCTCACACACATACAGTATATCGCACGCATATCTCACACACATATCTCACACACATATCTCACACACATACAGTATCTCGCACATATATCTCACACACATATCTCACGCACATATCTCACGCACATATCTCACACACATATCTCACACACATATCTCACACTCATACCTCACACACATACAGTATATCGCACGCATATCTCACACACATATCTCACACACATATCTCACACACATACAGTATCTCGCACATATATCTCACACACATATCTCACGCACATATCTCACGCACATATCTCACACACATATCTCACACACATATCTCACACTCATACCTCACACACATACAGTATATCGCACGCATATCTCACACACATATCTCACACACATATCTCACACACATACAGTATCTCGCACATATATCTCACACACATATCTCACGCACATATCTCACGCACATATCTCACATACATATCTCACACACATACAGTATCTCGCACGTATATCTCACACACATACAGTATCTCGCACGTATATCTCACACACATATCTCACGCACATATCTTTCACACATACAGTATCTCGCATGTATATCTCGCACACATATCTCGCCCACATATCTTGCACTCATATCTTTTACACATACAGTATCTCGCATGTATATCTCGCACACACATCTGGCACACATATCTCGCACACATACCTTGCATGTATATCTCACACATGTATCTCGCACACGCATGTAACCTTCCAATTCATAGTAACAGAGTAATTTAGGCTGGAAAGATCCATCAGGGAGAAGTTGAGGGGGGGGAGCTGCAGCTGCTGGCTGTAACATCTGTGGGGTTTTCTGCATTCCTCTCAATGGGTTAAACGCGTGGACTGCTTCATATTCCGTGGATTGTAGAAACGTGGTCTCTGTCACGTCACTCGTATGTCGCATAGCAAGCGGCCCTCGGGGTAACAGAGGCGCAGAGCGCAGTAGGGTAATTCTCTCTGCAGGGGGTTAAGGGGTTCCGGGACAGAGTGCGAAATCTCACCGAGAGGGGGGCGTTTTAACCCTTCTGCTGACAAAAAGACTGAAATCCTGAAATGTGTACACTGTGAGGTGTGTTAGTTTGGGGTGAGTTACTCCCACCAGCTGATTGAATGCCCCCTCAGTGTCATTGGGGGTATTGACCTATTAGGGAGAACCCAGAACCTGCCATCAGATCGGCCCCCGTCTAGTCGGTAAAGACTCCTTAACCAGTCGTTGGTCTCGTCTTAGATTCAGGAGCCGTATGTCTATCCCACGCATGTTTAATACCCTCACTGTATTACCCTCTACCACTTCTGCTGGGAGGCTGTTCCACTTATATACCACCCTCTTGTTCATTAGATCTGTTATCAGCCAACTATTGTTAGCGCGCAGGGCAGTTGGAGGTCTCTGAGAACGATCCGCCTGTATATGACATCACATTATAACCTACTGCTCTGTGACTGCAGGGAAACCTCTGACGGCAGCCGTGGGGAGGAATCAGTCAGACTGCTGCGCCTGCGCGGCTTAAAACATTTCACTCAAATCCATCCACTTCAACCGCCGATTTATCTATACATTATACAGGGGGCCGGCTTGCTGATTTATCTATACATTATACAGGGGCCGGTCACTTATTTATCTATACATTATACAGGGGGCCGGTCACTGATTTATCTATACATTATACAGGGGCCGGCTCGCTGATTTATCTATACATTATACAGGGGCCGGCTCACTGATTTATCTATACATTATACAGGGGGCCGGTCACTGATTTATCTATACATTATACAGGGGGCTGCTCACTGATTTATCTATACATTATACAGGGGGCGGGCTCACTGATTTATCTATACATTATACAGGGGGCCGGCTCACTGATTTAACTATACATTATACAGGGGGCAGCTCGCTGATTTATCTATACATTATACAGGGGGGCGGCTCGCTGCTTTAACTACACATTATAGGTCACTGATTTATCTATACATTATACAGGTCACTGATTTATCTATACATTATACAGGGGGCCGGTCACTGATTTAACTATACATTATACAGGGGGCTGGCTCGCTGATTTATCTATACATTATACAGGGGCTGGTCACTGATTTATCTATACATTATACAGGGGGCCGGCTCGCTGATTTAAATAGACATTATAGGTCACTGATTTATCTATACATTATACAGGTCACTGATTTATCTATACATTATACAGGGGGCCGGTCACTGATTTAACTATACATTATACAGGGGGCCGGTCACTGATTTATCTATACATTATACAGGGGGGGCGGCTCACTGATTTATCTATACATTATACAGGGCACCTCACTGATTTATCTATACATTATACAGGGGCCGGTCACTGATTTATCTATACATTATACAGGGGCCGGTCACTGATTTATCTATACGTTATACGGGGCCGGCTCGCTGATTTATACATTATACAGGGGGGCGGCTCGCTGATTTATACATTATACAGGGGGGGCGGCTCGCTGATTTATACATTATACATTTATACATTATGCAACCCTTCGGCCGGCTACCGGCTCGTTACCGGAGCGCAGAGAGACCACAGACCACTGCCAGCTCCAGCGAGATGCTCCGTACACATCCCAAAACAAAGCCAGCGAGATGCCGCGGACCGGCAGAAGCGTCTCATGCAAATTGTCGGTACGGACGCCATGCAAAGCAGGCAGACGAAGGGACAGACATTTGCATTAACTCAGGGAAGTGACAGCCAGCGAGACCTGGTGGGCCGAGACTGCGGTGGTCGGGAATGACCTTCGTAGAGCGTCGGGCTGCAGACAGTAACCGTTCTAATTAGAATTAAGTCATTTATTAGGATATATCGCCGACGTTTCCACCAAAAGATCTTCATCAGAGCCACACAGTGAAGGGTTACACTCAGGACCGAGCTGGCCGTGTGCCGGCTCTGGCCCTGGATCTGTGCGGCTGCAAATTTATACTGATGCACCGGTGGCCGCGGGAGTCCTGCCAGTGGCTGGAGTGGCAGATCGAGTGAGTACGGGAAGCCCACCAGCCGTTTGCTCCGGTTGCCGGTCCGGGTTGCGTTGGCGTGTTGGTTACACGTTGGTAAGATGAGGATGATTTCCGTTATGTGAACATCCGCAGTAACCTCGTCAGACGCTGAGATACCGGGGCAGAAGAGACGTCAGAAGCTGAGATACCGGGGCAGAAGAGACGTCAGACGCTGAGATACTGGGGCAGAAGAGACGTCAGACGCTCAGATACCGGGGCAGAAGAGACATCAGAAGCTGAGATACTGGGGCAGAAGAGATACGAGGTCTGGAGCTGTAACAAGACTTGTTTTGAGTGTAAAGACTGCGTTCCTGGTGCTGTTCTCTGGGGCGTTACTATTTATTGATTTGTATAGTGCCATCATATACCATAGCGCTATAGAATGGGAAAATGACATCATAAAAAGGGCACTGGTTGGGCACCCCTACACTCCAGCACCATGTGGTATGGCCCATTCTGCCAGCTTAATATTCTCTCACTTTGGGTTAATTTCACATTTTCTGCGCATGGACGATAACTCAGCAGAGGGTGCGTCTAAATGGAGCCGCAGTGGCTGCAGGACACTTCCCCCCTGGTCTGGGTCCATTAATTGATTTCAGGTATAGGGTTTCAGCGATGTCCTTGCCGTGTGACAGCGCTTGTCCCCGCACATGATACTCCCACGAGACCACGATCAATAACCAGAACCTCCTAGAACCTCCGGGGGTTAGGTTACCTTTATACCCGGGATTACGAGAAGCCATAATTAGATTCAGCCCCATGAGAGCCGCAAACTTCCTGCGGGAGGCGTTACCCTGCGCGGATTAACCCCTTCCCTGCCAGAGACACCGCAGTGATTAACTGCTTGTGGTTACATATTCATGCACCCAAACCCCTTTGGGACACAAACCACGCCACATCCTCCTGTCCAGTTCCAAGATATAAAAACCGTCTTAGTCCAGGTGGACACGCATAGATATTATTCTTTACTGATAAATATAGCGCCATCATACTCAGCGGTGGTGTATAATGGGGGATCTTGTCATGTTGTGTCTCTCACAGGTGTACACGCGGTACGGTAAATGCTACACGTTTAATTCGGGCCAAGATGGCCAAGAACTGCTCTATACATTGAAGGGAGGTACCGGCAACGGACTGGAGCTGATGTTGGACATCCAACAGGATGAGTACCTTCCAGTGTTTGGGGAAACAGGTAAGGGCCCCGCGCGCCTCCAGTGTTTGGGGAAACAGGTAAGGGCCCCATGTACCTGCCTGAGTTTGGGAAATCAAGTAGGGGCCCAGTGTACCTGCCCATGTTTGGGGAAACAGAAAAGGGCCCCGCGCGCCTCCAGTGTTTGGGGAAACAGATAAGGGCTTGTCTACCTGTCTATGTTTGGGGAAACAGGTAAGGGCCGCATCTACCTGCCTGGGTTGGGAGACAGGTAAGGGCCCTGTGCAGATGGCCATGTTTGGGGAGACAGGTAGGGATCCCATATTCATGTTTGGATAAAATCCACTTGTATCTGTGTTGGGTGAACGGGGTGGCATGTGAGGTGTTTTTTCCCCCCAAGGAGAAGGTCAGTTGGCTTTGCCCATGGTGGGGTGATTGGGGGACTCAGTGCTGTCCCCTGGGCAGACCTTTGGCCTCTAACCTCTCTCTTACGCTCCCTGGTCAGACGAGACCTCTCTAGAGGCTGGGGTGAAGGTTCAGATTCACAGTCAGGAGGAGCCTCCATTTATAGACCAGCTGGGTTTTGGAGTGGCTCCTGGGTTCCAGACATTTGTGTCCTGCCAGCAGCAGAAGGTATCCTTTGACATGGTGGGGTGGCCCTTCCAAGTGCTGGGCCTTGGGGGGGTACAGCGCATGCATGGATACCACGTTTCTCTCATTTCATTCATATCACTCAGAACTATAACCCTCCTATTACTCCGCAGAACTCCTCCTATTACTCCACAGAACTCCTCCTATTACTCCGCAGAACTCCTCCTATTACTCCGCAGAACTTATCCTATTACTCCGCAGAACTCCTCCTATTACTCCGCAGAACTCCTCCTATTACTCCACAGAACTCCTCCTATTACTCCGCAGAACTCCTCCTATTACTCTGCAGAACTCCTCCTATTACTCCGCAGAACTCCTCCTATTACTCTGCAGAACTCCTCCTATTACTCTATAGAACCCCTCCCAATAACCAATCCTACTACTTCATATAACTAGGGTGACTACATGTCCTGGATCGCCCGGGACACTCACAATGTGTCTTTATGTTCCGGGTTCAGGGCATCCTCAAATCGACAATGTATTGTCAATGTAAGCTGTAGCCAGCACCCAGGATGAAACCCGCTGTGTGTGTGATTTGTGCGTGTGATGTGCGTGTGTGTGATTTCTGTGTAGCGTGTGGTAATAGAGGGGTTAATTGCCCGAAACTGCTCATGTCTGGTAATAGAGAGGTTAATTCTCTGAGGCTGCTTATGTCTGGTAATAGAGGGGTTAATTCTCTGAGACTGCTTATGTCTGGTAATAGAGAGGTTAATTCTCTGATACTGCTTATGTCTGGTAATAGAGGGGTTAATTCTCTGAGACTGCTCGTGTCTGTAATAGAGGGGTTAATTCTCTGAGACTGCTCGTGTCTGTAATAGAGGGGTTAATTCTCTCATCATCTGCTTATGACTGTATGTTTATTATAGAAAGTAAACCCTCTTTGAATTCTGTGGTTTTACATATCAGAACTTAATAACAATCATCGGTTACTTAGCATGACACAACATATTACACGTGTCATGATATATTTAACAAAAATAAAGTCAAAATGGAGAAGTCATGTGTTTAAAGCTAAGTACGGATGATCCTTATTAAGTCCTGATTTGTAAAATCATAGAATTCAAAAGAGGAATGGACTTTCTTTTTCACACCGCTGTAAATAAATCATTAAATCTGAAATCAGCGCGGTTCTCGAGGCTTCCTAATAATTGGATTATTATTGTTTTATATTCCGCAGCGATGTGATTGATATAATATGTGAATCAGTGCAAATATTTTTATATATATTATATACGCCTGTGTGTGTACCTCACCCGCGCCATACTGTGTCCCTGAATGCCAGAAATAAAATGGGGTCACCCTACATTTAACCCCTCCTATTACTCCGTATAACCCCTCCTATTACTCCTTATAACCCCCCTATTACCCCCTATAACCCCTCCTATTACCCCCTATAACCCCTATGGGATGATATGTGATGGTTCTAGGGCTCTAATGACTGCATTTATCTCTCTTTGTCGCTGTCATGTTTTGTCTCCGTGTTTTTTAACTCATTCGTGTCCCTTTCCGTGTTGCACATGTTGCTCACACCGTATGCGTCCCGTGTGCCGTGTTGTATGTCCTGTGTCGTGTACGTGGCGTGTTCTCGTAGGTCAGACACCGTATGAAGCAGGGGTGAAGGTGCAGATACACAGCCAGGCAGAGCCTCCCTTCATACACGAGCTGGGATTCGGGGTGCCCCCTGGATTCCAGATGTTTGTGTCCACCCAGGAGCAGCGGGTAGGGCGCCGCCGCGGGGGGCACGCGGGTTCGGCTGACTTTGGGGGGACGCCAGGACCAGCAGATGGGTTATCTTATTTCTTCCTGTCTTTCACAAAAAGGGGTGCATGCGATCAATGCAGCCAGATCTGCCCCTCAGCCCCCTCCTCTAGGGAAGGGTAAACGATGCAGCCAATCAGAAGAGGGGGAGGTGCATGCTGGGGAAGAGAGCAAGTTTTGTATCAAGTGGAACGGCCCCCTGGTGGGGCTCGGGGCTCGTAGCATTCGTGTGGATTGTATTTGCTGCTCCTGTGGGGGGTAAAGACATTGGGTGGGATCCGGTGAGATCTGCTGGGATCCTCCTGCATGAAGTATGGCAGATCTGGCGCCATCTCCCTCCGTCTCTCTCACTCCAGCTCCTTCTTCCATCTAACGTGTTCATTTTTTCCTTTCAATATTTTGTCCTTAACCCCTTCCTCCCAGCTGGTGTATCTGCCCCCGCCATGGGGCGACTGTAAAGCCACCCCTCTGGATTCTCCCTACTTCAAGACGTACAGTATAACAGCGTGCCGCATCGACTGCGAGACCCGCTACCTTCTGGAAAAGTGTGGCTGCCGCATGGTGCACATGCCAGGTGGGAGAGGGCGCCGCGGAACGCAAGCTGTGGGTTTCGTGGCCCCTGGGGGTCACCCGGCGGGTTTTGTTAGAAGGACAGGTGGAGGCTTAAAGCGGAATTAGGGGTTTCAGAATACTTTCACCTTTTTATATCCTGAGGTCACAGGGATGGGAAGTGACCTTTGACCCCACTGACCCCAGAAAGTGTAATTTTGGGTGCAAGAATTCCTGCTTTTATCGGGGCAGGACGGGCAGGACGGGGCAGACATGGCTTCAGGTTTGCTAAGGGCTCCGTAAATGTGGTATGTGATATTAACCCTTCCCACTTCTGCAGGTGATGCCCCTATCTGCAGTCCAGACCAATATGCCGACTGTGCGGATGATGCTCTGGGTGAGAAATATCTTCATGTACTGGTGTCAGTGACATCATCACGCTGACATCACCACCTTGACACCTCCCTCCATCTTAATTTTTTTTTGCTGGTTCCCCCGACTTAGCAATGCACGGAGATCACTATATATTCCTACAGCTCTGGAATGTATTTTTATTCACCTATAGATATCTAAATCAGCCCCAGGAATCCTATTTAAAGTGACAGGAAGGGGCCACAAGCAGAGTCAGGGGGGGCATCATGCAATGCAAGTGTCACAAACCCACAAAGATGCATGAAAGTTATCCTCCATATTAAAATGATAAAAAGGTTTTGTACCGCGTTAGCCGTTGAGAAAAGTATAGTTAACGCGATAGCATTTATTGGCTAACTGAGAGTTTCATTGCGAGCTTTCGAGACCAAGTTGTCTGGTATCTCAGAAGGTTTTCTCTGGGGATATCGATAGCTTTCTGTATTTGGGAGTCTGGGATTTTTATTCTGTACCCATGGTTGATGAATTGCTCCCTGAGATTCTGGAGGTGTTTATCTCTGTCCATAGGAGCCGAACAGATGTGGTTATATCGAAAAGCTTGACTGTATATGATTGAGTTTTTGGTATGCCTGGGATGGAAGCTGTTGTGTTTCAGATAGGTTGGTCTATCTGTTGGTTTGCGGTATCCCCAGACAAAACCTTCTGAGATACCAGCAGCCACAAAAAAGAGATCGAGTACCATTAGTGGTCACCTATAATCCACAAAGCCCTGCGCAAGATCTCAAAGGAACTACAAGAAATCTTGCACACTGATGAAAGACTTCGGACGATATTCCCACATCCCCCACTGCTCTCATTCAAACAGCCTCCCAATCTCAAACAATGTATAGTGAGGAGCGCCCTTCACAGGCGAACAACAAATGGTGCCTCTCCCTGCCAACAAAAGAGATGCGAGACCTGTGCACACATCCTTCCCACAGATGAAATACAGATACCCGGCTCACACTTACACCACAAAACCAATGGCTGCTTTACGTGCAAATCATCTAACGTGGTGTACCTCATCATGTGTGCTAAATGCCCAACAGCGATGCACGTGGGGGAAGCGGGCCAAGCATTACACAAACGGTTTAATTCCCCCGGACAGACCATCAAACAGAAACAGATAGAGACACCTGTTGGAGAACACTTCTGTCAGCCTGGACTCAGCATTCAGGACGCGACGCTGTCAGTACGGATGGGATCGTTCTGCACCGAGGGAGAGAAAGATACGGGAGATCAAACTAATCTACGGGTTTAATACCCAACTCACCGGCCTCGACAGAGAATTCATCTCCCATAATAACATCGCTAACCATTAATCCCTTCACAATTCAAATTAACTACAAACAACTTATTCCTGGGAACATTTAACCCCTTCATGGATCTGGCATATGTCTAATGGTTTTATGGCCCCTCTAACCAGGGAGTAAATTGACTGAACCGGATCTGTCCATTGGATCTCTGCCAGTCCGGCTAATTTACTGCTGAGCCCATCCCCCGACACCTCTGTGTTTATCTAAAGTTTTTGTTAACGTGCGAATTGTGCTTTTGTATTTAGAAAAGTCTGTGTTGGCTTTATTAATGCCCGAGGAAGGGACCGGACAACTTGGTCTCGAAAGCTCGCAATTAAACTATACTTTTCTCCTGAAAGTTATCCGACACCCAGCAGACAAGGCAGAAGAAAGAGACATCTGTCATGGAAGCTGCTTCTGTCCGTGTACATAACACACATACATGCATACACACACATATACACTCATACATACACACACATACATATACACTCATACATACACACACATGCATACACACACACATACACTCATACATACACACACATATACACTCATACATACACACACATGCATACACACACATACATACACACACATACAAACCATACCTCCCAATACAATTGCTCTTTACAATGCCGTGCTTGCATCGCCACTTAAAACACGCTACATTTTTGTCAGCACAGTCATGCATAATAATAACACATCGAATTCACATGAGGCTCAGCCAGACATACTGCTTCCATGATGCTGGCTGAGCATCCTGGGAAGTGCATTCAACAGTAAAGCTCCAGATGCTGCTGTGAACTACAATTCCAATGATTCTCAGCCAGCCAGGTGTCCACTATAATGCTGACTGAGTATCATTGGAAGAGTAGTCCACAGCAGCAAGACCGAGCAGCCACACCATAACACCCCTTACCCCGTGTGCCGCAGATTTCCTGGTGGAGAAGGATAACTCGTTCTGCGTGTGCGAGACCCCGTGCAGCACCGTGCGATACGGCAAAGAGCTGTCCATGGTCCGCATCCCGAGCAAAGCCTCGGCCCGGTACCTGGCCCGGAAATACAACAAGACCGAAGACTACATCGCGTGAGCAAAGTATACCCCTAGGACAGGGAACACCACTAGGATGGGGCACAGGGAGCAGATTTACTGGGGATGGGTGAGGAAAGGCCCGGTAACAGGACGCCAGTGAGACTGGGTTATACTGGACTGGTCAGACTGGGTTATACTGGACTGGTCAGACTGGGTTATACTGGACTGGTCAGACTGGATTATACTGGACTGGTCAGACTGGGCCGGGCTGCGCACCGTGATTTCTCTAATGGTACCAGATCCCAGTCTGGGAGATCCAGGTCTGGAATAGATTTAGTGGAATGGACAGTCTCTGAACTGTGATGGACTGGGTTATACTGGAGCAGACTGGGATATACACTGGGTTATAGACTGGCCTGGACTGGGTTATACTGGAGCAGACTGGGATATACACTGGGTTATAGACTGGCCTGTACTGGGTTGGAGTGGGTTATACTGGAGCAGACTGGGATATACACTGGGTTATAGACTGGCCTGTACTGGGTTGGACCGGGTTAGACTGGGTGGCATTTGCTCATAGTCTGTTCTCTTGCAGAGAAAACGTTTTGGTTCTGGACATCTTTTTCGAAGCCTTAAATTATGAGACAATAGAGCAGAAGAGAGCGTACGAGGTGGCTGGATTACTGGGTAGGTGGGAGAGATCCTCCATATGTGTGAGAGACCCCTGGAATTGCAGCAGTGAGTGCTGGGTGTGAAAGAACCTGGCCCTGACATGGCAGAGAGTGCTGGGTTTGAGAGAACCCTGACATGGCAGAGAGTGCTTGGTTTTAGAGACGCTGGCCCTGTCATGGCAGAGAGTGCTGGGTGTGAGAGACCCCTGACATGGCAGAGAGTGCTTGGTTTGAGAGACCCCTGACATGGAAGAGAGTGTTTGGTTTGAGACACCCCTGACATGGAAGAGAGTGTTTGGTTTGAGACACCCCTGACATGGCAGAGAGTGCTGGGTGTGAGAGACCCCTGACATGGCAGAGAGTGCTTGGTTTGAGAGACCCCTGACATGGAAGAGAGTGTTTGGTTTGAGACACCCCTGACATGGAAGAGAGTGTTTGGTTTGAGACACCCATGACATGGCAGAGAGTGCTGGGTGTGAGAGACCCCTGACATGGCAGAGAGTGCTGGGTGTGAGAGACCCCTGACATGGCAGAGAGTGCTGGGTGTGAGAGACCCCTGGAATTGCAGCAGTGAGTGCTGGGTGTGAAAGACCCTGGCCCTGACATGGCAGAGAGTGCTGGGTTTGAGAGAACCCTGACATGGCAGAGAGTGCTTGGTTTGAGAGACCCCTGACATGGAAGAGAGTGTTTGGTTTGAGACACCCCTGACATGGCAGAGAGTGCTGGGTGTGAGAGACCCCTGACATGGCAGAGAGTGCTGGGTGTGAGAGACCCCTGACATGGCAGAGAGTGCTGGGTGTGAGAGACCCCTGACATGGCAGAGAGTGCTGGGTGTGAGAGACTCCTGACATGGCAGAGAGTGCTGGGTGTGAGAGACCCCTGACATTGTCTATTAAATCCCCATCACGGTCCCTGACCGATCTCTCTCTTCGTCTTTCAGGAGACATCGGGGGTCAGATGGGTCTGTTCATTGGGGCCAGCATCCTCACCATCCTGGAGATCTTTGACTATTTGTATGAGGTGAGAAGCTTTTCCCAAATATTTCACCCCTTAACCTGCCCTCACTGATAGACACATAAACCCTACCTGATATATTATTATTGTATACCTGCAAATACAGGACTTGTATGTCTGATTCTGTTTATTTGATCTATACCTTCAGTGCTGAGATCACAAGTGAATTTCAATTGATCTGGGTTTGCGTGTTGATCTATACCCGCTATCGGCAGCAGGGACTAATATATATATATATATATATATATATATATATATAGGCAGCAGGGGCTAGTAAATGGGTTTTAGATATTTGGACAGGGGCGCAATTTCAGTGCTTGCCATAGGCGCTATTTTCAGTAGATACGCCTCTGCTGATGGTAAATGCATGGCGCCTCTGCCACACAGAGGTGTGCCTGGCCCTGGTGCTACCTGCGCATGGTGTGAACAGAATTTGATAGTGACCGTGAGAGAGACCCCCTCCGGCAATCGCACAGCACCGAGCCGCGTCCTGCAAGCTTTCTACTCTTTTTTATTTGGTGTAAAATGAGATCTTTTCTCCAGGTTTTCCGGGATAAAGTCATCAGATATTTCCAAAACCGGAAGAAGCCTCCAAGGACAGAGATCAACAGCATGGTAACGACTGACCACGGGGGCAAAGAGAGGGGCAGTTAGCACTTAGACTGTCCACACGTAACCTTGTTGTTGGTGGGTGTCAATTACCTGCCGGTGGCGGTCGGGTTAGCGTCACCTGTGGCTATTACCCCCCGTCACCTGTGACAGCCCCCTTTCCCGTTTAGTTGAGCCTCGGGGTTCTCAGCTTGTGATTTTGCTATCTGCCACACGCAGGGCAGTTGGGGTGTCTATAGCAGAGCCTGTAGGTAGCCAACGGCCAGTCCAAAGGAATAACGAGTCCATGATAGTCCTGGGACTACAGACGATGTACTCAAAGACAGGTGAAGTGACGGTGCCGGAGGATCCAGAGCCGTGCAGAGGATCTCACCCTGAGATCAGCTAAAGCGGCTCCTTGGACAGGCACCGGCGCTGGGGCTGTTGGACAACGATGAGAAAAGGTGGCTGAGATGGGGATGAGAAGCACAAGAGTAGGTGGATGAAGACTCGAAAACATCAGAGATCTTCGTACACAAAGGTTTTCATGAACCTGTAATCCCAATATCTCGCTCTTTGATATATAACGCGAAACGCGTAGGACTGGGCGAAAGGATTTGCCCCAAAGGGCAGAATACACAGAGCTGCTGTTAACTTTCTCCAGATGGACCAAATAATGAGTGGAGGACCCCAAGGGTCTGGTCCCGGTGCCGTTCTTTTTAATTTATTTATAAGCGGCCCGGAGCCGGACCCCGGAATCAACGACACGAAATGGACGACAAAACAGGAGATTCAACGTAGAAGAATGTAATATTACGCATTTGGGAAGAAAAGCCAGCATGATCATTATACATTGGGCGGCTGCATATTGAAGAAGCCCCCAATGGAGAAAGATCTGGGGGTACTTTGCCATAGTGCACAAAAGCAAGCAAGTGGTTATAGTGTATTAAAATCTCTGATGTCATCGGTAACGGGTTGGGTATGCGGTACAACGTTGGGGACCGGTTCATAAAAATCACTGATAAAGTATATTCATATATACAATATTCAATATAGAGACCTCCATGGGGGTCTTTTCACACATAGAACTTTATGGGTGGGGGGTATTCGGTCAGAGAAAAGAGATTTTCTTTACAGCAAAGGAAAGGGGGTTTTTTTACAGTCAAGGCAGTTAAGATGTGGAATGCGTTGCCCAGCAAGGCGCTTTTGCTGGATTCACTGGATTCAGGCGTCAGGACAGCGCAGGAAGAACGTGACTGCTTTTACTGGGAATTCCTGGAGCTTTTGGAACAGTAATGGTTACATTTTTCATTTTCTTCTGGATTTTATGTCTTTTTTACAGCCTGAGTAAAAAAATAACAAGTAGCCGTTCACAAAAAAAGACATCTTTACAAAGAATGCTCTAAATCACTGATCAGGGATGGAGGGCAGCAACAAATCTTCTTACAAAGCACCTGATTGGCCCTGAGTGATTGAAAACTTTAACATCAGGACACTTGGGTAGGATAGATTGGAGGAATCAAGGGGGCGTACATGACATTGGGAGGGGATGAGGAGTCGTTAAAGCAGAGCGTAGGTTCAGGATAATTGAGGGTTAGAGGATCGAAGTAACAAGAAGGAGGTCGGCGTTAGGTGGCCGATACGGTGGGATGAGGGGACTTGGTCTGTAGAGGGAGCAGCCAGATCAGAAAAGGCAGAAGAAGCTGCAGCTCGGACAGCAGCCAAGGCAGGTATATCAGCCTTCACTTCACTCTCACTGGCTAGGCATAAGAAGACAACCTTCGTCTGATTGGTCCCTTGAAGGCTGACGTAGAGTTCCAAAGTGATCCAATCGCTGCCATTCTTGATAGATGACAGCATCAGAAGGCACCAGTAAATATGTGACGGAACAAAAGACCCATGAGCGAGAATGAGTGGCTATTAATACCTATAATTCGCCCTATTACCCCTCCTGATAACCCCTCCTATTACTCTCTTTAACCCCTCCTATTACCCCTCCCGATAACCCCTCCTATTACTCTATATAATCACTCCTATTACTCGATATAACCCCACCCATTACTCTATATAACCCCTCCCTGTAACGCCCCTGGTCTCTCTCTGACCCCCGTAATAAGCAGTAGTTTGGGGCGCTTCTCCTGTACCCGGTTCTTATATTTCACCCTCTCTTGTCTCTGTCTTTCAGGAAAGTCCAGATGTTCCGTCCAGTCCTGTCCTGGGGCCTATTCATAACCCCAGGTAGTTAATCAGTTGAGGCATAGTCTGGGGGTAGACGGAGTGGGAGATAGTGTTAACTGCCCTGGGAGCAGGAGTTGGGGGTCCATCTGTGGCCTCTGTAGGACACATCATTCCTAACCTTTAAATACAAAGGTGGGAGGTTGAGAGTCCAGATACACCAAAGCCTCCTGTGTAACTAAATAACACAAACTATATGCACAATGCAAGGGATCTAGAAATCGGGACCCGGCTGGTGCCCAGGATCTAGGAATCAGGACTGTATTACTGCATGGATCTAGAAATCAGGATCTGTCTGGAACAGGAGATCTAGAAATCAGAACCCAGATGAAGTAGAGGATCAAGAAATATGGATCCAGATGGAGCGTGGATCTAGAAAACAGGACTTGGCTGATCCACGGGAAGTAGAAATCAGGACCCCAATGGTGCAAGAAATCTAGAGGTGAAGGCCAAGTTGGACCAGGGCTCTAAAAACCAGGACCCTGCTGGAGCAAGGGATCTAGAAACTAGGACCCACCCAGTGCTCGAGATCTAGCATTGAGGGCCTGGCTGGAGCAGGGGATCAAGAAATCAACACCCAGCTTTAGTAGATCTAGAAATCAGGACGCTGACTGGTCTACAGGATGTGGAAATCAAAACCCTGCTGGGGCAGAAGATGTACCAATCAGGACCCTGCTGGGGCAGAAGATGTACCAATCAGGACCCTGCTGGGGCAGAAGATGTACCAATCAGGACTCTGCTGGGGCAGAAGATGTACCAATCAGGACCCTGCTGGGGCAGAAGATGTACCAATCAGGACCCTGCTGGTGCGTGTGATCCAGAAATCAAGCTGGAGCAGAAGATGTAGAAATCAGGACCTGGCTGTAGAAACTTTTTTGCAGGACTCTGGTGTCTTTCAGACTCCCACCTATAAATTCAAATCCTGACTCCATCTTCGTACCGCCCAACATTGTTTTAAGGCAGGACCAGCAATTTAAATTGGCTCTGGCACTTTAAGGCCAGGGGCCAATAAACCACAAGCATGCAGTCAAGTGCTGCTCTTCAGACCCTAAAAGTAAGTGAGTGTTGTTGTTGGAAGAAGAAGAAGAATGGGTTCTTTTTACCCCATTTAATTTATAGCCATTTCCTGTTTCTCTGTACACATTATAGGGGCTTTTAGGGCTCTAGAAACCTGTGTCCATCCAACCTGTGGCTGTCTATTTGACCTCATGCCCTCAGTTCCTGTCCCCTCTCTTTTCTGCCTGTTCACCATTCCCTCACTTCCTGTCCCCTCTCTTTTCTGCCTGGTGACTATTCCCTCACTTCCTGTCCCATCTCTTTTCTGCCTGGTGACCATCCTCACTTCCCCCTTGTTCCCAACTTCCTGTCCCTCACGTCCTTTTTTAACGTTTTACCAGTTCTGCTGATTTCCTGTCTCTTTGGCCCAGGTCCCATGTCACCCTCTGCACGGGGGGCCACACCACACTGGATTCCCACCGCACGTGCTACCTCGTCACCAGGTTGTAGGATCAATTCGCGAGTTCGCCTGCTGAGGCCATGAAAAATTGGGGGGAAAAAACCTTCTCCCAGACAAGAGACGGGACTCGTTCTCCATGCTGATCCTCAGGATGATTCTAGGAAAATCCTGTGCCCACCCATCTGCCCAGAGAGCCAATCAGAAGACGAAGATCTTCTCCTCAGCCTATCACTGGGGCCCCTTTCTGTTAATTCGCACACGCGTGTGTATGTGGGCATCCGCAGAAATACGTTTACAGCTGTGGTTTGCCGGCCAGTCCAGGGCCTTATATTTAGGAGCCATACCACCCCCCCAAATGCTGGAGGTGTCCAAATAGGTGGGACTAGGGCGTGGTTAGAGGCGGGCCAGGGTGTGGTTAGAGGCACGGTGTAACTACTCTCTGGCCTCTCCGCCACGACCAGCTTCAATGCGTTTCCACGTGGAATCACAACCTCTGTCCATCTCACATCATGGCGGGTAAGTCAGGAGATCAAAGAACCGAGGCACAGTACCTGAAACCCACGACTGTCCTGCAAAGAATGGGATCGTTGGCAGGTATATGCACTATAATTCACATGATTTATGGGTCTTGCCTGCTTAGGACATGGAATCGTCACATGCAGCTGACTCCGGGGCTGGCTGGTGCAAGATTTCCAGGGGGTCTTGTGAGACCCCTGTGTGTCAGGAACCACAAAGAGGGCATCTTTTGCTTCAGACCCACCACTTCTGCTGGATTGCTATTCGACGCATCTAGCCCCCTCCCAATAAAGAAAGACATTCTTACATCCCACCTAAGCCTATGGCATCAGCTGAGTGAGTGGACCCTCCGTGTACACATTGTACAGCGCTGTGGAATGGAACATAGCTGTTGGTGCTATATCAATAAAAGCTAGTAGTAGCTAGGCCCCCAGCTGCGGCCACCAGGCAGTGGAGGGGAAGATCTGTGGGGTGTTTATATCTGCCCCTTGTGGAGGGGTCCTGTATATTTGCCCCTTACGGGGTGTGGCCTGGGGGTTCCTGTATATATGCCCTGGGGGTTCCCAATATATCCCATGGGGGGCCCCCATATATAGGCCCTGGGGGGTGTTCCTGTATATAGGCTCTGTGGGGGGTTCCAGTATATAGGCCCTGGGGGTCTCGTACTGCGGTCTCTTTCTTCACACTCGCTGGATTTGAATTATTTTAGGAAATCTCATCATGCGCACGTCGCGTGCCTCCGTGTCCTATATGTGATAGATATTCACACGCGTGTGCACACGCTCTCTCTGCGGCTCCCAATAAACACTCTCCCTCGTCCACTGCCTCCTGTGTCTTGTTTCCTTCCTGGTGACCCAGGGCTTGGCCGTTCCCCGCTGCCACTTCCTGTCCCGGCGCCTCTGAGCAGAGAGTGAGGCGGAAGACCTGCTGCTCCTTCCTGCTGCCCACTGGCAGGTGGGGCCCCGGGGTAACAATGTTATAAGGGCCCCCTGCAGAATATTCATAGACATCCAGCCGGTGTGATTCTGCCCCACGGGCCGGGCACTCGGGAGATCTCCATTCACAGCCTGGCGGCCATGCGCGGTGCAGCCTGCATACACGCTGCAAAAGGTGCAAGAGCGGCAGGCGTGGACTGGGAGCTGGGGATGATTAACATGCGCAGCCACGGGCGTTCACAGAGATATCCCACACATACATACACACTCACACTCAGTATGTCACAGAGGCGAGTCCACCCCTCACATTGGTGTAAATATTTATTATATCTCTCATGTGATAACGCTGAAGAAATGATCTCACACGGCCGTTAACCCCTCAAATATACCCCAACACACAGCCATTAACCCCTCAATATAACCCAACACACAGCCATTAACCCCTCAAATATAACCCAACACACAGCCATTAACCCCTCAAATATAACCCAACACACAGCCATTAACCCCTCAAATATAATCCAACACACAGCCATTAACCCCTCAAATATAACCCAACACACAGCCATTAACCCCTCAAATATAATCCAACACACAGCCATTAACCCCTCAATATAACCCAACACACAGCCATTAACCCCTCAAATATACCCCAACACACAGCCATTAACCCCTCAAATATAATCCAACACACAGCCATTAACCCCTCAAATATAACTCAACACACAGCCATTAACCCCTCAAATATAACCCAACACACAGCCATTAACCCCTCAAATATAACCCAACACACAGCCATTAACCCCTCAAATATAACCCAACACACAGCCATTAACCCCTCAAATATAACCCAACACACAGCCATTAACCCCTCAAATATAACTCAACACACAGCCATTAACCCCTCAATATAACCCAACACACAGCCATTAACCCCTCAAATATAACCCAACACACAGCCATTAACCCCTCAAATATAACCCAACACACAGCCATTAACCCCTCAAATATAACCCAACACACAGCCATTAACCCCTCAATATACCCCAACACACAGCCATTAACCCCTCAATATAACCCAACACACAGCCATTAACCCCTCAAATATTAATTAAATCAAACATTAATGTCTAACACCTCGGCAACAAAGATGAGTGCACCCTTAAGTGGAAATGTTCAAATTGGACCCAATGAGCCATTTCCACTCCCCGGTGTCATGTGACTCGTTAGTGTTACAAGGTCTCAGGTGTGAATGGGGAGCAGGGTGAAACTCACAAATTTGGTGAAAATCTGAGCCACGCAGCTGGGTATACGAGGAATCCGGGGTGTCTGGGTACATAGGGTATTTTGGGTATTTGGGTATACTAGGTACCTGGGGTATCTGGGTACATGGGGAATATTGGGTATCTGGGTACATGGAGTACATGGAGAATATGGGGTATCTGGGTACATAGGGTTGGGTATACAAGGTACCTGTGGTACTTTGGGTATACTATGTACCTGGGGCATATGGGGTATATGGGTATACGGGGTTTTTGAGGAAGGGAGTTATAAACGGCTAAGACATGGTGGGCGTGTCTGCATTGAGTTTTGGGCGTAACTTTACGGAAGGCGTGACAGAATCGGTACACTGAGTGGGCGTGATCTAACATGAGTGGGCGTGTTCGTATAGTGGAATAGGCGTCTCCAGATTGAAGAATGGGGGTGTCGCGGAGAAGCGTGTGTTCTCGGCCCAGAAGAGTAGGCGTGTCAGTGCGAAATGGGCGTGTTCGTTGCTGATTATATGAAATTGGGGCTCTTAACAGCATCAAGTATTACCGTTAATGGGCGTGGTAAGGGGGGGTCGCGGTGTCTGTGGGCGTGCATGAGGCGGGTACGCTGTTTCCCAGCACCCCTTGCGCTGCTGCCATTCTGTTTACGGAAGAGACGGATCCCGGGAGCGGAGCATGGAGAGCGCTGGGGGAGGGGCTGCGGTATGTGAGCGGGTTACAGGGGTATGTGAGGGGTCTACAGGTGCATGCAAGGGAGGAGATAGGGGTATGTGAGGGGGGGCAGGTGGATGTAAGGCAGGGGTATGTGAGTGGGGATTGGGGTGTGTGAGGGGGGCGGTGTATTCTAGGGGATTGGCAGGTGGATGTAAGGCAGGGGACAGGGGTATGTGAGGTAAACTGGGCTATATTAGGCGGCTTGAGGGTATATTAGGGCTCTTGGGGGGTATATTAGGGGAGAATTGGGCTGTATTCTCTATTAACCCCGTCTCTGCTGTTTCTCCGCCAATTAACCCCTTCCCCATTTTACCCCATAAGACCAGAGAGCGGTGCACTGTTCCGTTCCCCCCCCTCCCGTCTGATGTCCCTGCTTGAGCACAGGTGTCTCCTATGCCGATAACTGCAGCGATTGACAGGTAATGCCCCGCGCTTGTCCCGTTGCAGGTGGTGTTCGAGGACGTGGCGCTCTATTTCTCGCAGGGCGAGTGGGAGTATTTAGAAGAATGGCAGAAGGCGCTGTACAAGGAGGTCATGATGGAGAACTTCGAGCTGGTGACATCACTGGGTGAGAGCGACGGGTCACCGGCTGTGGGAGGGGCTGACTCCGTGTCCCATAGGTCCCATCTGTCAGTGTCACCCGGCTGTGGGAGGGGCCAACTCTGTGTCCCATAGGTCCCTTCTGTCTGTGTTGCCCTCCAATGGGGGGCGCCGTTTCTCCGTGTGGTTGGCTCTGGCTTCACGCTTCTGCCTCTTTCCCCAGGGCTGCTGATTCGCAGAGCAGACTGGTCCAAGCTGGAGGCAGCCGAGTCGCCCTCTCGCTGGGGTTCGTCAGAGTTTCCCAATGTTCATGATGGTAAGAGGGGCAGTGATACCGGCAGAGCCCCCCGCGCAGGGCACCGTCGTCTCGGGATGCCGGTACTTTTTTTGGACTCGATGCCCATGTCCGTAATTTTTATTCTTGGGCCGTCTAAATGTCATCCTGGAGATAAGATTGAACTTTTCATCCATAAACAATGTATAAGTTACCCCTACGAGGTGGGGTCGTTTATGGTGCCAGGACCCCACGGCGATGGAGGCTCAGTGAGGTGTATATATATGTAAAGCAGGGGCAGCACTGGACTGTGCGTACCGCTAGGGCACAAATAGATACAGGTGCTTGCCCCCCCCCGATGCTCTGGCCCGCCCCTGTGCCCCCGGTTCTGGCACCCGTAGACGCATTTTGTAGAGACGGCCTTTTTCTTTTTCTCAGAGGAACCTGAGCTGAATATCATCATTAAAGAAGATGATGATGATGATGATGCAATGACTTCATCCCCCACATCTGACCTCCAGGATTATCCCTATCGGGGTAATAGGGGTAAGACTTCCCGATTTAAAAGACAAGAAGCCTTTATTATTCTGTAGTGAATCGCACGTGTCGCCGCATGCACAACCCCCCGTACCCGTCGCCACACACACGTCCCCGCACAGGGTCTCGCGTTCACACAGGGTCTCGCGTTCGCACACGCTCATACACACGCAGTCATACTCGCAAGCAGACGCACATAGGCATTCGCACGCGCTCACGCAGTCTCACACACAGCAGGCCGTTTATGGTTAACCCGGAGTCTCTCTCTTCGTCCAGGTTCTGGGTTCGGTGGACGGGTGGGCTGTCTGTCGGGGGCTCTGCCGTCTGCCTCCTCTCCGTGCCGGTTTTTCTCACGTTCTGCCTCCCAGGTGGCGGAGGAGGCAGTCGGCGCCGAGAGACCCTATTCCTGCCCTCACTGCCATCGCAGCTTCATTCGCAAATCGCACCTCACCAGCCATCAGCGCACTCACCGCGGAGAGCGGCCCTACTCCTGCGATGTCTGCGGCAAAAGCTTCCACTACCGCCACCATCTGGTGGGGCATCAGCGCATCCACACCGGTGAAAAGCTCTTCTCATGCGAGTACTGCGGGATTCCGTTCAATCACAAGGGGAACTACCAGACGCACCTGCGCCTGCACACGGGCGAGAGACCTTTCTCCTGCGAACTCTGCAGCAAAAGCTTTAACCGCAAGGCTGACCTCATCACCCACAACCGCGTGCACACCGGAGAGAGACCGTTCACGTGCGCCGACTGTGGCAAGAGCTTCAGCCGCAAGCAGCACCTGGTGACCCACCGCCGCCGCCATACAGGTGAGACGCCGTTCCCCTGCGACCGCTGCGAGGAGCGCTTTGCCCAGAGGAAGATGTTGCTGCGGCACCAGGAGCTGGTTCACCGAGCGGCGCGGCCCCACAGCTGTGCGGAGTGCGGGAAGGGATTCGCCTGCCACTCGCACCTCCTGACGCACCAGCGAGTTCACCAGAACGGAGGAAGGAGCTGCGGGACCGAGGGGAAGCCCTTCTCCTGCGACCAGTGCCGGAAAAGCTTTGCCGCGCAGCCACACTTACAGGCCCACCAGAAAACGCATTCCGGCGCGCCAGGCGAGAGGCCGTACACCTGCGCCGACTGCGGCAAAGGCTTCAATAACCGGCAGTATTTAAGCCGCCACCAGAAGATCCACACCGGGGAGCGTCCGTTTCGCTGCAACGTGTGCGGGGACAGCTTCATCCAGAAACCCAACCTAGAGAGGCACAAGAGCATCCACAGCGGGCAGCGGCCCTTCCCCTGCCTGGTGTGCGGGGGCAGCTTCTTCAAAAAGCACAACCTGGTGCGACACCAGCGCATCCACACCGGCGAGAGGCTGCACTTCAGCTGCAAAGTGTCTCAGCCGCCGGCGCGGCCGCTGTCTTTGTCGTCGGGGGACGATTGCAGGGAGCGCAACGGTACCGCCGAGCCTCCGGCCGACAACCCCTGCAGGAACGTCTGCTGCAATCGCACCGGGGGCCGCGATGAACAGTGAGGACTCTGGGACACTGAAGCCAAGCAAGCCAGCGCTGTACTGGCTATACTGGCCCCCAGTGATAAAATGGGTGCCAACTGGGATGGTTTCTGAGGAGAGGGTGATATACACAGGTGTGTGTGTGTGTGTGTAGGTGTAGATGAGCTGAGGTGGCGGGCGCTGCCGGGAGGGGGAGCGGGTAGGCTGGGCGCTGCCGGGAGGGGGAGCGGGTAGGCCAGGCGCTGCCGGGAGGGGAGCTCGGAGTGCTTGTGTGGCAGCCATTCAGGTCCCCCAGAGCTGCACAGACGGTCCACTCCTGATGGGATGCCGCGGTAGCTGTGAGCCAGGTCCACCCGGGGGGGGCATGGGAGAGAGGGCAGCTGTTGGCACTTATGAAAATTGATAGCAGCTGGCACAGATGGGGTTAAATGTCACTATTTGCACGCAGGTGAAGGAGCCCCTGCTTGGCGCAGGACACGGTTACCTGATGGCAAGCAGTAACGGGTCAGGGGATGGGATAGTAAGGCAGCCGGAAGCGTTCTGTGGGCACTTTGGGGTTTGCAGGCATCATTTCAATCCGTGTCCTGCCCCTGGGGGCGTGTCCGGGCATACATTCACCCAATAGGGAGACGGCTGCTCGGGGCAGATCTTTACACCGCCTGGCACATGCGCTAAACTATGGTGTGTGAAGCATGATGGCGCATGTGCATTGTGCGTGCGATGTGAGTGTATGTTGTGTGACGGTGTATGCGTGAAGCATGATGGTGCGTGTGCGTGCGATGTCAGGGTATGTTGTGTGATGGCGTGTGCACAATGTGTGTGTGAAGCATGATGGCGCGAGCGATGTGAGTGTATGTTGTGTGATGGCGTGTTTGCGATGCGTGAAGCATGATCACGCGTGCGATGTGAAGCATGATGGCGCGCGAAACGTCTCAACTCTCCTGACTTTTGGCTTCCAGTTTCTGTGAGGACTTTTAACCCCTTTGCACTGACAGCAGCCTTTGGCCGGCGCTTTAACCCTTTCCTGTCCGTGGGGTTACACTAGTGGTCCCCGTACAGGCGGAATATGAAGTTGTTTGCAGTGAATGAAGAGAAACGCGTCCTCCATTGGCCTCCATATTGGAAAGTGGGCGGAGTTAATAAAGCCGATAATTCTCGCTGCGCGTCCCGTTTATTTTCTGACACGTGGCCGGTTGGGACGCATTCATTACCAGCAGGGCGGGCAGGGGCCACACGTGGCTCTCAATACTTAACTCACTACAACCATTCTCTAGTTGTCATGGTGATGCACAAAAACTGTGAGGGGGAGGAGTTTGTTGATAGAAAAAAATTTCACCAGAATGAGCCCCGTTCCCTCCAAAAAAAACCTTTATCCCGGCGTAAGGCCTACCCTACCGGTCTGCGGTCACCGGCGTAAGGCCTACCGGTCTGCGGTCACCGGCGTAAGGCCTACCGGTCTGCGGTCACCGGCGTAAGGCCTACCGGTCTGCGGTCACCGGCGTAAGGCCTACCAGTCTGCGGTTACCGGTGTAAGGCCTACTGGTCTGCGGTTACCGGCGTAAGGCCTACCGGTCTGCCGTTACCGGCATCTTCCCTACTGCTGTTTTTGTGAAGTGTCATTCCAATCGCCTGGAACGGCTCCTGCCGGCAGCGACTTAGATAAGTCCGGTAACGGTTTTCTCAGGACTCTCCGGAGCTCTTTAGGTGGGTCCCGTCGGGCCCCGTGGATCTGTCTGTTTTTAGGTGTCTCCCTCTGTAGTCCCGCGTCTTTCATCTCTGAGGAATCACCAGTGAAGACCCTCATACGGAGCCCCTGCTACCCAAGGAACCGACGGACCCCAATCCGCCTGGTAAAATCAGAATTAACTTCTAGTTCCCTAACTTTATTAACACAGCTGACAGCGGCAAATAGATACCCAACCCCGGGTCCCTTTAACTCCGGGAGCACGCAGACAATAGTCCCGGAAAGGGGATTATCTTCTAAATAGAGCTCCCCGCCTGTGTTATCTCCCATTAGCTGCCGGACTGGTGCCTTCCATCCCTGTAGAGAGGAGTCTGTTTTAGTGAATAGGTGGCGCCGCGGAGCAGGGAAGGCTGCGCAGGCCGGCTCAGAGCTTCGGACCTTACCCGGAACGTCCCGGTGAAGGGCCGGCTGCCACGAGTCGGTAAAAACGTAAAAGAAGTCCAAGAGCTCAACGGTCCATGGAGCCGGTCAATGGACACAAAGTGCGAGCCGTGGTATCTTCCGATAAGAGGTTTATCTACCGGTAACAGTCACCGAGCTGCCCGGGTCGGAGTTCCACGTGAGGGATACCTTTCGGCGGTAGTCAGGTCCGGACGGTATTCCCGGCAGCCTGGCCCTGTGACACCCACATAATCCTGGGTACTTGACCCAAGCGATGACCCCCCCAGAATGGATCCAAAGGAATGTCCAAGAGAGACAGCGAAAAAAAAACGGGATGGGAGGAAGAGAGAGGTGGAAGAGAGAGATGAGGAACAAAGAGAAACGAGGGGGTGGGAGAGAGAGATGTGGAGAGAAAAGAAAAATGGGGAGAGGGGATGGGAGAGTGAGGGGGCAAAAAGACGGGGAGAGAGAGAGACGGGAAAAACAGGGAATGGGAGAGGAGGGGAGAGAGAGACAGGGGAAAACCAGAAAGAGGGGATGGGAGCGAGAGAGAGATGGAAAGGGGAAGAGACATTTAAATCCATAAAGGACGGGAGGGAATTTATATCAAAGGGAAAGAAAAATTACAACAAGAGACCGGAATTTAATGCTAGAGAGTCAGAGACTGAGATGGAATGGAAGGAAGTTTTACTTTACTGAGAGGGTGGTGGATAAGTGGAACAGCCTCCCAGCAGAAGTAGGGGGCAGTGATTGATTGTGTTGCAGCACAGAGCTCCATGGATTTTTCACCTCTCTCTCTCGGCTGGTCAGGGGAGATTAGGGGACCCCCCTCCTGCCCCGTGACCTCCCCCCTGCCCCGTGACCCCCCCCCTCAGTGTCCTGAAAATCTGTAGAATGTTTTGTCTCATCGTTGATTCCAAGCTGGATTTGCCCCCCTGTGGAGGCTTTTTGGGAGGAGATGGGAATTGAGGGTCTCAGACTTCCCCGGACCCCCTTACCATAAATACAGATTTAGCTTTTTTCAAATAGCTTTTGGGTTTTTTCTCTCATTTTTATTAATTCTGATTTTTAACGCTCTAAAGGCGGCCTGTCTCTGCGTCCGTTTGCTCGCGTCGCTCGTCTGTTACTGGTGTGCACGGGGAGGGGGTGTGTCCTAACCCAGCCACAACGGGGGGGGGGGGGGGAGCGGTGAATGTGTGAGAGAGAGAGCGAGGGAGAGAGAGAGAGAGACAGAGAGCAAGAGAGAGCGAGGGCTCCGGGGACAGAAGGAGCCACCCCTGGGAGATGCCACCTGCCACACACGCTACACAGGTGAGTCCCATGCAGCACTACTAATAGATTGTAAGCTCTTCTACCACACACACTGCGGCTCCTCTCTCTCTTATCAGCCTTCTGCCCCGAGACTCCCAAAGTATTAACCCTTTAACAGCCCGTCACACAGACTATCGCAGCGACTCCCTAATGACGGCAGCCTGTCGGGAGGTAAAGATATTCTGAATGGAGTCACCTGTATTCAAGCAGGGATTCCAGCTGTGATATAGCAGGGAGAAAAGTGCCTCTTCATCCCGAGACCCTCAGACTTGGGTAAAAACCCTGACAATTTGCCCCTTCATCCTGAGACTGGGGTAACAATCCTGAGAATCTGCCCCTTCACCCCTTCATCCTGAGACTGGGGTAAAAACCCTGAGAATCTGCCCCTTCATCCCGAGACCCTGAGACTGGGGTAAAAACCCTGAGAATCTGCCCCTTCATCCCGAGACCCTGAGACTGGGGTAAAAACCCTGAGAATCTGCCCCTTCATCCCGAGACCCTGAGACTGGGGTAAAAACCCTGAGAATCTGCCCCTTCATCCTGAGACTGGGGTAAAAACTCTGAGAATCTGCCCCTTCATCCCGAGACCCTGAGACTGGGGTCAAAACCCTGAGAATCTGCCCCTTCATCCCGAGACCCTGAGACTGGGGTAAAAACCCTGAGAATCTGCCCCTTCATCCCGAGACCCTGAAACTGGGGTAAAAATCCTGAGAAAAGCTCAGAATTCTCCATTTGCCCTGGGACTGGAGCTAAAATCCTGGGACTCCGAGGTAACTTTAAGCTGAATACTTAGCTAAATAGTTGTGTCATTCAGCGTCTGGGCCAGCAGGGGGCCCCCCGGGGGCAGAGAGGGGCCCCCAGGGGCAGATGAGATGGTTGGTATAAAGTTATATGACAGTTTGTACAGTCAGAGAGCACTTTTCCCCCTTCGTGGGGCAGATAACAGAAGGTTTCTTCGTTAAATACAATGTGTGCAAAACCGTTGGATGAGACCCGGCCCCCAGGGGCCACGCCGCGTAGATTACTTGTAAGCCTTTGATTCGTTTGGCCTTTACTCGTTTACATGATTCACGTTAATTATAATTAATATAAAAAAATGTGTATTATTGCTGCCCCGATATGGGGTAAACAGCCAGAATTTAACCCAAAACAAAGGCAAGAAATAGACACTTTGGGCACAAGAATCTCCGCCCCCGCGCAGGCCACAGATAAGCAATAAGTAAACCGGACACCCTCGGAAGCACATGAAGGGACGTCCGGACCCTGTGATTGGTTCATTTCTGCCCTCACTGACCTAAGCGGACTGGCGATGACGAGGCGGTCGCTGGCCTTAAAGTGCCATCACGTGACATAAACGGCGGATATGCGCGGCTGCGTGATACGTTTTTTGCTCACGCGGCCCCCATTTACTGAGGGTCTCGAGGAGGGCGCTGAAACCGGGGGTCAGTTTAATGCTCATTGTGACAGAAGCCTCCATCACTGGGGCCGCTGGAGAAGCCTGACTGCCAGCTTCCTCCCTATTGACTATGGGCCCTGGGTTTGTAAAGACTTCTGTGGCTACCCCCAGCAGTATCCTCTCATCACTGGCTGAGGGGATTATCTCCAGCAGACAGCCAGGATCTGCCACCAGGGAGTGACCATCATTGTTTGATGTTTAATGTTGTATAAATCAGTCTCCCCCCTATTGTATTGTTAATCCCGTTACTGCCCCTGTTGTCTCTGGGAGGCAGATTAAGGGGGCGGTTTGTGTCCCAATATCTTGTTTTATGTTAATGTGTGTTTTGCTGGATATATCCAGCTCTGTGTCTAAAATAAATCAGTCTTCGTTTGGTTTTACCCTACACTGAGTCTCGGCTAGTGACTGGGGAACCGGGGAAAGTGTGTTGTCCCAGGCTAAGGGAGCACAAGACAGCGGAGGTAGTCGGTCGGACTAGCCAGCTCCGTGACATTGGTGGCAGCGGTGGGATTTCTTCTTAGTCTGAGGGACACTTACTTTCTACCGGGATTGACCGACAGGACGGCAGACTTCGGTCGCCTTGACAAGGACATGGATGTGGTATCAGAATTCCAGGGGCTGCTGCGGGTCATCCTCTCCTGCTACACCACTGCTTTGCCTACAGAACAATACCAGAACCTGAGGCAAGTGGTTCGACGGTCAGTATGGCAGAGGGCTGTTATACGCCGGGGTCGGTGTCTTCCAAGCTCCGAACAAAAGATTAGAGACCAGCGGGAACTACGGATGTCTTTCCTGGGACAGCAACCCCAGGAGCAATGGGTATCCGAATTGGACAAGCTGGTCCAACAGGAGGTAGAGCTGGAAGATCACTATAGGGCTCTGCAGTGGTATACAGAGCAAGCATATTGGGGAACTGCGAAAGATTGTTCTCCAGAGGGCTATGACTTTGGTGGCCCTGGATTATTATGGGATAGTCTTCAGGAGGATCCGGACTTCGGCAGCACAGCGGAGTGGCGGATTGAGGACATCCGGGATTTCAGGGAGTGGGACCTCCCAGATGCACTAGGACTTAAAGGTGATTTAGACTTTTTAATTACGCAGGAGTGGGAACTGGAGAAGGCGTATAAAAAACTGTTTGACCGCGTTCAACAGAATGCCCCGGTGTCCAGGGATTGTGTGGATTTTGTGGATGTGATTGAGTGGTCAGCTGAGGATGTTGACTCAGGCGGGATGGATGGGACTGCGGTCTCCACCCCTGAGTCAGAGGGATACTGGGCAGCTAATCCAGATCCGATACTGGAGCTGTGCGACTGTGCTCCACAACCAGATCCAGAGATTGTGGATCTAACTGATTTTACATCTGAGGATGTTAACCCAAGAGGGGTGGATAACACTGCGGTCTCCACACGGGGGGCCTCAGAATGCTGGGCAGTCTGCCCAGATCTCTTAGTCCCAGCTGAAGAGCTGGCAACAGGGAAGAGCGCTGCTGGCTTCTGCCCCACACCTGCAATCACTACAGGGATCCAGGGAGATGTGGCAGCCGGCCCTTCTCCCCAGCGGCAGCTCACATGTCCGGGAGCGGAGGAACTTGTTTTTCTTCCCCAGCGGCAGTGGGAGGAACCGAGAGATGTGACAGCCGGTCCATCTTCCCAGCGGCAGCTCACATGTCGGGGAGCAGAGGAACCGGCCCTCCCTCCCCAGCGGCAGGCCGACCCACAAGATTCCCTAACCCCAGCTGAAGTGCTGGCAACCAGGCAGAGCATCACTGGCCTCTGCGCAGCACCTACCAAAGCTGCAGGAGTTCAGGGAGATACAGCGGCCGACCCGCCCCCCCAGCAGCAGAACCTAATTCCAGGACCGGATCAACCGGAACTCCCTCCTCAACGGCAACAGGAGCACCAGGGAGGGGATGCAGGAGGCATCCCTCCCCAGCGGTACCCGGGAGATGGCGCAGCCGGCCCATCTCCCCAGCAGCAGCAGGAGCATCAATTTTGGGAGGGAATTAATGGGCCAAATAAACTGACTGACTACGGAGTCAACCCGTTTGGGGTCTCATCCTATGTCAGTCCAATTCGAAGGGGGGAGAATTGTGACGGAAGCCTCCATCACTGGGGCCGCTGGAGAAGCCTGACTGCCAGCTTCCTCCCTATTGACTATGGGCCCTGGGTTTGTAGAGACTTCTGTGGCTACCCCCAGCAGTATCATCTCATCACTGGCTGAGGGGATTATCTCCGGCAGACAGCCAGGATCTGCCACCAGGGAGTGACCGCCATTCTTTGATGTTTAATGTTGTATAAATCAGTCTCCCCCCCATTGTATTGTTAATCCCGTTACTGCCCCTGTTGTCTCTGAGAGGCAGATTAAGGGGGCGGTTTGTGTCCCAATATCTTGTTTTTATGTTAATGTGTGTTTTGATGGATATATCCAGCTCTGTGTCTAAAATAAAGGAGTCTTCGTTTGGTTTTACCCTACACTGAGTCTCGGCGAGTGACTGGGGAACCGGGGAAAGTGTGTTGTCCCAGGCTAAGGGAGCACAAGACAGCGGAGGTAGTCGGTCGGACTAGCCAGCTCCGTGACACTCATTATCTGCCCCTTCGCCAGTCTGAAGCATGGCAGCTAACACCCCCTGTGCTTTATTATTGTCTTCACTTTATTCAGCGCCAACGGACTCCGCAGCGCAGCGTGAAGGAGGAGGAATGCAGTCAGGGAAGCGCAGACCGGTAAGTCTGACCTCTGCAAACACTTCAAAGAGAATAAAAGGGATCAAATAAATCATCATATTAATAATATCAATAAATAATATTAATATTTACAGGAGACATATGAATCAGAGTGGGGTTTACACTGAATAATAGTAATAATAATAATAATATTTACGGCAGGCAGATGAATATGAGAAGGCTTTTATCAAATCTTAATAATAATAATAACAATAAATAGTAACAATAATATTAATATTTACAGGAGATATGAACCTGAGTGGGGTTTACACTGAATAATAATAATAGTAATAACAATAATAATATTTATGGAAGACAGATGAATCTGAATGGGGTTTACACTGAATAATAATAATACTATCAATAAATAGTAACAATAATATTAATATTTACAATAGATATGAATCTGAGTGGGGTTTACACTGAATAATAATAATAGTAATAAAAATAACAATAGTAATAATAATATTATTACAAATATTACTAATATTTACGGCAAGCAGATGAATGTGAGCAGGGTTTATAACGAATACTATTAATAACAATATCAATAAATAATAATAATTATATTTACAGGAGATATGACTCTGAGTGGGGTTTATACTGAATAATAATAGTAATAATAAGAATAATAATATATTTAAGGAAGATAGATGAATGTGAGCAGGGTTTATGATAGTACAGCAGAGGGGGCATCCCCCCAGTGTCCCTTATGTCACGTGCATGCGCAGAGACGCTGCCTCCCACTCGCGCATTATATATCACGTTGGGGGTATTTCTCTACCTCCAGGGGCAGATTTCTTAATGTAATGGAATTCCACCTCGGTAGTCATGATGTCAGATTATCCTGAGCTTTCTACATCCTGATGGGGCAGGTGAGTTCATGCAGAAGGTGTGGCTTTGCTTCTATGGGGGGTTAACGGCCCCCATGGGGGTAATTAATGGCCCTGTGTTTCTCTAAACGTGGCAGTTTATAATCATCCATAACGTGATGCTCCGTGGAAGAGGGGTCTCCATAGCACTAACTGACAGATAAAGCCCTAATGTGTATCTTAGCAACAATGCATGAGGAGCCTGGAGTGTATCCTAGCAACGGAGTATGAGGAGCATGCAGTGTATCCTAGCAACCTGGTATGAGGAGCATGGAGCGTATCCTAGCAACCTAGAAGTGCCATGTACCCAGATCTTCAGGGGTAGAAGGGACCGCAGGGACTTCTTTCCCTAAGGCATGTATTTTATCTGCAATCCCATGAGCAGCCAGCAGGGCATCTCGTGCTGCAGGCGCTGCGAGCAGCATTTCCATACCTGGGAACCGGAGTCCACCCACGCAAGTCGCGGCCAGGACTGCAGAGCTTCTCCCGGAAATTCTCCGGGCCAAACCCATACAGTAACACACATCTACACTAACACCGTATACTGACTCACACAATGACTCCCACACCATACAGTAACACACACACTTACACTAACACCGTATATACTGACTCACACAATGACTCCAACACCATACAGTAACACACACTTACACTAACACCATATACTGACTCACACGGTGACTCTCATACCATACAATAATACACACTTATGCTAACACCGTATACTGACTCACACAGTGACTCCAACACCATACAGTAACACACACTTACGCTAACACCGTATACTGACTCACACAATGACTCCAACACCATACAGTAACACACACTTACACTAACACCATATACTGACTCACACGGTGACTCTCATACCATACAGTAACACACACTTACACTAACACCGTATACCGACTCACACAATGACGATGCTCTGTACTAATCGCCTCTTGCTCCCTCGCCCCAGGGTGTGTTCAGCGATGCCACATTGTCGTTTTCCGACGAGGAGTGGCTACAGTTGTCCGCCTGGCAGAGGGACCTCTACACGAGCGTTATGAAGGACACCATGGAACTTTTCTCTTCCTTGGGTGAGTTGCCGAACTCTCCGGGATACACGTAACCTGCAGACAGGCTGGGGAGGGGTATTTCTCTTGATGTGGGGTATTTCCTCTCTGCTCAGGGGTGTTTTGGGGCAGGATACGAGGAAGAGCTCCCAGTATCTCTGCCAAAGCTTGTTTGTTTTTTCTTACCAGATGAAAGGTTTATGAAAAATGGAACCAAAGCAGACGGAAGGGATTGGGAAACCGGCGCGGAATCCCTGGGTTCCCTCACAGAGGAGAGCGTTCAGGAGGACGGCATTATCCAGAGTGCAGAGCGACCGCTATCCCGGGACAGCGAGGGAGAAAGCGTGATTATTCCACGTGCAGAGCGACCGCTATCCCGGGACAGCGAAGGAGAAAACGCGATTATTCCACGTGCAGAGCGACTGCTATCCCGGGACAGCGAAGGAGAAAGCGTGATTATTCCACGTGCAGAGCGACCGCTATCCCGGGACAGCGAAGGAGAAAGCGTGATTATTCCACGTGCAGAGCGACCGCTATCCCGGGAAGGTGCAGACTACGTCGGGAGGTCTTTCATCCAGGAGACGGCAAAGACAGCGGTGACAGATCGTGGAGCAGACTGCGGTCCAATCAGTGAGCGGTTTGCACCAGACAACCCCAGAGACGGCTTCTTCTGGCCGAGCGACAGCCTTTCCTCTCGTGGTTCTAAAGGGGTCCCCCATGATGGACAAGCTGGTTATGTTTCTGTGGTCTCAAGCCCGGTGGACATCGGTGACACGTTCCCAGGTGAGGCTCTCTCTGTGCATTAACCTCAGGTCTGTTGGGGTTCCGGTAAAGAAATGGGGGTCAAAGCGTCTCAGTGGTCACACATGAACTGCTCAATGTCAGGCAGCTGCTGCAAGAGCCAGTAAAATATCGTCCAGAATAAGAGAATGAGAGGTTTTAACTCCCAGGAGGAACATATAATTCTGCCCCTGTATAAGGCAATGGTAATACCCCCACCTTGAGTATGGAGTGCACTAGCCTCCACTTTGGGCTTCTAGTTGCCCCATGCGGTGGGTTTTTATAAGGAGGACTCTCTTTTAGCACTGGCCCCAACCATGTACACGGCGGTCATACATTTATCATACAGGACGGGCTGTGCGACGGCTCTCTGCGTTATCTGCCGTCTGTCCGCATATCACAGGAATCCGTCTTTCACGTGTGAATAATTAAACACATCACGCGATACAACAACGAAGGAAGGAGAAAAGTTACAACAAGAGAGCGGAATCTAACGCTAGAGGGTCCGAGGCTGAGATGGAACGGAAGGAAGTTTTACTTTACTGAGAGGGTGGTAGATAAATGGTACAGCCACCCATCAGAGGTGGTAGAGGGTAATACAGTGAGGGTGTTAAACATGCATGGGATAAACATACGGCTCCTGAATCTAACGATTGATTAACCCCTTAAGGACCAGGCTATTTTTTACTTTTGTACCCTTTGGGACCGAATTTTAACACTTTTGCGGCGCTCGTGTTTAGAAGTAATTTTCTCCTCACTCATTTAGTGACACAAGTAATATGTTGGGTTTTTTTCAGGAGGAGAAGGGTCATGTTATCTAATTATCTAAAAAATAATAAAATATGATGAAAAGTTGAAGAAAAAAAAAAAAAAAAAAAAAAAAAAGATTCTCTCACTTTCATTTGAAAAATCTTTTACTCATCCAAACTTTGTGGTAGTAATTTTATGTGTTTTTTTATCACTAAAATTGTGCTTCAGGTATGGATTTACAGCTCCTGGTATACGTCACGTTCAGCAATATCTCCCGAGTACAGTCATACCTCGTGCATGGGTTTGTCGGGTTGTTTGGGAGGTAAAAAGCCACATTTAGGAAGTGCACATTTTTTAACTTTTACATCTGCCCCCATGTCCTAATAGGGCCATCTTTGAAGCTGGCTAATTCAATTTACCCCATCAAACCATATATGGTTTGACTGGTGTTTGGGGTTAAAAGGCCACCTTTAAGAAGTGAGCCCCCCCATTTTGGTCAGTCTGTGCCTATGCCCTATCTTTGAGCCCGGCCGCTCCAATTTACCCCATCAAACCATTAATTATTTTTTTTAATTAGACACCCCTTGGGTATTTGAAATGCATTTACTTTAACTCTTTCCATGTCAAGATTTTTGGGAAGATACAGCTCTAATTTTAGCACTTAATTTTTTTATTTTGTTCATTTTATTCTTTTAATTTTAAATGTTACTTTTTTTTTTTTTAGCTTCCCCCTCCATATATTAGTTATACGGGGGGGAGAGTATATAATATGAGGAATATACAGGATATAACGGGTTATAAGGACGGGGTTAGTTATACGGGGGGAGAGTAATATATAATATGAGGAATATATAGGGATATAACGGGTTATAAGGACGGGATTAGTTATACGGCCGGAGAGTATATAATATGAGGAATATACAGGGATATAACGGGTTATAAGGACGGGATTAGTTATACGGCCGGAGAGTATATAATATATAATATGAGGATTATACAGGGATATAACGGGTTATAAGGACGGGATTAGTTATACGGCCGGAGAGTATATAATATATAATATGGCTCCATTGACTTGCATGGTTGAGTGCAGTACCTGTATTCAACCTGCAAGTGGAGCCAGAGTTCTCTAGAAGGTCTGGAGACCCTCTAGCGAACCTTTTCAACTACGGTATATTTTTTTTAAAGGATGCGCCTCCATCACAGCGTGTCGTTGTGTCAGGGTCCTCACCCCTTCCCTGAAGCTGCCTGTGGCAGCTGAAAATGTGATCGCCGGTGATTGCGTTTTGAGCCTCCGTGGGAGCGATCGAAGGCTCGGGGGTGGGGGGGGCTGGTCTGCCAGTAGCAGCAGCGCCCCCGCAATCACCACGGTTGTGGCGACGTGGGGCCATTTTTTTTTGTATGACATACCTGGTACATCCCAGTCACGAAGGGGTTAAAAGATATATATAGGGTCTCTCTTTATATTAATATTGTGGATGTGGTCCTACAATAATTAATAGCATCAGCATTTTGCATATGTGATAGAATATTGATTTTGCCTATTTTATCTCATTAATATCTTACCACTAAAAGCCGCCTGTGCCCGTCTCCGCCGCGCGGTTTTCCGTCTCATATCTCTGTCTCTTTGTATCATTCCTCCAGGTTTGTTTCAAGTCATTAAAGTGGAAGAAATGGGAGACAGAAAAAGAGAAGAGAAGGATTTCTCTAGAGATGAGTCATTTCCAGATCAAAACGGTGGAACATCAAATACTGAAACGGGGCTGGAAGACAGAGTCTTTCCTTTGGCCCTAATGGGACCCCAAAGTAATCCCGATTCACAGTTTGTGTGGTTGCAACAAGGGAGGATTCTCTTGCAGGAAATCTCTCTGCCGGTGAGCGTAATCGCAATCCCCGCGAGCAGTCAGGTCATTGGTGGAATCTCTGGTTTTACCAAAAGCGCCAGGAGCAGAGGCGGGGCGGGGAAGTACTACTCCTGTGCTACATGCGAGCGACGTTTCCTGTATAAGATGCATCTGGTGAGACACGAGAAGACACACAAGCCGACGCAAAGTTTCTCCTGTGCCACCAGCCACAAGGAGTTTGCTCTAAGTATGGATCCAACGGGCACCAAGGAGACGTGGCCAGAGCGTTACAGACTCCACCGCTTCCCCAAATCCGTGTATCCTTCCCAGCAGAAGACGGACAGACTCCCGTTACTGGAGCACGGAGACGACCCAGAGCTCACGGGAGAGTCGTGCTCCGAGCTCCACCAGCACTTACAGCTCTCCACGGTTTTCTTGCAGAACCTGATCTCCTCTACCGGCTGCTTGGAGTATGACTAGCGGCCGGCTGAACACCGGCGTTCCGGGGCCAGAACCGGGCCAAGTCTTCTGTGTATCCCACCGTGATGACCCGAAGCTCCACCAAAAAGGTGTTACCCAAAGCCTGGTCTGTGGCCCCTGAAGCCTAGGAGTTCTGCATCCCTGGTTTAGGCTACGGAGCTTCTGCGACAGACACGGACGGTGGGAAGTCCTCTGACTCCTGCAGGACCTCCACGCGACACCCGACCCGAACACTTTTATAACTAAACGCAGCTCTAAGGACACCATTCTTGGCGCCGCTGGGCAGACCCTTCACAGAAATAACTCTTAAATCATAAAATTTTGTCACATTTCAAATTTTTGATGTTTGTTGTCAGAAACTGAAAAAGCGTCTTAAACATTTCTGTATTTTTACGTTCAGAGAATAAAACGACTGATCTGAGAAATTCATGTTTTGTGTCAGTGGAACCGCAGCTTTAACCCTCCTGCACGCCGTTCAGTAGATCCGAGCTGAAGTCAGACCCGGAGCAGAGGCCGAGTTCACGGCTCTAAAGCCGAGGGGTCAAACCCCGAAGGTGCAAAAACTCAAAGCGACCTTCTGGCCCCCGCGATGCATCATACGTCGAGTGCTGAAATGGTTAAACAGCAATCATTTATGAGGGCCATTCATTCTCTATTGCTCCATCCAGGATGGAGGATATTCCTGCACCCGTACCCTCCAGGGGCAGTAGCTTGGGGCTCTTTTCACACGTGTTCGGTGTCTGTCCCCGGCCGTTACCAACGTTACGCTCACAATCAGTAAAGCGACGCCTGATTTGGGGAAATGAAGTATTTACAACAGATGATTTTACCGTCTGAGCCGAGTGACACGCGGAGCCGACATAAACCGCCCCGCTACACGTCTTTACAGGTAAATGTCGCGTCACCAGGGGAACCATCAGATGCTTTAAGCTAAGCTGCAACCTGAGCAGCCTTCCAGCGGAGGTGCTCCTGCTCAGCCGGGAGACGCAAGTGCAGAGAGGGAACCCGTCGGCACAGGGAGCCCCGTAACAACCCGGATAGAAGAGGCAATAGCTGCACACAGTCTTAAAACAATTCCTTTATTAAACAGGAAAGCTTGAAAAATAAAATGGCAAAGATGTAAAGTTCTGGGGTCTCCGGTCCTGGCCGGCAGAGGGGGGAAACAAAATACAGACATTAAAACAGGGAGGATTACGAGGGGCAACAGGCAGAGGAGAGGCTGTGAGGGACACACAAGGGTGTGTGAGCCTGCCGGGGTGGTCTGGGGGGCAATGACCCAGCTAAGGGTGGGGAGTGTGACAGCCAGACCGGGGGGGGGGCTCAGATATTATGAGAGTCTATGACGCCGTCGGGGCTTTCGCTGTCAGACCGAGGGTCGGGCTCGCACCCTGCCCCCTATTTCTTGTCTTTCATCCCTTGCTTCTTCTTGGGACCGGGCTTGAGCTTCACCCCCTTAATCTTCACCCGGACGATCTTCTTTTTGTCCCCCGTTGCCCCGATCTGGATTTTCTTTTTATACGGCCCCCTCTTTATTCCCACTTTACTTTTCTTCACTTTCTCCTCTCCTGGCTTTAATCCATCTTTTGTTTTTCTCTCTTTAGCTTTGGCTCCCTCCTTTGGTTCCTTTGTTTTGATTCCTTCTTTCAGCAGCTTCCGCTTCTTCACTTTGACAGCAGCGACGTCGTCGTGTTTCCCGTCCGCTGCTTTCGCCGGCTTCCCTTCTGCTCGTTTCTTCTTTCCTCTTTCAGCTCTGTTTTCATTGCTTTTCACCTCTTCTTTGGGGACGTCTTCTTCTTGCCCTTCCTCGCTTGGACCCTCTTCCTTCTGCACATTCTCCATTTTTATTTTCACCGGCTTCCCCTCTTTCTTCCGTTTGACCCCTTTGGCAATTTTTTGGACTCCTTTCTGCCTCTTATGGGTCTGGCCTTGCTCGGAGGCCTGTTCACTCTTCTTCCTCTTAATGCCCCTGGTTTGACCCTTATTGCTCCCTTTTTTGACCCCCTGGCACACGTTCTGATGCTTGAACAGACAGCTCTTGTACAGGAAGGTCTTGGCGCAGCGGATACACGAGAACACTTCGTCCTCTCTGTGCGAATGCTTGTGCCGGGCCAGCATCACCAGGCTGGGGAACCTGACGTCGCATTCGGTGCAGGAGAACGCCAGCTCCCCCGTGTGCTTCTGCTGATGCCGCTCCAGGTTGGCCTTGTTGATGAAGCTTCGCTCGCAGTGCGGGCAGGAGTGAGAGACGACCCGGGAGTGTACCCTGCTATGTACGGCCAACCTAGCCTGGCTAGGGAATGTTTTATCGCAGTCCTGGCACCGAAAGGGACAATCCCCTGTGTGGACTCGTTGATGATCCTCCAAGTGATCGCTTCGCACAAAAGATTTACCGCAGAAGGAACAGCGATACGACTCAAGCGCCAACGGGGGAGTTTTGGTGTGAGTGTAGCGGTGAACGAGCAGGCTGACTTTATGCCGAAAGCTCATGGGGCAGTCTGAGCAAGAATAGGGACGCAGCCCCATGTGCACGCGGCGATGCATATTGAGGTTGTTAAGCCCGGTGAAGCATTTGTTGCAGTCGGGGCACCGGTGCGGTCGTTCTTTCACGTGCGTCACAATGTGAATGTTCAAAAGCTGCTTCTTATGGAATCTCTGCGGACACTGAGCGCAGGCGAACGGGAGCTCGGCCGCGTGGCTCTGACGGTGCTTGCACAGGAGCTCCGGGCTCGCAAAGCTCTGGTCGCACACTAGGCACCGGTTTGCTTTGTCGCCTGTGAGTAGGGAGCTCTGATCACCAGGCAGCGCTTTCCCCTCGTCGTCTGTGACCTCTGGCTTCCCGTCTTTAAGCATTGAAAGTTTGCCTTTATGGGACCCTTTTTTCTTCAGGGGGTCATGGCTCATCTCCGAGGTCACCTCTGTATCCGATTCCGGTGACGTTGTGGACGTAAGTGTTTCTGGTTCTGCTGGCTCAGCGAAAATCTTGCCCTCTAGCTCCACATTAGAGTTTGGTGAACTCAAGACGCGATCACTCACATCCGTTACCGTATCGTCTCCGACGGACTCTTTCGCCTTCTTCCGTCTCACCTGCTTCTTCAGGGGCATCACGCTGCCTTTCTCTTTTTTAGGTTTTTTGATCAGTCTCTTCACCAGAATATGTTTCACTCCTTTGGGGAGCTTTTTCAGTTCGGATTTGATGACTTTTGAGCTCACGACTTTCTTCTTCTTTTGTAATCCCAGTAAAGTGGAAACCTTGGCCGCGATCGCATTCTTTGCTTCGGCGCTCTGCCCCTTCTCCTGCAGCTTGCAGCCCCGACATTTTTTTGAGCGCCTCCCTCCTCCTTTTCTCAGCCGTAATCGGCAGCCGCAAGACTCGCAGTGCTCTCCTGTGTGAACCAGCTCGTGGAGATGGAGAGATTTATAGGTTTGAAAAGACTTTCCACACTGCGGGCAAACGTGTGGCTTATCGTCCAGCCCCAGCTGGTCAGTGTCATTCACAACATCCTCTTCGCACAGAAGGGTTTCGCCAACAAAACCTTTGTCGGCTTCCTCCTCGTCATGACTCGTTGGCCCAATTTCTGTACCTTCATCCCAGCTGAGGATCTGAGCCGCGTCACAAAGAACAGGGTTATCTTGAGATACGTTTCCGGTCTCTGCACCGGGAGGAAGAGGCGCTTTAGAGGCGGGTTTCCTGCGCTCCATGGCATGTTCGGTGAAGCCCTTCTTTCCGTGTCTCTTCTGGAGCAGTTTGCTCTCCTTGGGTCTGCGGCTCCCGACGTCCCCGGCCATTACGAGCGCGAGCTGGTCGGAGTCGCCATCGTGAGCGGACTCTTTCAGAGAAGTAGAGGGGTATTGCAATACAGACCCAACGGCTGTTTCTTTGGAAGGGGCTCGCTGAGAGGATAGCCTGCCTTTACTTCTGCCTTTTAGTTGCTCTCGGCAATGCAAGCACTTTTTGTGCGTCTTCTTCAGAAGTAAGTGGCAGGTACAGTGGTGCAGCAGCGCATGCTTTCTCACGTGGTTTATCAGAAATCCAAGGCGCTTGAAGCTCATCCCGCACTCTGGACATTTGTGCAGCTTGGGAAGAGTGCGTATGAGAGAAGCGACCTTAGTCGAGACCGGGGCTTCTTGGTTACTCTCGTTGGGAGAGGGTTCCCCAGCCCAGTGCTCATTGCCCACGGGGTACGATCGGGGTAACTTGCCCTTACGGACTTTTGCCTTGCTTGAGGAGAGCGGAGAAGGCCTGAATGTCCGTCCACCATTCAGCTCACAGTCCGAGTTCATACTTTCCCATTTCTCGCCATCTTCCTCCTTGATGGCCTCGTTGTGCGCAAAAAGCTCTTTCTTCTTCTTCTTCTTCTTGTCCCTGATTTTCTGAACACAACTCTGGCACCTCCGTGGAATTCGCCTGACTTTATATCGGACCCGCATCTGGCATCCGCAAGTCAGGCACCGGGCCAGGGAATGGTTCTTCATGTGACCTGCAAGAAGGGCCGGCAGCTTAAAGGATTGGTCACACTTGTGACAATTATACATCTTTGTGGTCTCGGCGTCTGCTTCGTGGGGGTTAACGTCACTTGTGAGTCCATCTGAAAGGCCCTCCTCGCAGGGCTCTTGTTTTATGTGGCAGACTAAGTTTGTGTCAGTCTGAGGGATTCGGGCTTCTTTCTTTCTGCGTTGGCGACACTTGTAGCAGAGCAGAGCCGGACTTTCTCCCCTGTAGCTGCGAAGTTTCTGTTTACAGAGCATGCACCGGACTCCTGAGCTCACTGTCGTGGCAAGGCCAGCAGTGCTTTCGCTTGCCTCTGCTTGCTCTTCGTGGCTACCTTCCTGCAATTTTCCCACTGCTTGTTCCTGGGGTTGGAGCCGCTCGGATAAAAGTCCCCCCTCGGGGAGGTGACTACGATTCTCAGCTGCCGCAGAGCCGATGTCACCGTCATTATTCACTTTATCACCGACCGGTGTGTGACCGGCACAAACGCCATGACTGTGCGAAGTGCTGCGTCTTACTTCTTCCCCGTGACTCCTCGGGGCGAGAGCGTCACCTTCTTCAGGTTCTTCACCATTTCTTCCAGCCAGTAATCTCTTCTCACTGTCATGGACGGGGCTGGCATCCACCGGCTGTTCTGTGGGTAGATCGTCTCCAGAAGTCTCTAGGGGTTGCGGTAAGTATTTTTTGAGGTCTCTTTCAGACAGCTGCCTCTCTTTGTTGCTGGTCTCACTGCTTTCTAACGAGCGCACGTCTAGCTGGGTAGCGTCAACCTGAGCTGAGCAGCCATCATCCGCTGCGTGTGGGAGGACATCTAAGCTGCCTTTAAGAAGGACGGGGTGATTATCGTCCAAAAGGTCAGTCTCTATATCTTGTTTCCGGCCGGAGCGGTCGAGATCAGAGACAGCCTTTCCTTCATCGAGATCGATTGTCTGCACATCACGAGACTCTTCCACCATCATTACGCTCTTAGGGGTATCGGCCGCTGTTGCCAGAGAGTTCGGTTCCCCAGATAACGCAGACTCCGTTGGGCCTCCTTCCACCGACAGAGTAATTGGAGGAGATAAAGTCTCGGTCGCCCGCTTGTCGACTGTCCCGTAATCATCGCTTCGCAAGACGGTCAGATTATCGCCACGTCCGCCAAGCTGCGAATCCTTCTCCGGAAAAGCTGGGTCTTTATACATAATACCCCCTGGTTGGGTAAAACCGACGGCCTTTCCTGGCTCATCACTTTTAATGTCATCATCGGCCCTCGCCGGTTCACCTCCTGACTCGCTGGGGAGGATGTTTTCTTCATGCGCGGGGTGACCTGCAGGCTGCGCTCTCGTTTCCGTTAAACCATCACGCGTCTTCTCCCTGGTGACGGCGGCGTCGTCATGCTCCACGATTTGCTGTTTGCTGGAGGCTTCGCTGTTGATGTCCCCTGGAACAGTGTCGTTGCTCTCTGATGGTGGGACGGGTGCTCGGGAATCGCTGCAGTCATCTCCCTCGGGTTTGGGAGAGGGGATATTATCGCCGCTGCCTCTCTCTGGGGTCAGACTTGGTGCAGAATGTGCTAGTTCGATGAACCCATCTGGCTGCGCAGGTCGATCCGCTAAGCTAATGTCTGTACTCATCCCAACATCTCCACCGCGCTCCTTGTCGTTCTGGCCGAGCCGTTCTCCTGCCTTCTCCGCTGCCTCTCCGCGATCTCTCTGGACACCGGCGAGGAGGAAAGTGTCCGAGTCGGATGTGCGAGCATCTTGTGGGTTACGTGTCCCCTCGGTGTTCTGGGACGATGAGTTTGCGGGGCATTGGCTTCCAGCTCCGCCAGTTTCTGAAGCACGTGATTTGCCTGGTTCTGCTGGACTCTCGGTTACCGCTACGTTCGCTGCTTGATCCTTATTACCCCCAAGTAACAATTCATCGCTGGAGTCTGGCTTTGGCAGCTTTACGTCCCCGTCGCTCACACCGGTCACGAGGGACACTTTCTCGGGGTCACCCCCCTCAGGCCGGCTCCCCCCCCCATTCTTTTCTCCATTGCCAGAGGCCGCGGGAGCCTTGTCAGTGGGCATCAGGTCAAAGGCGGCTTCCGTTAGCGGCTCGCGTTCGTTTCTGTCTCCCGATGAGACCCGATCGGGGCGGTGCAGAGACATTCCCTCGTGGACGTCACTCTCACGGAAGCCGCGTTCTGCTGCAATGTCTGCCGCTATGTTTTTAGGTTTCTCATTAGCTGCAGCGGTTCTGCTCTCCTGCGTGGCCGGCGTGGTATCCCCTACACTGTTCTGTAAAGTGGGGCCGGACATGGAAGGCCCCCCGCGCGGTACGCCTGCAGCTTTTGTTACTTCAGAGGAGTCCATTAGACCTGCTTCCCGAAGCATCTCCCCGGCCCGTGGCTGGACACCGATGTCCTCTGGAAAGTCTTTGTGGCCAACTACAGACTGTTTTAAATCCCTGCTGCTGGGTGGCGGAGCCTCCACATCAGAAACCTTTGAGACCTCCGGTTGCTTGGAGCCACAGGTGCCTTCAGATGACGCCTGACTGGCTGAAAGGCTACTAGAAGACTCAAACTGCTTGCCGGAGGATACGTGGCCAGCAGCAGGCGAGCCGCTCACTGGGAAGTGTCCACTCGGCTGAGCGGCTCTAGTGCTTTCCGAGCGCAGATTCTGGTAACTCCTGCTCGTACTCCTCCGGCTTTTCCCGGGAACGCCGTCACCGCGCCGTAAGCCTGGAGATGCGGTTCCCGCAGATGGCCGGGTACTTATGTGGCTTTCGCGGGCCCCGTGACCAGAGTCCATCTTGGTGGTCTTTATTTCGCTGCTTTCCCCCTCTCTAGCGCTGGCGAAGGAGCTAAAAACCTCCGTCAGTAACTCCACCGAATTCCCAAAAGCGTCGATCAGGCGAACTCTGGTGTCAGAGAACGTAGAAACACGGAAGTCGAATTGAGTCTTCGTTTCCGTGGCGTCCGTCGCCTTGCAGGCCGGAGGGGCCTTTCCGCGGGTAAGTCTGGTGACGCACTCCACGGGGGCCGCCGCCTGACATCGTGGCTTCTCTTGCTTGAACTCCACCTTTGAATTGATGGGCAGCTCCGGTTTGGGGGGTCTGGGCTCCTCGTGGGTTTTGTCCGGCGAGGGTCCCGTGGCTTTGGAGCTCCTGGTGGACATCCCGCGGGCAGAGCTCAGCGCAGGCAGAGAGCCGGATAACTTGGTGCCGGGAACCCCGTCCTCGTGGCTTCTCTCGTGCATCTGCAGGAAGACGTGATGGTGGAAGCCCCGGCCGCAGTGCGAACACGAGAACGGCTTCTTGGCCACGTGGCTCTGCCGGTGAGCGCTCAGCTGCAGCTTATCATCAAACGTTTCATTGCACTCGATGCACAGATACTGGCCGTCGCCGTGGGAACGCTCAGCCGGGAACCCCGACGCCGCGGCGAATCCGACCGGCGACCCGCCGCTTCTCTCTGCCGTCTGCATCCTCCGCTGCAAACACACGCAAAACAAAAATCAGTCCAAACACACGACATGTAACACGCAACACGTACCAACACGCAACATCGTGCAGCGCTCACAGCCTCTCGGGGAGTTCGCTCTGCGGGGGTCCTACGGGGGTCCTACAGCCTGGCTGGGTTTATGCGGCTTCTCTACATATACATGTATGTTGCTTATCTGTAGGGCTGAAACAACTAATCGATAAAATCGATAATCGATAATGAAAATCGTTGTCAGCGATTTTCATTATCGATTAATCGAATCGATTTTTATCGATTATAAAAATTATAATCCGACCTCAAACAGAGATTGGATTTTAACACTAGAATCCAGATCCCCCGCAACGCTGCAGGGGACCTGGATTCCCCTCACTGTCGGCCGTTCTCTCACTTCCGTCTCTCTCCCCCTCCCATACACCCCTCTGACTCCTCCCCCCTCCCATACATCACTCTGCCTCTCTACCCGGCTCCGTTACTGACTTCATAGAAGCCTCAGCGTAAGTGAAGGGCAGTAACGGAGGCTGTCTGTGCGCATCGTTTAGACCCCCACCGGCTGACAGAGGATCATCCTCTCTGTCAGCCGGTGGGGGTCTGCATCGCACAGACAGCCTCCGTTACTCACCTTCACTTACGCTGAGGCTTCTATGAAGCTGCAGTGAAAGTTCCTGTCAGTAACGGAGCCGGTTAGAGAGGCAGAGCGGTGTATGGGAGGGGGGAGGAGTCAGAGGGGTGTATGGGAGCCACCACTCTGGCTCCTCCCCCTCCCATACGGCACTCTGCCTCTCTACCCGGCTCCCTGGTGTCTTGTGAACCTCCGTGGCTGACAGGAGGCAGAGTGGAGTACGGGAGGGGGGAGGAGGCAGAGTGGAGTACGGGAGGGGGAGGAGGCAGAGTGGTGTATGGGAGGGGGGAGGAGGCAGAGTGGAGTATGGGAGGGGGGAGGAGGCAGAGTGGAGTATGGGAGGGGGGAGGAGCCAGAGTGGAGTATGGGAGGGGGGAGGAGCCAGAGTGGAGTATGGGAGGGGGGAGGAGCCAGAGTGGTGTATGGGAGGGGGGAGGAGCCAGAGTGGTGTATGGGAGAGTTATAGTGGTGTATGGGGGGTATTATGAATTATAAGGCATATCAGGGGGGCATAAAACATATCTGGGGTAAAAGGTATATCAGGGGGCTCAGTGGCTTATAGGGGGTATAAGGCATATCGATATTAGGCATATCAGGGGGGCATAAAACATATCTGGGGGTAAAAGGTATATCAGGGGGCTCAGTTGCATATCACTGGCATATAAGAGGTATAAGGCATATATGGGGACAGAGTGGCAAGCTGGGGGTCAGATGTGCATAACCGGGGGCAGTTTGGTAAATAAAAAAAATTTAAACAAGGCTTTTTTCTCAGTTTTTATTAAATATGAAAAATAGTTAACATATGAATTAATATTTACTAATAACTTTGTATTAAAACTAGGGCTGCAACTAACGATTATTTTCATAATCGATTAGTTGGCCGATTATTTTTTCGATTAATCGGGTAAAAAAAAAATAATAATAATTAAAGCTATATTTTAACAAGAACTCCAAAAATACCAAAAAAAGCTTTACTAGTAAATATTCATGTAAACTATTTTTGCCCAGTTATGCACATCTCACCCCCAGCTTGCCTCTCTGTCCCAGAAATGCATATCAGGAGGGGTATAAGGCATATCAGGGGACAGAGTGGCATATAGGAGGTATAAGGGGATACCTCCTATATGCCACTCTGTCCCCTGATATGCATTATACCCCTCCTGATATGCCTTATAGCCCCCTATATGCCACTGATATGCCACTTTGTCCCCTAATATGCCACTGTGCCCCCTGACATGCATTATACCCCTCCTGATATGCCTTATAGCCCCCTATATGCCACTGATATGCCACTTTGTCCCCTGATATGCCTTATAGCCCCATATATATGCCACAGTGCCCCGATATGCCACTGTGCCCTCCTGATATGCCTTATAGCCCCCTATATGCCTTTACCCTTGATATGCCACCATGCCCGATATGCCTTTTACCCCTATATGCCACTGAGATGCCACTGTGCCCCCTGATATGCCTTATAGCACCTTCATGCCACTGTGCCCCCTGATACGCCTTATAGCCCCTTTATGCCACTGTCCCCCCCTGATATGCCTTATAGCCCCTTTATGCCACTGTGCCCCCTGATATGTCTTATGCCCCCCCGATATAAGAAAAACTGACATCACTAAAATAGTTTTTTTATATTTATATTTATTAAATATAGACAAAAAAATACACAATACAATATAAATATATATAAATATATGGACAATAAATAAAATATTCTAGACATAAAAAAAAAACACAAATGCACATAATTAATAGATCCCGCAAAAATTCTACCTGCCCCACCAGGGGTTAATATATCAACAGAAGAAACACAGGGCAAATGAGCATAAAAATAAAGATAATACTTACCCAGTGCTGCTTACTTGTCCTGTTTTTCTTCTGTTGATATATTAACCCCTGGTGGGGCAGGTGGAAGTGGCAGTACACAGTGCACATCGCGCACTAAAATCCAAATCCCCAGCAGGCGCTGCAGCGGGACCTGGATCCTCTCCGGCAGCCGGTAGGGGTCTGTGTGATGCGCGCAGACAGCCGCTTCTCCCCTCCGCTTCCGTTGGGGCTTCCATGATGGAAGCCGCACTGGAAGGTCACGTGACGCCGGGTTCAGTAATAGAAGCCCCGGCGGAAGTGGAGGGGAGAAGCGGAGGATGTCTGTGTGTTTTGCACAGACCCTCACCGGGTGGCAGAGAGGATCCAGGTCTCCTGCAGCTCTGCGGGGGGTCTGGATTCTAGAGTTATAATCCGATCTCTATTTGAGATCGGATTATAGAAGGACGGGAGTTTTTCAGACATAAAAACATAATTTTATAAATCGATAAAAATCGATTCAACTAATCGATTATGAAAATCGTTGACAACGATTTTCATAATCGATTATTATCGATTTTATCGATTCGTTGTTGCAGCCCTAATTAAAACCTAGTTTGAGAAACACTGTTTGGGTTCTTGTAGCTTTTATGTCAGTAAAATAAGAAGGTGAATAGAGAGAGGCCATTGCAATAAAGAGATGAAAGTGTAAATTGTACGTTTTTTATTACATTATTTTAATTTTTTTTATCCGATTAATCGAAAAAATAATCGGCCAACTAATCGATTATTAAAATAATCGTTAGTTGCAGCCCTACTTATCTGCATGAATTTGCATGTCACACGTGTCCTGTGGGGTGGGGGAGGGGCGGCTGCTGCACAATTACAACCCAAGCCAATAAAAATAAATTCAGATTAAAGGAGGAAGTACAGCAACGTGCACGTGAGTGTGCATACATATACGTTACTGACCTGCGGCTCTCCGGGCGCGGCACACGCCTGTCACACGCAGCCGACACGCAGAGGGTTCCTCACTGAAAAAAAACAAGATACAGGTGAGTGACGGGAATCCCCAACACGGCACAATAACAGCACCCAGCGTCCACTGGGTTAGCCGCACATGACACAGGGTCACCAACCGCAGAGTATACTGTCAGCACCCAGGCAGCGTGTAACCCCCGGGCACAGAGTATACGGTCAGCACACCGCCAGCGTGTAACCCCCGGGCACAGAGTATACGGTCACCACCCCGCCAGCGTGTAACCCCCAGGCACAGAGTATACGGTCACCACCCCGCCAGCGTGTAACCCCCAGGCACAGAGTATACGGTCACCACCCCGCCAGCGTGTAACCCCCGGGCACAGAGTATACGGTCAGCACCCGGCCAGCGTGTAACCCCCGGGCACAGAGTATACGGTCAGCACCCGGCCAGCGTGTAACCCCCGGGCACAGAGTATACAGTCAGCACCCGGCCAGCGTGTAACCCCCGAAGCACAGAGTATACCGTCACCACCCCACCAGCGTGTAACCCCCCGAGCACAGAGTATACTGTCAGCACCCCACCAGCGTGTAACCCCCGAAGCACAGAGTATACTGTCAGCACCTAGGCAGCATGTAACCCCCGGGCACAGAGTATACGGTCACCACCCCACCAGCGTGTAACCCCCCGAGCACAGAGTATACGGTCAGCACCCCGCCAGCGTGTAACCCCCGGGCACAAAGTATACGGTCAGCACCCCGCCAGCGTGTAACCCCCGAAGCACAGAGTATACTGTCAGCACCTAGGCAGCATGTAACCCCCGGGCACAGAGTATACGGTCACCACCCCACCGGCGTGTAACCCCCCGAGCACAGAGTATACCGTCAGCACCCCGCCAGCGTGTAACCCCCGGGCACAGAGTATACTGTCACCACCCCGCCAGCGTGTAACCCCCGGGCACAGAGTATACCGTCAGCACCCGGCCAGCGTGTAACCCCCGGGCACAGAGTATACAGTCAGCACCCGGCCAGCGTGTAACCCCCCGAGCACAGAGTATACCGTCACCACCCCACCAGCGTGTAACCCCCCGGGCACAGAGTATACGGTCAGCACCCCACCAGCGTGTAACCCCCGGGCACAGAGTATACAGTCAGCACCCCGCCAGCGTGTAACCCCCGGGCACAAAGTATACGGTCAGCACCCCGCCAGCGTGTAACCCCCGAAGCACAGAGTATACTGTCAGCACCTAGGCAGCATGTAACCCCCGGGCACAGAGTATACGGTCACCACCCCACCAGCGTGTAACCCCCCGAGCACAGAGTATACCGTCAGCACCCCGCCAGCGTGTAACCCCCGGGCACAGAGTATACGGTCAGCACCCCGCCAGCGTGTAACCCCCGGGCACAGAGTATACTGTCAGCACCCCGCCAGCGTGTAACCCCCGAAGCACAGAGTATACGGTCAGCACCCCGCCAGCGTGTAACCCCCGGGCACAGCGTGTAAAATAAATTAACCCCTTAGTTACCTGTTAACGCGTCATTAATCCTTCAACATCCAACACAGAACATCATAAACTTGGAAGCTAGTGAAGCCCAAACAGGAAATGATGTCAGAAAAAAGCTGCGACCGGAAGCGTCGAATTTAGAACGCGACATTAATGTGGGGAAGGCCTACGTCTGGCGCGCGGGGCCGCCTCCGGGTGATTGACAGAAGAGAGTGCACGCTGTCCTAGGTCCTGATCCAAGTGGTGGGAGGTTACTGGGAGATAACAGGAAACACGGGGGGGTTACTGGGAGAAAACAGGAAACACGGGGGGGGTACTGGGAGACAACAGGAAACACGGGGGGGTTACTGGGAGACAACAGGAAACACGGGGGGGTTACTGGGAGACAACAGGAAACACTGGGGGGTTACTGGGAGGCAACAGGAAACACGGGGGGGTTACTGGGAGACAACAGGAAACACGGGGGGGTTACTGGGAGGCAACAGGAAACACGGGGGGGTTACTGGGAGGCAACAGGAAACACGGGGGGGTACTGGGAGAGAACTGGGGGTTACTGGGAGGCAACAGGAAACACGGGGGGGGTTACTGGGAGAAAACAGGAAACACGGGGGGTTACTGGGAGAGAACTGGGGGGTTACTAGGAGGCAACAGGAAACACGGGGGGGGTTACTTGGAGACAACAGGAAACACGGGGGGTTACTGGGAGAGAACTGGGGGGTTACTGGGATGCAACAGGAAACACGGGGGGGTTACTGGGAGGCAACAGGAAACACGGGGGGGTTACTGGGAGACAACAGGAAACACGGGGGGGGGTTACATGGAGACAACAGGAAACACGGGGGGTTACTGGGAGAGAACTGGGTGGGTACTGGGAGAGCACAGAGAGAACTGGGAGTGGGTAACTGGGAGAGCGTCGGTTACTGTGAGAAATACAGAGCAATACCAAGTATCCCATCAATACCATACGGCCTGTCTGACGTCTGAACTCCTCATCCCAGTGACAGCCCGGCCTGAGCTACCCTCAGAGTAACGACCAGGAACCGTTCACAATAAAAATAATCCAGTCTTTATAACCCGTTATATCCCTGTATATTCCTCATATTATATACTCTCCGGCCGTATACCTAATCCCGTCCTTATAACCCGTTATATCCTGTATATTCCTCATATTATATATTATATACTCTCCTGCCGTATAACTAATCCCGTCCTTATAACCCGTTATATCCCTGTATATTCCTCATATTATATATTATATACTCTCCGGCCGTATAACTAATCCCGTCCTTATAACCTGTTATATTCCTGTATATTCCTCATATTATATATTATATACTCTCCGGCCGTATAACTAATCCCGTCCTTATAACCCGTTATATCCCTGTATATTCCTCATATATTATATACTCTCCGGCCGTATAACTAATCCCGTCCTTATAACCCGTTATATCCTGTATATTCCTCATATTATATATTATATACTCTCCTGCCGTATAACTAATCCCGTCCTTATAACCCGTTATATCCCTGTATATTCCTCATATATTATATACTCTCCGGCCGTATAACTAATCCCATCCTTATAACCTGTTATATTCCTCATATTATATATTATATACTCTCCGGCCGTATAACTAATCCCGTCCTTATAACCCGTTATATCCCTGTATATTCCTCATATTATATATTATATACTCTCCGGCCGTATAACTAATCCCGTCCTTATAACCCGTTATATCCCTGTATATTCCTCATATTATATATTATATACTCTCCGGCCATATAACTAATCCCGTCCTTATAACCCGTTATATCCTGTATATTCCTCATATTATATATTATATACTCTCCGGCCGTATAACTAACCCCGTCCTTATAACCTGTTATATCCTGTATATTCCTCATATATATTATATACTCTCCGGCCCATATAACTAATCCCGTCCTTATAACCCGTTATATCCTGTATATTCCTCATATTATATATTATATACTCTCCGACCATATAACTAATCCCGTCCTTATAACCCGTTATATCCTGTATATTCCACATGTTATATATTATATATTCTCCGGTGGCAGGGAAGGGATGCGCCCAAAAGTATAGAAGAAACAGATGTTTTTAAACGTAAAATTTATTATTTACAAAAAATAATATACAGAGGAAGAGCAGACCACTTCTTACTGCATTACAGGTTACTGTGACAGAGGAACACACTGATCGCCAGCGCTGCAGCTTTAAGCATTAACCCTTTACGTGCTGCCTGGGGCAGCGGCTGCTTAGAGACCCCAAGAGGTCAGACGCTCGCGTTTTCTCTCTCTTTCTTACTCAGCCCTACAAGAAACAAAGAATTTTAGGAGCAAACCTGGAAATGGGGTTCCTGCGCTACATAAAGATCTTCTACATGGCAAACACCTCAGAACATGCGCGGCACCCGGTGAGCGAGACACGAAAAACACAAAATAGTAATGTGCTCCATACGAAGAACTAACGAGGCTCTGACCACGTAACGGTAACGTGCGAGCGATCGCTAGTGGTTCACGGGGGCCTCCGGTATCCGGACGCATTACACCTAGCTGAGAAACCGCCATGAGAGATGCGGCATCGCCCGGGCGGGCAACTCCGAGGACAGGGTGGCAGAGCCCTAAACTACCGCCAAGATGTACAGGGTCCGAGCTCTATTCACTAAGGAGGGAGTCTGCAGGAGAGCCGGTTCTGAAACACTCTGGAGTCGCACTCTGAAGCAGCGGACGCCCCAGACACGCGTCTCACGCAGGCTCCCCGGAGCACGAAGATCTGCACATTATTCACAAAACTCTGAATATCAACACAAACAACCCAAAAGCAGCCACAAAAAACTCCGAAAGCGGGTCATCTAAAAATCACACATTTGGTCATGCGCTAAATACACAGGCAAGCTTTCCTGTCTCTACAGCGGGAGTCCCTCGCGGTTGCCTCGGCTACGGTTTTGATGGGTACGGACAGTGACGGCTGAACCGTGGTCCGTGTTGCTGGCAACCTACCCAGCCAGGGCTTCGGAGTAGTAAGTTCGGTCCAGGTGATCTCACCGCAAGTATCGGTGGACAGGTTACAGACACGCACCTCATTGCTCCACTTCGCTCAGCCCTCGGGATGCCGCAAGCGCAAAGGAGAGCTGCGGGCATGGATGGGAGCTCCACCTGCCCCTGTCCACGGGCGGCCCTGGTGGGGAGTGAATCACAAATACAAAACCACATTTACTTTAATAAGAACAGCCCGATAAAAAGGACCCCCTGGTCATACAAACCGGGAACTTACAAGATGCTCTCGGGTGGATTTTATTTTTGTTTAAATATTTGGCTCCTTAGAACTATGATTACTGACCCGTGCCCCCTGCCACCATCTGCCCCCCAGCAATCCCAGCCCGGAAGTAGAATGACCATAAACGTGACGGCCCAGCCTGTTCATTACGCCTGCAGGAAGTAAGATGACCAGTACCGGTTACGGGCCCCAGAAGGTCCACCTTCCAGTAATGATCATGAAACTACTAAATGTAAGCAGAGGTTCCCCCATTGGTGTCCTGCCTGCTCTCCGGCCCCGGGGTTACACGCGTATTCCCACCGAGGATTACTCCCCAAGGTCTATCATCAGGGGACGGGAGACCCAAAATCCATCAGTTTCCCAGCAGCAGCGCTTTACGAGAAGCTTTAAGTCAGGGACCTCGAGTCTTCTGGTGGCAGACGAAGCCCGTCTGGGTAAAGCTCTTCCCCTGTAGGGTGTCTCAGAGCAGCTTCTGGTGCGTTACGAGGTCGGGTTTAATGCAGAACATCTCGCCGCACTCCTTACCGGCTAAAGCTCTCTCCAGGATGCATCTCCCGGTGCGGCTTCTGGATAAAGCGATTTCCGCGTTCGGTACAAGCAAACCGCCTTTACGGGTCTTGGGAGATGACCTCCACTTTGAAGGCCTCCTCTCTGCCATCCTACTCCACGACCACAACGATCTGGGCGCCTTCCTCTGTAAGCTCTTCCTGCTTGGGGTGAATTCTTTCATGAATGAGGAGGATACCGCGGCGGTTGAACTTCTTGCCGCATTGGCCGCAGGCGTACGGTCTTTCACCGGTATGGATCCTCCGGTGGGTGGTCAGATTATGCTTCAGGCTGAAGGTGCGACCGCAGTCCTGGCAGGAGTACGGTTTCTCCCCGGTGTGCAGTCGCTGGTGCTTGGTTAAATGCTGTTTTTGAGTGAAGCTTTTCTTGCATACCGGACAGGAGTACGGCCTCTCTCCAGAGTGGATCCTCAGGTGGTTGACGAGGGTGAATCTTTGGTTAAAGATCTTTCCACACACCGGACATACGAAAACGCGCCGACCGTGGATGCGTTTGGTCCCTTGGTCGTGAAGCGCGATGGACTTATTGAAGTGCAGCTTCTGGTGGGAACGCAGTTTGTCTTTGCTGCTGAAGCTTTTGAGACACTTGGTGCAGGGGTACGAGGCCTTTCCGGAGTGGGATCCCTTGTGGGCAAGAAGATTGTACTTGAGGTTGAAGCTTCTCCCGCACTCGTTGCACGTATACGGCTTATCAGCTCTGGGCAGCCGCTTGGTAAGGAGTCGTTTCTCCTTAAATGTTTTCACGCGTTGATCACTGGCATGGATGCCGGCTTCTGGGTGAGGGCCCCTGAGCTCCTCCTGATGCCGCCGCTCCAGGATATTCATTCCTGATGACTCCGCAGCGGAGTCTCCTGGGCTCATTATCTGTGCGTTGAGGGCCTGGCGCATGTTTTGGCGTTGGTGCGTCTTTTGGTGCACTGTGAGGATTCCTTTGCGGTTGAAGGTCTTGCCGCACTCGGGACAGGTATACGGACGCTCCCCCGAGTGGATTCTCAGGTGTCTGATTAGACTCTGCCGATGCTTGAAGATTTTGGCGCAAACATTACAGTCATATGTCGGAAGACCAGACTGCGGCCCCCACTGTACGAACCCTTTCTTGTTGTGGCTGTTTGGGGTCGTAGTACGCTCCAGTTGTGTTTCTGGTGGATTCTGCTGAATGCTGCCAGGGGGAGCCGGCATCGGAGGTAATTTCCTACAGCGCATGGACTGGTGTAAGTGGTGGGTTTTGCGGCTGATGAACCCCCTCCCGCAGTGGATGCAGGTGTACGGCTTCTCTCCGCTGTGGATCTTCATGTGCGTGAAGAGGTTGTACTTTGTGCTATAGCTGCCCCCGCACTGGCCGCACTTGTACGGCTTCTCCCCGGTGTGGACGCGCATGTGCTTGGTTAGGTGCTGCTTCTGCACGAAGGACCAGTCGCACTGCGGGCAGGAGTAGGGCCTTTCACCGGTGTGTATCCGGTAGTGATTGACAAAGGTCTGCTTGTTGCCGAAGCGTTTTCCACACTGGGGGCATATGAACGGTTTGGTAACGGCAGCCGGTTCTCTCCTCCTCGGAGAGCCGGCTTTGTGGTGGGCTGGCAGATCTGGCGTGAGGAAGTCCTGCTCTCCGGGGGGATGGGTGGACGTATGGCCCGCTTCCACGTCACCGACGGCTCCTCTTGTCCTCTCGTGACTTTTTTGATGGATAAGCAGGTTCTCCCGGCGGCTGAAGGTCTTGTCGCACTGAGTGAAGGAGCACGGTTTCTGGCCGCTGTGGATCCTTTGGTGTGTGGTCAGGTTGTGCTTTAAGCTGAATCCGCAGCCGCACTCGTGGCACTTGTACGGCCGCTCCCCGTTGTGGAGCCGGAGGTGTTTGGTGAGATGTTGCTTCTGTCTGAAGCGTTTGCCGCAATGCTCGCAGCTGTACGGGCGCTCGCCCGTGTGAACCCGCTGGTGCTTTGCCAGGTTGTGTTTGTGACCAAAACCCTTTCCGCACACCAGGCACTGAAAGGGCTGCAGGGTCTCCGTGGGACTGGTGTCGGCCATGTTGGAAAGATCCTGTCCTTCTATCTCAACCTGCACCTCGTATTTGACTTCGGTGAGATCCGGCTCCTTGCGGTTAAAAAGGTTTTCTGGTGAAACGGCGTAAGGGAGGAGCTCCTCTGCGGCCGATTCCCGAGAACCGCGTCCTCCGTACATCGCGGCGGCTTCTGGAAGAGATGCAAAGAAAGGATAAATAAAAAAACGTGAAATAGAAGTGTCTACGTCGCCTGTGTCCCACAGTCTCTACTGTGTCGCCCTGCAGTGATAGGGGCAGACTCCGTGTCCCACAGTCTCTACTGTGTCGCCCTGCAGTGATAGGGGCAGACTCCGTGTCCCACAGTCTCTACTGTGTCGCCCTGCAGTGATAGGGGCAGACTCCGTGTCCCACAGTCTCTACTGTGTCGCCCTGCAGTGATAGGGGCAGACTCCGTGTCCCACAGTCTCTACTGTGTCGCCCTGCAGTGATAGGGGCAGACTCCGTGTCCCACAGTCTCTACTGTGTCGCCCTGCAGTGATAGGGGCAGACTCCGTGTCCCACAGTCTCTACTGTGTCGCCCTGCAGTGATAGGAGCAGACTCCGTGTCCCACAGTCTCTACTGTGTCGCCCTGCAGTGATAGGGGCAGACTCCGTGTCCCACAGTCTCTACTGTGTCGCCCTGCAGTGATAGGGGCAGACTCCGTGTCCCACAGTCTCTACTGTGTCGCCCTGCAGTGGGAGGGGCAGACTCCGTGTCCCACAGTCTCTACTGTGTCGCCCTGCAGTGATAGGGGCAGACTCCGTGTCCCACAGTCTCTACCGTGTCGCCCTGCAGTGGGAGGGGCAGACTCCGTGTCCCACAGTCTCTACCGTGTCGCCCTGCAGTGGGAGGGGCAGACTCCGTGTCCCACAGTCTCTACTGTGTCGCCCTGCAGTGGGAGGGGCAGACTCCGCGTCCCGCAGGTCCCTTCTGCCGGTGTCACCCTGCAGTGGGAGGGGCAGACTCCGCGTCCCGCAGGTCCCTTCTGCCGGTGTCACCCTGCAGTGGGAGGGGCAGATTCCGTGTCCCGCAGGTCCCTTCTGCCGGTGTCACCCTGCAGTGGGAGGGGCAAACTCCGCGTCCCGCAGGTCCCTTCTGCCGGTGTCACCCTGCAGTGGGAGGGGCAGATTCTGTGTCCCGCAGGTCCCTTCTGCCGGTGTCACCCTGCAGTGGGAGGGGCAGACTCCGCGTCCCGCAGGTCCCTTCTGCCGGTGTCACCCTGCAGTGGGAGGGGCAGATTCTGTGTCCCGCAGGTCCCTTCTGCCGGTGTCACCCTGCAGTGGGAGGGGCAGACTCCGTGTCCCGCAGGTCCCTTCTGTAGGTGTCGCCCTGCAGCCATTTCCTGCTGTTTCTATACACATTATCGGGGCTTTTAGGGCCGTAGAACCCTGCGATACCCTCATAGCAAACATTCTGACCTCCTAGAAAAGAGGGGCATCGGGGGGGGGCATCAGGGGAGCGGAGAGTGGTACAGGAATTCATATAATTAAGCAGCTGATCAGCACATCTAGTCAAATCTTAACCAGTTGTTGGTCTCGTCTTAGATTCAGGAGCCATATGTTTATCCCATGCATGTTTAATAGCCTCACTGTATTACCCTCTACCACCTCTGTTGGGAGGCTGTTCCACTTATCTACCACCCTCTCAGTAAAGTAAAATTTGCATTACACATGGATTTGAGATCCAAACAGGGACTTGTCCTTAGAGAGGGACACTTGGTTGGAACGGATCAGCCATCATCAGGCAGAAAAGGGTACGGAGGAGGTCGTTACACGTAAGGGGTAAAGGTGCAAGGACGTGGCTGCCCAACTGCCCCCTGGGCCTGATCCCATCCCACAGATTACTGATACCACCAATGCCCGTTCTGAGACTCCCCTTCCCAAATGCCCCAGCGATCTCCACACGCAGAGGGGATTCGTGTTAAAGTGACCCAGGGCTAGACTGGAAGCTTATGGGACGAGCCGTAACGCCTGTTATGTCTTTAAGTAAAAGCCCCAGCGCGTCACACTTTACCCTCACACCAAAACTTGCCACAATTACAGCCATTAGAGGGCAATAGAAAGGGCTGGGGCATCTTACCTATTTCCCAGCCGCTCAATGCTTCTGCTGCAGCAAACTGCCCTCCTAGCACATTGCATTATGGGAAGTGTGCAGGGGGAGGGGCAGGCAGGGAGTGAAGGGAGGGATGAAGCTCAAGGAGGAGAGAGAGAGAAAGCGAGTGAGAGAGAGAATGAGTGGGGAATCCAGGACACAAAAGGGTTTATTCACTAAACCGCAGCAGAACGTAACATCTCCCTGCCTTCACGGCACATTATGAAGGGGCAACCCTGTATAATGTATAGTTAAATCATTGAGCCGGCCCCCTGTATAATATAAAGTTAAATCATTGAGCCGGCCCCCTGTATAATGTAATGTTAAATCAGTGACCGGCCCCCTGTATAATGTATAGATAAATCAGTGACCGGCCCCCTGTATAATGTATAGATAAATCCGCGAGCCTGCCCCTGTATAATGTATAGTTAAATCAGCGAGCCGGCCCCCTGTATAATGTATAGATAAATCAGTGACCAGCCCCTGTATAATGTGTAGTTAAATCAGCGAGCCGGCCCCCCGTATAATGTATTATGTTTGCGATATTCTTCCGTTCTTTGTATTCGTATTTCTGTGGATGTTTGCCTCCGGTGTACATGCGCGTGCTGCTAACCAGTATAATAGGCCAACTCTTTGCAATGCCTCTTAACCTTGTGGTTCCAGCCCGTGTCCTCGGTCAGCCTCCAGGGTATGGAAGCTCCTTATCTGCACTTGTTACCTGCCAGAGCGATGGCCTCATGTGCAGAAACGAGAGGATTCTACCCCAAACCGTTAAGAGACCCTCCGTCTTCACATAACACTAAGCACTCGTTTTCTTTCCGATGTCCCCTGGCAGGTCGATCAACAAATAACTCCAGTTGGGACCCAATTGTGGTATCAGTGAGGACCCCAAACCAACCTCCTCCCTGAAAGTAGCAGAGCTCAGACCACGGTGCGGCTTTGGCTTCAAGCGTTAGAGACACAGGACCATCCGTCCTCCTTCAGCCACTCGCCTTCCTGCAGCCAGAGTTAGGAACCTTCCTGCTCCATCGCTTCCCCACCAGCATGTCAGGTTCTCCCAAACACAACATTTCTCATATTATATACTCTCTGTATATTCCTCATATTATATATTATATACTCTCCGGCTGTATAACTAATCCCGTCCTTATAACCCGTTATATCCCTGTATAATCCTCATATTATATATTATATACTCTCCGGCCGTATAACTAATCCCGTCCTTATAACCCGTTATATCCTATATATTCCTCATATTATATATTATATACTCTCCGGCCGTATAACTAATCCCGTCCTTATAACCCCTTATATCCTCTATATTCCTCATATTATATATTATATACTCTCCGGCCTTATAACTAATCCCGTCCTTATAACCTGTTATATATCCCTGTATATTCCTCATATTATATATTATATACTCTCCGGCCTATATAACTAATCCCGTCCTTATAACCCGTTATATCCCTCTATATTCCTCATATTATATACTCTCCGGCCATATAACTAATCCCGTCTTTATAACCCGTTATATCCCTGTATATTCCTCATATTATATATTATATACTCTCCGGCCGTATAACTAATCTTGTCCTTATAACCCGTTATACCCTGTATATTCCTCATATTATATATTATATACTCTCCGGCCGTATAACTAACCCCATCCTTATAACCTGTTATATCCCTGTATATTCCTCATATTATATATTATATACTCTCCGGCCGTATAACTAATCCTGTCCTTATAACCCGTTATATCCCTGTATATGCCTCATATTATATATTATATACTCTCCGGCCGTATAACTAATCCCGTCCTTATAACCCGTTATATCCTGTATATTCCTCATATTATATATTATATACTCTCCCGCTGTAAAACTAATCCCGTCCTTATAACCCGTTATATCCTGTATATTCCTCATTTTATATATTATATTCTCACCGGCCGTATAACTAATCCCGTCCTTATAACCCGTTATATCCTGTATATTCCTCATATTATATATTATATACTCTCCGGCCCGTATAACTAATCCCGTCCTTATAACCCGTTATATCCTCTATATTCCTCATATATTATATACTCTCCGGCCGTATAACTAATCCCGTCCTTATAACCCGTTATATCCTGTATATTCCTCATTTTATATATTATATTCTCACCGGCCGTATAACTAATCCCGTCCTTATAACCCGTTATATCCTGTATATTCCTCATATTATATATTATATACCCTCCGGCCCGTATAACTAATCCCGTCCTTATAACCCGTTATATCCTGTATATTCCTCATATTATATATTATATACTCTCCGGCCCGTATAACTAATCCCGTCCTTATAACCCGTTATATCCTCTATATTCCTCATATTATATATTATATACTCTCCGGCCGTATAACTAATCCCGTCCTTATAACCCGTTATATATCCCTGTATATTCCTCATACTATATATTATATACTCTCCGGCCTATATAACTAATCCTGTCCTTATAACCCGTTATATCCCTGTATATTCCTCATATTATATATTATATTCTCACCAGCCGTATAACTAATCCCGTCCTTATAACCCGTTATATCCTGTATATTCCTCATATTATATATTATATACCCTCCGGCCCGTATAACTAATCCCGTCCTTATAACCCGTTATATCCTGTATATTCCTCATATTATATATTATATACTCTCCGGCCCGTATAACTAATCCCGTCCTTATAACCCGTTATATCCTCTATATTCCTCATATTATATATTATATACTCTCTGGCCATATAACTAATCCCGTCCTTATAACCCGTTATATATCCCTGTATATTCCTCATATTATATATTATATACTCTCCGGCCTATATAACTAATCCTGTCCTTATAACCCGTTATATCCCTGTATATTCCTCATATTATATATTATATACTCTCCGGCCGTATAACTCATCTTGTCCTTATAACCCGTTATACCCTGTATATTCCTCATATTAAATATTATATACTCTCTGGCCGTATAACTAGTCCCGTCCTTATAACCTGTTATATCCCTGTATATTCCTCATATTATATATATTATATACTCTCTGGCCCATATAACTAATCCCGTCCTTATAACCCGTTATATCCTGTATATTCCTCATATTATATATTATATACTCTCCGGCCGTATAACTAACCCCATCCTTATAACCCGTTATATCCCTGTATATTCCTCATATTATATACTCTCCGGCCATATAACTAATCCCGTCCTTATAACCCGTTATATCCCTGTATATTCCTCATATTATATATTATATACTCTCCGGCCGTATAACTAATCTTGTCCTTATAACCTGTATATTCCTCATATTATATATTATATACTCTCCGGCCGTATAACTAACCCCATCCTTATAACCTGTTATATCCCTGTATATTCCTCATATTATATATTATATACTCTCCGGCCGTATAACTAATCCTGTCCTTATAACCCGTTATATCTCTGTATATGCCTCATATTATATATTATATACTCTCCAGCCGTATAACTAATCCCGTCCTTATAACCCGTTATATCCTGTATATTCCTCATATTATATATTATATACTCTCCCGCTGTAAAACTAATCCTGTCCTTATAACCCGTTATATCCTGTATATTCCTCATTTTATATATTATATTCTCACCGGCCGTATAACTAATCCCGTCCTTATAACCCGTTATATCCTGTATATTCCTCATATTATATATTATATACCCTCCGGCCTGTATAACTTATCCCGTCCTTATAACCCGTTATATCCTGTATATTCCTCATATTATATATTATATACTCTCCGGCCCGTATAACTAATCCCGTCCTTATAACCCGTTATATCCTCTATATTCCTCATATTATATATTATATACTCTCCGGCCGTATAACTAATCCCGTCCTTATAACCCGTTATATCCTGTATATTCCTCATTTTATATATTATATTCTCACCGGCCGTATAACTAATCCCGTCCTTATAACCCGTTATATCCTGTATATTACTCATATTATATATTATATACCCTCCGGCCCGTATAACTAATCCCGTCCTTATAACCCGTATATTACTCATATTATATATTATATACCCTCCGGCCCGTATAACTAATCCCGTCCTTATAACCCGTTATATCCTCTATATTCCTCATATTATATATTATATACTCTCCGGCCGTATAACTAATCCCGTCCTTATAACCCGTTATATATCCCTGTATATTCCTCATACTATATATTATATACTCTCCGGCCTATATAACTAATCCTGTCCTTATAACCCGTTATATCCCTGTATATTCCTCATATTATATATTATATTCTCACCGGCCGTATAACTAATCCCGTCCTTATAACCCGTTATATCCTGTATATTCCTCATATTATATATTATATACCCTCCGGCCCGTATAACTAATCCCGTCCTTATAACCCGTTATATCCTGTATATTCCTCATATTATATATTATATACTCTCCGGCCCGTATAACTAATCCCGTCCTTATAACCCGTTATATCCTCTATATTCCTCATATTATATATTATATACTCTCCGGCCATATAACTAATCCCGTCCTTATAACCCGTTATATATCCCTGTATATTCCTCATATTATATATTATATACTCTCCGGCCTATATAACTAATCCTGTCCTTATAACCCGTTATATCCCTGTATATTCCTCATATTATATATTATATACTCTCCGGCCGTATAACTCATCTTGTCCTTATAACCCGTTATACCCTGTATATTCCTCATATTAAATATTATATACTCTCTGGCCGTATAACTAGTCCCGTCCTTATAACCTGTTATATCCCTGTATATTCCTCATATTATATATATTATATACTCTCTGGCCCATATAACTAATCCCGTCCTTATAACCCGTTATATCCTGTATATTCCTCATATTATATATTATATACTCTCCGGCCGTATAACTAACCCCATCCTTATAACCCGTTATATCCCTGTATATTCCTCATATTATATACTCTCCGGCCATATAACTAATCCCGTCCTTATAACCCGTTATATCCCTGTATATTCCTCATATTATATATTATATACTCTCCGGCCGTATAACTAATCTTGTCCTTATAACCTGTATATTCCTCATATTATATATTATATACTCTCCGGCCGTATAACTAACCCCATCCTTATAACCTGTTATATCCCTGTATATTCCTCATATTATATATTATATACTCTCCGGCCGTATAACTAATCCTGTCCTTATAACCCGTTATATCTCTGTATATGCCTCATATTATATATTATATACTCTCCAGCCGTATAACTAATCCCGTCCTTATAACCCGTTATATCCTGTATATTCCTCATATTATATATTATATACTCTCCCGCTGTAAAACTAATCCCGTCCTTATAACCCGTTATATCCTGTATATTCCTCATTTTATATATTATATTCTCACCGGCCGTATAACTAATCCCGTCCTTATAACCCGTTATATCCTGTATATTACTCATATTATATATTATATACCCTCCGGCCCGTATAACTAATCCCGTCCTTATAACCCGTTATATCCTGTATATTCCTCATATTATATATTATATACTCTCCGGCCCGTATAACTAATCCCGTCCTTATAACCCGTTATATCCTCTATATTCCTCATATTATATATTATATACTCTCCGGCCGTATAACTAATCCCGTCCTTATAACCCGTTATATATCCCTGTATATTCCTCATACTATATATTATATACTCTCCGGCCTATATAACTAATCCTGTCCTTATAACCCGTTATATCCCTGTATATTCCTCATATTATATATTATATTCTCACCGGCCGTATAACTAATCCCGTCCTTATAACCCGTTATATCCTGTATATTCCTCATATTATATATTATATACCCTCCGGCCCGTATAACTAATCCCGTCCTTATAACCCGTTATATCCTGTATATTCCTCATATTATATATTATATACTCTCCGGCCCGTATAACTAATCCCGTCCTTATAACCCGTTATATCCTCTATATTCCTCATATTATATATTATATACTCTCCGGCCATATAACTAATCCCGTCCTTATAACCCGTTATATATCCCTGTATATTCCTCATATTATATATTATATACTCTCCGGCCTATATAACTAATCCTGTCCTTATAACCCGTTATATCCCTGTATATTCCTCATATTATATATTATATACTCTCCGGCCGTATAACTCATCTTGTCCTTATAACCCGTTATACCCTGTATATTCCTCATATTAAATATTATATACTCTCTGGCCGTATAACTAGTCCCGTCCTTATAACCTGTTATATCCCTGTATATTCCTCATATTATATATATTATATACTCTCTGGCCCATAAAACTAATCCCGTCCTTATAACCCGTTATATCCTGTATATTCCTCATATTATATATTATATACTCTCCGGCCGTATAACTAACCCCATCCTTATAACCTGTTATATCCCTGTATATTCCTCATATTATATATTATATACTCTCCGGCCGTATAACTAATCCCGTCCTTATAACCCGTTATATCCCTGTATATTCCTCATATTATATATTATATACTCTCCAGCCGTATAACTAATCCCGTCCTTATAACCCGTTATATCCTGTATATTCCTCATATTATATATTATATACTCTCCTGCTGTATAACTAATCCCGTCCTTATAACCCGTTATATCCTGTATATTCCTCATATTATATATTATATTCTCACCGGCCGTATAACTAATCCCGTCTTTATAACCCGTTATATCCTGTATATTCCTCATATTATATATTATATACTCTCCTGCTGTATAAATAATCCCGTCCTTATAACTCGTTATATCCTGTATATTCCTCATATTATATATTCTCCGGCCCGTATAACTAATCCCGTCCTTATAACCCGTTATATATCCCTTTATATAAAAAAGTTTTACCAGTAAATGTTAATTCATGTAAAATATGTGAACAATTGTTTGTTAATAAAAGCTATGATTGAGAAAAATATTTTGTTTTTATTTCCTTTTTTTTCAACCTGCCCCCCCCAGTTATGCACATCTGCCCCCAGGCTTGCCACTCCCCAGAAATGCCTTATACCCCCTATATGCCACTGTGCCCCATGATACACCTTTTAACCCTCTATATGCCACTGTGCCCCATGATACACCTTTTAACCCTCTATATGCCACTGTGCCCCATGATATGCCTTTTCACCCCCTATGTGCCACTCTGCCTCCAGAAATGCCTTATACCCCTATATGCCACTCTGGCATTTAGGGGGTTAAAAGGCATATTATGGGGCAGAGTTGCATATAGGGAGGTACAGGGCATTTCAGGAGGCAGAGTGGCGTATAGAGGATTAAAAGGCATTTCTGGAGGCAGAGTGGCATTAAGGGGGGTACAAGGCATTTCACAGAGCACTCTGCCTCCAGAAATGCTTTATGTCCCCCATTTAACACCCCCCCCAAATTTACCGGAGCTTCTGAGTCCCCGGTGCTTGGTCCGGGCAGCGTGTAGAGCTCTACCAATCGCGGACTCAGATGCACCGGTAAATTGGGGGTTTGGGGCATAACACAGGAGGATCCAGGTCCCCTGCATCGGATCTGGATCTTAGTCTCATAGTCAGACCTATTTGAGCTCTGATTATAAGATGACCCCGATTATAAGACAAAGGGTATTTTTCAGAGCATTTGCTCTGGAAAAAACCTCGTCTTATAATCGAGCAAATATGGTATATACTCTCCAGCCGTATAACTAATCCCGTCCTTATAACCCGTTATATCCCTGTATATTCCTCATGTTATATATTATATACTCTCCGGCCCGTATAACTAATCTGTCCTTATAACCCGTTATATCCCTGTATATTCCTCATATTATATATTATATACTCTCCGGCCGTATAACTAATCCCGTCCTTATAACCCGTTATATCCCTGTATATTCCTCATATTATATATTATGTACTCTCCGGCCGTATAACTAATCCCGTCCTTATAACCCGTTATATCCTGTATATTCCTCATATTATATACTCTCCGGCCGTATAACTAATCCCGTCCTTATAACCCGTTATATCCTGTATATTCCTCATATTATATATTATATACTCTCCGGCCGCATAACTAATCCTGTCCTTTAGAACCTGTTATTTCCTGTATATTCCTCATATTATATATTATATACTCTCCAGCCCGTATAACTAATCCCGTCCTTATAACCCGTTATATCCCTATATATTCCTCATATTATATACTCTCCGGCCGTATAACTAATCATGTCCTTATAACCCGTTATATCCTGTATATTCCTCATATTATATATTATATACTCTCCAGCCCGTATAACTAATCCCGTCCTTATAACCTGTTATATCCTGTATATTCCTCATACTATATATTACATACTCTCCGGCCGTATAACTAACCCCGTCCTTATAACCCGTTATATCCCTATATATTCTTCATATTATATATTATATACTCTCCGGCCGCAGGGGAGGGCTGGCAGCCTAAGGCCTGGGGGGCAAGTCAGGTGAAGTGGCTCCGCCCCCTCGCACTCACCTTTCACCCCTCACGCTGCTCCCATCACTATGCGGCCATCAGGCTGCTGGAAAACTTATCTAAGCGGCCGCTGGTTGCTGATGCCACCGGCCGGAGCTACTTTAATCATTTTTTTTATTTATTTAATATGCAGGATCGCTTTCCATATTAAAAATAAATAAATAAAGTATTAAAGTAGCGCCGGTCGGCAGCATCAGCACCCAGCGGCCGTTTAGATTCGATTTCCAACAATCTGATGGCCGCATAGTGATGGAGCAGCGTGAGGGGTGAAAGGTGAGTGCGAGGGGGCGGAGCTTTCACCCCTCACGCTGCGCCTATCACTTGGCGGCCATCGCATACGGCCACTGGGTGCTGATGCCGCCGGCCGGCGCTGCTTTAATACTATTTTTTTTTTCATTTAATAGCCGATCCGGCTTGCCATATTCAATTTAAAAAAAAAGGATTAAAGTAGCGCCGGCCGGCGGCATCAGCACCCAGCTGCCGTTTCGATTAGATTTCGGACGGCCTGGGGGGCAATTGCCCCCCTGCCCAGCCCGCCCCTGTCCGGCCGTATAACTAATCCCGTCCTTATAACCCGTTATATCCTGTATATTCCTCATATTATATATTACATATACTCCAGCCCGTATAACTAATCCCATCCTTATAACCCTTTATATCCCTATATATTCCTCATATTATATATTATATACTCTCCGGCCGTATAACTAATCCCGTCCTTATAACCCGTTAAATCCTGTATATTCCTCATATTATATATTATATAACTAATCCCGACTTTATAACCCGTTATATCCTGTATATTCCTCATACTATATATTATATACTCTCTGGCCGTATAACTAATCCCATCCTCATAACCGGTTATATCCTGTATATTCCTCATATTATATACTCTCCGGCCGTATAACTAATCCCATCCTTATAACCCGTTATATCCTGTATATTCCTCATATTATATATTATATACTCTCCGGCCGTATAACTAATCCCGTCCTTATAACCCGTTATATCCCTGTATATTCCTCATATTATATATTATATACTCTCCGGCCGTATAACTAATCCCGTCCTTATAACCCGTTATATCTCTGTATATTCCTCATATTATATACTCTCCGGCCTATATAACTAATCCCGTCCTTATAACCCGTTATATCCCCAAATATTCCTCATATTATATACTCTCCGGCCGTATAACTAATCCCGTCCTTATAACCCGTTATATCCCCAAATATTCCTCATATTATATATTATATACTCTCCGGTTTTATAACTAATCCCGTCCTTATAACCCGTTATATCCCTGTATATTCCTCATATTATATACTCTCCGGCCATATAACTAATCCCGTCCTTATAACCCGTTATATCCTGTATATTCCTCATATTATATATTATATACTCTCCGGTCGTATAACTAATCTCGTCCTTATAACCTGTTATATCCCTGTATATTCCTCATATTATATTATATACTCTCCGGCCTATATAACTAATCCCGTCCTTATAACCCGTTATATCCTGTATATTCCTCATATTATATACTCTCCGGCCGTATAACTAATCCCGTCCTTATAACCCGTTATATCCCTGTATATTCCTCATATTATATATTATATACTCTCCGGCCGTATAACTAATCTCGTCCTTATAACCTGTTATATCCCTGTATATTCCTCATATTATATATTATATACTCTCCGGCCTATATAACTAATCCCGTCCTTATAACCCGTTATATCCTGTATATTCCTCATATTATATATTATATACTCTCCGGCCGTATAACTAATCCTGTCCTTATAACCCGTTATATCCCTCTATATTCCTCATATTATATATTATATACTCTCCGGCCGTATAACTAACCCCGTCCTTATAACCCGTTATATCCTGTATATTCCTCATATTCTATATTATATACTCTCCGGCCGTATAACTAATCCCGTCCTTATAACCCGTTATATACTCTCCGGCCCATATAACTAACCTCGTCCTTATAACCCGTTATATCCCTGTATATTCCTCATATTATATATTATATACTCTCCGGCCGTATAACTAACCCCATCCTTATAACCCGTTATATCCTGTATATTCCACATATTATATACTCTCCGGCCATATAACTAATCCTGTCCTTATAACCCGTTATATCCCCGTATATTCCTCATATTATATATTACATACTCTCCAGTCCCCACTTCATGGCATCTATTGGATTGGATAGGCTAGTGGATTCCACATCTCTCTGCCTTTTACTCTGAAGGGACGTCCTCTCGTTCTTTGCGCAATCTTATTAATAAACAGGTCATCAGAGAGCAGCTGCTATTGGCTCCCTTTTTTTTGTATAATGACATCATATCACCTGTAAAATGATTTACACATCTCTTCCTTTTCCCCAAGATGCACAACTTTACATTTATCGGCATTGAACCTTGTCTGTCTCCGGCCTTGCACTGGCCCCTCTCCACCTCACCGGGGACTGTTTTGGTGATAAATATTAAACTATGAACCACCTCGTAACGGCCACTTAGCCACGGACTTCTGATTGTACTGCACTTCAGCATACGTTAGTGTTTTGCTCTGGTAAGAAACAGAGAAGACGGGACACAGGACGTGGTGTAAAATACTGGTCTCCATTATATACTTTTGCAGAAATATTGAAAACTTTTACATTATTTTTTTTAAACTGTTCTAATTTGTAAGACTAAAGAGTCAGTCGCCACTCCACACGTTCCGCACTCAAATGCAGGCAACACCCGGCCCCAAGCATCGTCTCTCCCCCACTCTCTATAATCTGCACATCTGGATCACAGCTGGGGGTTATTATTCCTAAATCGTAGGATGCGAAGTCCTGAAAAGCAGGTTGAAGTACCACATCTTGTGAGGGGGGGGAGGTCGCATGACTTGCGCTCGCAAATCAAAACTTCATCCAGCAGCCCCCCAGCCAGACGCAGCTCACTTTTAATGGAAGACTACAGCGGCCAGACGCGGTCGCACCGGAGCCCTCAAAACCAGCTCCTAGCAAAAGGAGTTTCGACTTAGGTGTCCGACGCTCAAGCCAGAGCCGGCTACTTCATATCGAGCGTAAACCACAGGCCGGGAGACGCGGCTTAGTCCTCCTCGTCGGAAATTTCTTGCGCAGGGATAAGGCGAAGGCTGTTGGCCCGGATGCTTAGGAGGGAAGTGCAGAACGACATGAGGTCAGCTACCCCTTGCCCCGTCACACCGGTGCCGTCCAGGTTCATCTGCACTATAGAAACTTCTCTCAGAAAGCAGAGACCTAAAAGACAGAAGAGACTGAATGGCATGCAGTGAAACCGCGCAGGAGCAGCCCTGAAATACAGCATAAAAATAACACAAAATGTGCCGGGAGATGCGATGGGTATTCTGGGGCAAGTTTCCTCTTCCGTGAAATGAGAAGTCGGCATTTAGTGAGGTAAGGATCACTGATTGGTACAATAACAGGCCCAAGATACGGCACCTGGCTCACAGCAGGCTCTCCTGCCGCTGACACTACCACCACCCCACCATCACACTGCGCAGCAGACACCTCTGGCCCGCCCATCACATCGCACAGCAGGCTCTCCTGCCCCCCATCGCATAGCACACACCTCTGACGCCCCCCCCAATCACACTGCACAGCAGGCTCTCCTGCGCCCCCCCCAATCACACTGCACAGCAGACACCTCTGGCCCCCCCATCACATCGCACAGCAGGCTCTCCTGCCCCCCCATCGCATAGCACACACCTCTGACGCCCCCCCCAATCACACTGCACAGCAGGCTCTCCTGCCCCCCCCAATCAAACTGCACAGCAGACACCTCTGGCTCCCCCCCATCACATCGCATAGCACACACCTCTGACGCCCCCCCCATCGCATAGCACACACCTCTGACGCCCCCACCATCACATAGTACACACCTCTGACACCCCCCCTCGCATAGCACACACCTCTGACGCCCCCCCCCAATCACACTGCACAGCAGACACCTCTTGTATCAGCGACTCTCCATGAACTACCGGTCACATTACCCCCTTTAACCCCCAAACCCCCCCACGCGATCACTTACCCTTGTTGGTCACCCGTGTCCGGCTGAGATTGACCTTCAGCAGGTTTTTGCAGCGTCTGATGCCAAGTTTTAACACATTATCCCCAACAGCCGTGTCCGCGAGCCCCAGAACCTGGACACGGAGATAAATCACACCCGTGGTATAAACGCATTTGTAACGCATGCCACCTGGAGAGCGTGTAAACGCGCAGCAGTAATAATGCACTGGAGTGCCTCACATGCATCTTACCTGCAGGTGTGGCAGGTGTGGGATGCACCGAGACACCCCTCTGCTGGTCACTTTAGTACGGTCCAGACTCAGCTCCTCCAGGTGCCTCAGACCCTGCAAATGGACCAGTCCGGCGTCCGACACCGACGTGTTACACAAGGAGAGGACCTGCAGTCTGCGGAGGGGGAGACCGTGAGATCCCACCCCTGGGGCACATCTAACATCACATGACAGCTTTAAAAACACATTCTACTGGTTGGAAAAATCACTTCATGTGTTGGGAATTCGGGCATTTTAACGTTACGAACATTGCCAGCCAATCAGGCAGTGGGCCAGCCCGGTGCATGCTGGGGTACCACAAGTAAGAGGCAGTTTCTACCGCTCTGCTCTAGTGTCTGTTACTCTCGGGGGGGCGCTGTGACATTCCTGTTTTACAAGCAAATACCTTTTCAGACCAACTGAAGGTTCCGGGCCCCGTGTCAGGTTTACCTGCGCAGGTGGGAGACATGCTGGACGCCCTGGTCTGTGATGTGAGTGTGATCAGTCAGGTCCAACTCAACAAGTGTACTCAGCTGCTGGAGAAAGGACAGACCGTGGTGTGTGAGACAGCGCCGTCCAGGGAGCACCAGCCGTGCAAGCGAGAGACCTGCAAAAAAGAGCAAGACCTTTAAACGGGAGCCCTGGAGACAGAAAAGAGCGCGTAAGACCTCGAGAGCAAGGCACAGACAGCAGGGGAATTCTTACCGAACACACTAGTCAGGGATGGTTTATGGGTAGATGGAGCGGACACTCACCTGACAGAAGTGCCAGCACTCGGTCCGAGGTCACAGACTGCACTCCTGACAGCGTAAGAGTTGTGAGCTCAGACAGAGATGTGACAGCCATGAGAGACTGCTCTGTAACGTGGGTGCTGTCTAAGTGCAAAGTGTTCAGCTGCTTCAGCTCACACAGATGAGAGATGTCCGACACCTGAAACACAAGAGATGTCCGACATTTCAGCGGCCGCGACAGGTCAGCAGGAGATGGGCCGAGACATCCCTGAATGTGAGCGGAGGGGACGCACAGGACAGAACACCAGGTGGGGTAGAAGTAATTGATGCCCCAGTAATCCCAAACACGGCGAGGAGACCTCAGACCCCCTCGGGATCCCGGGGGAAGGTGAGGAGGTGCTATACTTACTGGGGTATGTTTGATGCTTAGCACTCGCAGGTCGGGGGTACGGTGGCCCAGCAGGCTCAGGGTGCGTTCTGTCACAGCGGTCTGATTTACACTCAGGTGAGTCAGTGAAGAGCGAGTGCAGAGCAGGAAATCACACATTCCAGCATCGCTCACTTTGGTCTGATCCAGGACAAGGTGCGACAAGTGCTTCAGATCTGGAAATGGACGGACAGACAGACTGAGCGCGACAATAAGAGTAACGGTTTCTTAAAGAACTCTATAAGCTCTGCAGAATATGATGCCATTATATTATGGGTCACCCCACCCCCAGTTCTTTTCCTTGCATGTGCTGTGTTCTGCCCACGCTTAGGGCCAGAGCGGCCCACTGGGAACCCCGATTATTTATTGCTCTGTCAATGTACTATGTACTGCCCCCCAAGGTGATTAAGACTGAACCATTCTATTGCCCCCCACAGGCAGTATGCCAAGGAGACTGGGTGTTTAGTAGATGGGGGCTCAGATGATCATACAAATGGCTGAAAACATATTTTGGGGCACAAACTAAAAGAAAAGGGTAAAAAAAGAAAAGGGGGAGATTAGCGGAAAATGATTCCAGGGGTCAGTAATTGGTGGGTTTAACCCTTTAAAGGGAAATGAGCGAGGAAGGCAGAGACTCACCTCTCAGGTAGAGCAGACAGGACTCTGTAAGTTTGGTGCAGGAGCTGAGATTGAGATATTGCAGCTTCGGCAAATACTGCGCCACCGACAGAGCCACGTCTGCGAAGAGACAAAAAGGAAACCGTGAGAGTCAAACGCACCGAGTGCACTCAATATACACCCGTTACAGGTTACCGGCGCTGGGGCCGCCCGTCGGCAGGGCACAGGCGCTGGGGCCACACTCGGATACCTGTCAGCAGGGTACAGGCGCTCAGGCTGAGGATCCTCAGATTGGGGAAGCCCCGCAGATGTCGGATGAGGTCATTGGTGCAGTACTGGTAGCAGTTGAGGGTAATGCTGCGGACCGGGTTGCCTGTAAACAGCTCGAGGTTCCGGGGCCGGAGGACGCGCTCCTTGATCATGTGATGGATGAGGAGTTCTGCCAGCTCCGGGGTCAGACGGGAAAGCGAGCCCGAGTACTGCAGGGTCGGTGCTGAGGGAAAGACGGACACGCGTGACACAGGAGGAGGCTAAACTTACCTGGGAGACATGGGAGGTGAAAGGGTTAACAGAGGATGAAGGGGGCCGCAGAAAACGGGGTGGGGGAGGGGAACAGATTAAAATCATCCGGGTGATAAAGTGGCAGGGGGGGGGGGTAACTTCCGTGGCAGGGCAGGGAGCCTTCATGGATCTTGCAGCACGTAGTCAAAGTGGCCACAGAACAGGGTTATCTTCTCACATGGTGACGTGGCGGGGCAGCGGCGGGAGGTTGTAATTGGGGGTAGCACAGGGTAAGTGAGATGGGGGGGGTACGGGGAGAGTACCGGTGATTACAGCGAGTGCACCCTGCAGGGCCTGGCGGCGTAAGCTGGGGACGGCCGACAGCCTGGAGACTCTGCAGACAGCCGGCTCCCGCTCCACGCTCTCCTGTCGAAGCTCAGCAGCCACTCGCGCCCTGACGCTTGGGGGGCCCTCCAGAGACGGGGAGGAGGCCGGGGCCATAGAGTCACCGCTCTCATCCGACGGTCTGAGGAGACAGCAGTAAAATATTGTACCGAACACACAAAACACACGCAGCACCGAGACGCAGAGACCGCACAAAACACACGCAGCACCGAGACGCAGAGACCGCACAAAACACACGCAGCACCGAGACGCAGAGACCGCACATCACACGCAGCCCCGAGGCGCAGAGACCGCACAAAACACATGCAGCACCGAGACGCAGAGACCGCACAAAACACATGCAGCACCGAGACGCAGAGACCGCACAAAACACACGCAGCACCGAGACACAGAGACCGCACAAAACACATGCAGCACCGAGAGGCAGAGACCGCACAAAACACACGCAGCACCGAGACGCAGAGACCGCACATCACACGCAGCCCCGAGGCGCAGAGACCGCACAAAACACACGCAGCACCGAGACACAGAGACCGCACAAAACACACGCAGCACCGAGACGCAGAGACCGCACAAAACACATGCAGCACCGAGACGCAGAGACCGCACATCACACGCAGCACCGAGGCGCAGAGACCGCACATCACACGCAGCCCCGAGGCGCAGAGACCGCACATCACAGGCTGCAAAAAGAGCACTTAAACTAACAAGCTACTCACCGGAGCCTCACTCCATTAGAGGGCCAGCGGTGGGATCCCGAGCTGGGCGATCTGGAACCCGATGGAATCAAATCAACGTCTGAAAACAGAGCAAGAGCAACAACTTCCTCTGAATGAGTCAGTGGGTGGGGTAAACTCCTGCAGTGGGAGGGGCCAGTGTCCCATAAATTCCTTGTGTTTGTGTCGCCCTGCACTGGGAGGGGCCAGTGTCCCATAAATTCCTTGTGTCTGTTGCCCTGCTCTGGGAGGGGCCAGTGTCCCATAAATTCCCTTTGTGCCACCCTGCACTGGGAGGGGCCAGTGTCCCATAAATTCCTTGTGTCTGTGTCGCCCTGCACTGGAAGGGGCCGGTCACAGTGTTTTATATTTTACCTCCCGGGGCACCCGGCTCTCCCTCGGGTCTGACTTGCTCCTGACTCACCAAGCTCTGCCCTCGACCTGCAAAGGAACCATAAAGATCAGCCGTGGTCTACGAGACGTCTGCCCGCGGCCGGTCTGTTTCCTTACCCCATGAGTGCTGCGGGGAGGGAAGCGGCCCGTCTCTCATTAGGACGTTGGGGGACACGGAGTGAGCCGGTGAACCCAAAATAGGCAGGAGGCGCTGTCCTTGTGACATGAGCTCATCGGGACTGCAGATGGTGTCCACGGGGGCCGGAGACGATGCGGGGGGCTCAGGAGACAATGCGGGGGGCTCCAGGTCGGGTTCTGCTAGAAGCTTCTCTTTGTGGCGAACACACAGAGCGGCATTAGGGGTGAGGCCGAGGTCGCGCAGGCTGTGCTCCATGTCCTCCTCAGTGAAGTGTCTGGTGGGAAAGGTCTGCAGGAGGCTGCAGGGCGCCAGAGACGGCTGCGTGGACTCCAGGTGATCGCAGACGGACCGCAAGAGACAGTCCGCAGGAAACCACAAGCGGACGGAGCTTCCCGAGGGGAGACGCACCTGGAAGGAGGAGGAATCCGGTACATTCGCGCACAATACAGGAAACTCATTCTAATAGCATCCCCTCCCCCACACCTCCGTGCTCCTCGATGTACCCCCAGCGGCGGCCCTTTGCACCCCACGACTCACCATTAGAGCGCAGCCATTATCTGTCAGATGACCTTTGCTCTCTGAACTCTGACCCCTTTGGGGCTCGTTAACCTGCTGCCGGTCATGCAGTTTCTGCCGATCCTCCGCAATACGCTGGAGAACGAGATCCCGATCCTAGAGAACGAGGAACGTCCGTAACCGAGAACAACCATACATTAGACAGGGCACCGGCATCTCGATGATTTACCTATACATTAGACAGGGCGCCGGCATCTCGATGATTCAGGGCGCCGGCTCGCTGATTTACCTATACACGGCGCCGGCATCTCGATGATTTACCTACCATATTTATCGGCGTATAACACACATCTGCATTTCGCCTCCTCTGCAGTCCGGCACTCCGTGTGTCGGCGCTTTACTCTGACTCATTACTATGTGCCGGAACGCTCGCGGTACTTCAGCGACATCACCCGCGCAGTCTGGTGTGTAGTAGTGAGTCTGAGTGCCAGACCGCGTATATCGGCGTATAGCACGCAGCTACGATCGCAGCCCAGACATTTCGGGGAATAAGTGCGTGTTATACGCCGATAAATACGGTATACATTATACAGGGCGAGCCCTTGCTGCGCAGTGAAAGGTCTAACCTTTTTCTTGCAGCGTCTCTCTTCCTTCGCCTTCTCCGCCTCTCTGGCGCTCTGCTTCTCCTCGTACTCTCGTCTGTGCTGCGCTCTGCTGGAGATGGCTGGTGGACAGGCCCCGGGCTCCGGCGACGCTCTAGCAGCTGCAGACACGAGAAGAAAATGGTGAGAGATCCCGCATCACCCGGCAGTGGCAGGGGCAGACCCCGCCTGCGTCACCAGGCAGGGGCAGACCCCACCTGCGTCACCCGGCACCCTGGGCAGTAGGTTCGTCAGTTAAGAGTTGTGGGGTTGAGATGGTGTCTGACCTGGGGCGTCACCGACAGTTCCTCTGTCTCTCGGCGGATTGAAAGCTGTCACGGCTCCTGCTCCGGGGTCTGCCTCGCGTTGGATGTGTAACGAGCCACGCTGCTGCCCACTCCGCAAAATCCTGTCACATAAAATACAAAAATTCACTGCCTTCCCGCACACCCCTCCCCCAAGGGTCAGGATCCACAAATACCCTATCTGCCCCGGCATCAGTAAGAAGCGCACCAAGATCCACCAAGTGGACTTCACTAGCCTGATGCAGTAGCTGCTGGGCCCACACATGGTGAAGTTGGGGTATCTCAGGCTCGTGGACCCCAGGACCCCACACCAGGGATAGTTGTCCCTCCCCTCCGTGCCCCCCCGACATGCGGACAGTATATAACAGATCCGTGGCACTCACCAGTCGGCGGCGTCCTGCACCCCCAGACAGCCGGCCCGCAGAGCGCCCTGAACCTGCGACTCCTCAAAACCCATTTCATAAAGAGCCAGGAAGAGCTCGCCGATCGTCTGCAGGGAAAGAGGCAGCTCGTGGCACAACCAGATTTACCCTCCGATAACCCCCTCTATCTGCTGCCGGCCACGGGATATGTTGGGTGGCTTTCCCGGCACAAACAGCACACTGAGCTGATTCGTGTCCCTACACGGGGTGGCCAGTTACCCGGGCAATAGGGCACAGAGTCAGAGCGCCTAGCGGTCCAAGGAGAGCCAGCACGGAGCGCTCTTCTCCGGCTCACAAGGTGTTCCCAGGGAGCGTCTCCACGGGGCCACCAGGGAGCAACTGCCAGCGGACGGCCCCTGGCACCATATCTCATGCAGCCGCCCATAACACCAACGGACCCCCCCCCCCAGCAGCCCCACTGCATCCAACACACCGACTGTACAATCCCCACAGTGCCCAGTCTTACCCTGGCTACCACCCAGCACCGGGGCCCGCAGAGCAAACTCTTACCCCGGCCACCACCGTGCAATGCCCCTGGCACTCTGCCCTTTCCCCTTCGAGTCACCCCACAAACTCACCCCACGTCCTGCCGGCTCCTCCATGGTCATGGGGGGTCCACAGACTTCCTGTTTCAATTACAAAATAAAGTGCTTCAGCAACGTACACTCAGTTACACCATCACTCAGTGTCTGTGAGTCATCTCTACACTTCGCCGACGCTCACAACCTCCTTGTGTCACTCACACTCACCCCCTCCATGTTTCACCTAGACTCTGACACTTACACTCCGACACTCACAACCCCTTGCGTCCCACCCCGCGAGTCACTCACACTTTTTACTCAGACTACCCCTGTCAGGTTCGCTCACTCTCCTTCGCTGAGTGCAGTGGGGATTCCAGACTCTGATTGGTCCTTCCATCTGTCACTCCTAACACTACGGGTCCGCCTATATCCTGCTGACGATATGATTGGCTGATGTTGTATTATTTTCACGCTTCTCTAGTGACGTCAGTATTTGGCCAAACAACCCGGATTACGCTACTTTTCCAGCCAATAGGAAAGCCAATTGTTTAACCGAGCTTCAGGAGGGGCAACCCCTCACGTCAATCAATGCTGACCACGCCCAGAATCGAAGGCCTGTATCTGTAAAACTTTATTAACAATTAATTAGAGGAAACGGAAGAGGTGGGTTTGGGGTTGTGGATTCTTCCTCTGTCCCCAGTCTCAGAATAGCTATGCAGTATAAACCGTGTATACAGTATATACCCCAGACGGAGTAGAGAAAGATATGGGGGCAGTTTACACGGTGTATACAGTATATACCCCAGACGGAGTAGAGAAAGATATGGGGGCAGTTTACACGGTGTATACAGTATATACCCCAGACGGTGTAGAGAATGATATGGGGGCAGTTTACACGGTGTATACAGTATATACCCCAGACGGTGTAGACAACGATATGGGGGCAGCTTACACGGTGTATACAGTATATACCCCAGACGGTGTAGACAACGATATGGGGGCAGCTTACACGGTGTATACAGTATATACCCCAGACGGTGTAGACAACGATATGGGGGCAGCTTACACGGTGTATACAGTATATACCGCAGACGGTGTAGACAACGATATGGGGGCAGATTACACGGTCTATACAGTATATACCCAGACGGTGTAGACAACGATATGGGGGCAGCTTACACGGTGTATACAGTATATACCCCAGACGGTGTAGGGAACGATATGGGGGCAGCTTACACGGTGTATACTGTATATACCCCAGACGGTGTAGAGAACGATATGGGGGCAGATTACACGGTGTATACAGTATATACCCCAGACGGTGTAGAGAACGATATGGGGGCAGCTTACACGGTGTATACAGTATATACCCCAGACGGTGTAGACAACGATATGGGGGCAGTTTACACGGTGTATACAGTATATACCCCAGACGGTGTAGACAACGATATGGGGGCAGCTTACACGGTGTATACAGTATATACCCCAGACGGTGTAGAGAACGATATGGGGGCAGCTTACACGGTGTATACAGTATATACCCCAGACTGTGTAGAGAACGATATGGGGGCAGATTACACGGTGTATACAGTATATACCCCAGACGGTGTAGAGAACGCTATGGGGGCAGATTACATGGTGTATACAGTATATACCCCAGATGGTGTAGACAACGATATGGGGGCAGTTTACACGGTGTATACAGTATATACCGCAGACGGTGTAGACAACGATATGGGGGCAGATTACACGGTGTATACTGTATATACCCCAGACGGTGTAGGGAACGATATGGGGGCAGCTTACACGGTGTATACTGTATATACCCCAGACGGTGTAGAGAACGATATGGGGGCAGATTACACGGTGTATACAGTATATACCCCAGACGGTGTAGAGAACGATATGGGGGCAGCTTACACGGTGTATACAGTATATACCCCAGACGGTGTAGACAACGATATGGGGGCAGCTTACACGGTGTATACAGTATATACCCCAGACGGTGTAGACAACGATATGGGGGCAGCTTACACAGTGTATACTGTATATACCCCAGACGGTGTAGAGAACGATATGGGGGCAGATTACACGGTGTATACAGTATATACCCCAGACGGTGTAGAGAACGCTATGGGGGCAGATTACACGGTGTATACTGTATATACCCCAGATGGTGTAGAGAACGATATGGGGGCAGCTTACACGGTGTATACAGTATATACCGCAGACGGTGTAGACAACGATATGGGGGCAGATTACATGGTGTATACTGTATATACCCCAGACGGTGTAGAGAACGATATGGGGGCAGTTTACACGGTGTATACAGTATATACCCCAGACTGTGTAGAGAACGATATGGGGCCAGATTACACGGTGTATACAGTATATACCGCAGACGGTGTAGAGAACGATATGGGGGCAGTTTACACGGTGTATACAGTATATACCCCAGACGGTGTAGAGAACGATATGGGGGCAGCTTACACGGTGTATACAGTATATACCCCAGACTGTGTAGAGAATGATATGGGGCCAGATTACACGGTGTATACAGTATATACCGCAGACGGTGTAGAGAACGATATGGGGGCAGTTTACACGGTGTATACAGTATATACCCCAGACGGTGTAGAGAACGATATGGGGCAGTTTATATAGTAAATACCCCCAGATTGGAATAATATATATAGAGAGCTCAAATGGCGTATCTCACAGCTGTGATCCTGCGCCAGAGCTCTCAGGGACTCTCTGGTTAAAGGTTAATATTTATTGGGCCGCCGTAGAAAAAGGTGCGACGTCAGCACCCCGGGGATTCCTGATTCTGCGTAAATAAAGAGACCTCCAGAAGTGGTTACCGAGCGGGGAGCAAGTTTCACTCATTTAACCGAAAGGGGCTGGTATGTTCCAAGGGGAGGGGAAAGGGGTTAGGCCTCCCGTGGGGGCCGATCCGCCATAGGATCCACTGTTCTCCGGCGGCTGCTTCCTCTGACGGGTCCTCTTTTTCTTCTCCGGTTCTCGCATTATATAGCAGCCGCGAGCCGACGTCCTGTACGGAACGCGTTATCCTTTAAGTTTTTGGCGATTTTGGCACTTTTTTAATTCCTTGCCCTTTATAAACCCCGGTACCCCTCTGTGACAGGGCCAGGTTAACTGGAGTTGCCCCGGACCAACTGTACCCGGGCAGAGGCAGACATTCTCGTGGAACTCTGTGTCGGGGGGCAGTTTGCACAAAGTGTTTGGTTGGGTGAGGGTGTTTTGGGGGTCTGTGTTGGGGATTGGTGTGCGGTTTACCCGGGTCATGGAGTGTCTGTGTCCTGGTTCTGATCACATGACCCGGTAATATTTTATAACCATACCTGGTCGAACCCGGAGATTGCCGGGTGAGCGCTGCTCCTCCGGGTCGTGGGAGCGGGGTCTTGCCCCTTTTTCTGGTTGTATATATAGCTCTGTCTTTGGTTTTAATAAAGGAGTCCTGTTTTCACCTCAACATGAGTGCTGCCTGATGCTTGGGGTGGGCTGCCTGATGCGTGTGGTGGGCTGCCTGATGCGTGGGGTGGGCTACTATGATCCTTTATTGTCCTTTTCAGGACAATAGCCACACTGTGTAGCTAAGCTTCGGATAGCCACAGGGCCAAAGCATCTTCGGTGCAGCGATGTCCCCCCTTCTATCTACAACGCTGGTTCTGAAGGGGTTAATGGTTGGTTTCCCGGCAGGAGGAAGCAACGATTGGCGGGAGTACCCAGTCGGGGTGCAGGTCGGTCCCGTCACAGGACCCTCTTCTGCTTTTCTCCAGTTTATTATTGTCTGTGATTCGAAATCATCCTACTGATTCTGATTATAACAGCGCTATGGAATCTGATGGCAGCAGCAGGGTACCTGCCATACCGGAGAACCTACCAGGAGCCGACCATTGTGGGGCGTGGCCAGGACAGCCCACTGATGCCACTGACATAGGGGGCGTTCCAGCTGACATCAGTGATGTCAATGGGTGGGAAACTCCCCCATTTAAGGCAGAAATGGGCGGGGATTGGGGCGTGTCAGGACCCCTGAGACCTCGAGAGTTCCCAGGTATGGTACCTACCGCCCCCACACACACTACCTCCAGGACCCGGTGTCACGGACCCCCTCTCACCCCCCCTCATCCATCGCTCCCCAGGGGGTCTTTCTCCCACGCTATCGCGTAACCCAGTTAGCACATTAATCCCCCGCGAGTAAAAGAGTCTGGTATTCGCTGCACCCCGTCAGACAGATCACGTGGCAGATATCGGGGCCCGGAGGTGATTGGTAGAGGCGCCGATCACAGTGAGGGCTGCGAAGCTGTCAGTGGATTGTGCTGCCCGTGGAGCTGGTGACTGCCAGGGCCACAGACGCTGCGAAGAAGAACCCTGATTGGTTTTTGGCAGGAAAGGTACACAAAGTGACCTCACGGTTGCTGGTCTGGGGTTTAATCCGACTCCCCGCCGAGCCGTAAAGGAGTTTTCTGTTCTTTCTAAGCAAAAGTGGCAGTTGCTTCTGGTCTGATCCGGATCAGCAAAGGGAATCGTGGAAGGGATGAACGCCACGGACTGTTATTAACTCCTTACTAACCAACAGATACCTAGATCCCCGGGGTAAGACCCTTGGGGCCCCTGGGCAAGTGCAGACACACAAGACACGAAACAATCTGCTTACCTATTTACCTCCCCAAACTTGTCGCTCTACCTGGTGGTACCACGGTGACCTCGTGGCACAGCGATCAGGGAGCAGGTCATGTGATCAGTGACGTCAGAGACCTCAGCAGGATGCGTAAAAATCATTTATTTTCTTTACATCAGAGGCAGAGCAGCCACGGGGGACGTGGACTATTATTATATTCACATATAATAATCAGAGGGCTCAGATTGGCTAGATCAGATTGGGGGCCAGTGCAGTTACCCTAGTAACCTTTTGTCATAACCAGTGAAATGTAAGTAATTTGGGTGAAAAGGCAGGAAGGGTTGATTGCCCCCCCCGACTTGATGCCCCCTCTTAAAGATTTGCCCCTCCGGTCTGGCATGGGGCAAAATATGCAGCTGCTGCTGTCCTCTGTGGCATTTCTGACCATCCTGATGTTGACCGTCAGCCGGTTTATTGTGGATCCCGATTGCCCCACGCCAGGAACGTCTGCCACACCTGCCCCATATCGTGGGTCCGTCCGTCTGGGTTTGTCATTGGCGACGGGGACATTAGGGTCTGATTTGGCATCTCGGGCGAGCGGCCGGCCCGAGGGGTTATTATAATTGTGGGGGGGTTCACGTGGTCAGAGGTCACCCCGTGGTATGAATATCTCATAACAAAAATGCCAAGACCACAAAAAAGAAGGAGAAGAGACTCTGCTTCTTCCCAAAGCTTGACCACAGTAAGTTCTGAAGGCCTCTCGTGGTGACCCTGGACGGGCGGCCCAGGCTTATCAGTCGGGTACGTGGTGTCTCACGGGATGCGCGTGGATAACACCCGGTGCGGGGAGCAACGCCTGGAGGGTTCAGGGAGAAGCCGCGGTTTTCTTGTAGAATGATTCTGGTGGACGTGGCGCCGTCATATTCCTTGCTAGGAAGAGCAGTCATTTTAACGGTGCCACAAACTTCTGTCCAAGCTTTACCTTCCCAGCAAGAGCGGAGAGCAGGTGCCCCAAAACACGTGGAGCCCAACCTCCGAGGGTTAATGGTTTGTCAGCTCTGCTCCCTGCAGAACATGAAAGGCGAGCGCTCTGTGGGGTGCGGAGACCCAATGACACGTAAACACGGGCTCTGGAACGCCGTGTCCTGCGTCTCTGCGTGGCTCTGGTGCGCCTGTCACTCCAAACCTTCCCCCTCTCATCAACGAGCCCCACACACTTCACTCACTTATTTCACCCCACATTAACCTGACTGGTGTACCCTCCACTAAATTCCCTCACATCCCCTGTCACACAACTCACAGCCAACCACCTGCCCCACGTACTGCCCTATCACAAAAGTCAGTGCCAACCACCTGCCCCACGTACTGCCCTATCACACAAGTCAGTGCCAACCACCTGCCCCACGTACTGCCCTATCACACAAATCACGGCCAACCACCTGCCCCACGTACTGCCCTATCACACAAGTCAGTGCCAACCACCTGCCCCACGTACTGCCCTATCACACAAATCACGGCCAACCACCTGCACCACGTACTGCCCTATCACACAAATCACGGCCTACCACCTGCCCCACGTACTGCCCTATCACACAAGTCAGTGCCAACCACCTGCCTCACGTACTGCCCTATCACACAAATCACGGCCTACCACTTGCCCCACGTACTGCCCTATCACACAAATCACGGCCAACCACCTGCACCACGTACTGCCCTATCACACAAATCACGGCCTACCACCTGCCCCACGTACTGCCCTATCACACAAGTCAGTGCCAACCACCTGCCTCACGTACTGCCCTATCACACAAATCACGGCCTACCACTTGCCCCACGTACTGCCCTATCACACAAATCACGGCCAACCACCTGCACCACGTACTGCCCTATCACACAAATCACGGCCTACCACCTGCCCCACGTACTGCCCTATCACACAAGTCAGTGCCAACCACCTGCCCCACGTACTGCCCTATCACACAAGTCAGTGCCAACCACCTGCCTCACGTACTGCCCTATCACACAAATCACGGCCTACCACTTGCCCCACGTACTGCCCTATCACACAAATCACGGCCAACCACCTGCACCACGTACTGCCCTATCACACAAATCACGGCCTACCACCTGCCCCACGTACTGCCCCATCAAACAAGTCAGTGCCTGCCCCACGTATTGCCCTATCACACAACTCACGGCCAACCACCTGCCCCACGTATTGCCCCATCAAACAAGTTAGTGGCTGCCCCACGTATTGCCCTATCACACAAATCACGGCCAACCACCTGCACCACGTACTGCCCTATCACACAAATCACGGCCTACCACCTGCCCCACGTACTGCCCTATCACACAAGTCAGTGCCAACCACCTGCCTCACGTACTGCCCTATCACACAAATCACGGCCTACCACCTGCCCCACGTACTGCCCTATCACACAAGTCAGTGCCAACCACCTGCCCCACGTACTGCCCTATCACAAGTCAGTGGCTGCCCCACGTATTGCCCTATCACACAAGTCAGAGCCAACCACCTGCCCCACGTACTGCCCTATCACACAAATCACGGCCTACCACCTGCCCCACGTACTTCCCTATCACACAAGTCAGTGCCAACCACCTGCCCCACGTACTGCCCTATCACACAAATCACGGCCTACCAGCTGCCCCACATACTGCCCTATCACACAAGTCAGTGCCAACCACCTGCCCCACGTACTGCCCTATCACACAAATCACGGCCTACCACCTGCCCCACGTACTGCCCTATCACACAAGTCAGTGCCAACCACCTGCCCCACGTACTGCCCTATCACACAAATCACGGCCTACCACCTGCCCCACGTACTGCCCTATCACACAAGTCAGTGCCTGCCCCACGTATTGCCCTATCACACAACTCACGGCCAACCACCTGCCCCACGTATTGCCCCATCAAACAAGTCAGTGGCTGCCCCACGTATTGCCCTATCACACAACTCACGGCCAACCACCTGCCCCACGTACTGCCCTATCACACAAATCACGGCCAACCACCTGCCCCACGTACTTTCCTGACTCTCCTGGTGTGGAGTCCCGGTAGACGGCTGAAGCCTTTACATGAGGTTGAGTTTAGTGAACAGCAGAGAATTATCCCGGCCCACATCGGACCATCAGATTTAATAATCACACGTGGAACATATCCCACTATTTAGTGAATATGTCCCCACGCTGGGGTCACTGTGTCTGTGATTTAAATCAGACTCAAAAATCGAATCCTCTCTTTTGCCCTCTAATCCTTAGCCCCCCCGACATCAATTTATTGACCACGAACCCTTAGGGTCCCACCGCTCTCCATCACCCTCCACACCCTCCCTGCTCTCTATCTCTCTGCTCTCGTCTCTCTCTCTCTGCACGCTCTGCTCTCTCTGTGCATGCGCTCTGCTCTTTCTCTCTGCACAGTCTCTTCTCGCTCTCTGCATGCTCTCTTCTCTCTCTTTGCACGCTCTCTTCTCTCTCTGCACTCTCTTCTCTCTCTCTCTCTCTCTGCATGCTCTCTTCTCTCTCTCTGCACGCTTTCTTCTCTCTCTCTGCGCACTCTTCTCACTCTCTCTCTTCATGAGCTCTCTTCTCTCTCTCTGCACGCTCTCTTCTTTCTCTCTCTGCACTCTCTCTCTCTCTCTGCACTCTCTCTCTCTCTCTGCACTCTCTCTCTCTCTCTCTCTCTCTCTCTCTGCACTCTCTCTCTCTCTCTCTCTCTGCTCTCTCTCTCGGTCTGCATGTTTCATGTTCTGTATTTCTCTTTCTAGATGCTCTGAGTGCTCTCCTTCTCCTCTCGGTACCCCACCTCCTCCTATCCCCCCTCTCCATTGGAGTCACAGTGTTAGGATCAGTATAGGATGAGCTGGGCGTGTTGGGGCCCGTCCACGGAATTTGCCCCCCCCCGCTCCCTGTTGATCAATAATCTCCTAATAACATTAATTAAGGATCATCGCCTATGTGGCTGGCACTGCCAGGATACAGCAGTACCGAGTATGTCTGCTGTCACAAATAAAGACACAAACGCCGCTACAATGTCAAACCTTTAGTTGGCTGCAGTGCCACGTCTCTCAACCGCCCGCGGTGCCACGTCTCCCATCCACGCACGCTCCCACCTCTCCCAACCGCCCGCGGTGCCACGTCTCCCATCCACGCACACTCCCACCTCTCCCACCCGCCCGCGGTGCCACGTCTCCCATCCACACACGCTCCCACCTCTCCCAACCGCCCGCGGTGCCACGTCTCCCATCCACGCACACTCCCACCTCTCCCAACCGCCCGCGGTGCCACGTCTCCCATCCACGAACGCTCCCACCTCTCCCAACCGCCCGCGGTACCACGTCTCCCATCCACGCACGCTCCCACCTCTCCCAACCGCCCGCGGTGCCACATCTTCCATCCACGCACGCTCCCACCTCTCCCAACCGCCCGCGGTGCCACGTCTCTCATCTGCCTGCTGTGCTGCGTCTCCCATCCACGCTCCCATGTTCCCCATCCACCCGCGGTGCCATGTCTCCCACCTGAGCCCATGACCTAGCCTGACAGGTCCACGTGACACCAGGCATGTCATATTATTCCCCCCCTGCACTATAACCGCGACTAAACACCATCACCAAACCGCACCACCAAATACCACCAAACAATATCGCCAAATACCACCAAACAGCACCAGCAAGAGGTCCAACAACTGACCAGCAGCACCAATAGGGAAGGTGGGAGGAAGAACCACTGATCTTCTAGATTTCTGGAAAGGAAATGCCTACTCGTAGTACCCAGGAAGGAGTTATGTATGCCCATTACTGCCCATCCTGCCCATTCCCTCCATTCTAGGCTCCTTCACTTCAGGGCTTCATCTGACAGCGGAATGCGTCACACTTTGTGTCAGACACGTCCCGCCACAGTAAGCGCCGACCAGTCTGCACCAAATAATAGCTGATGGGGGAGACTCCACGAGGGCGACACACATTCCATCTACCCCAAAAGGGCAACACCATGCTATCTACCCCCTCAAAGAGGGCAACACAGCCCTGGACCCAATCCCCGTAGAAGTTGCATCAGGGACCCACAGTCTGTGGATCTCCGAAGACGAGAACGGCAGACACAGAGCCGTATCAGAATTCCGCTGGCCACCAGAAGCGTTCTCTTTAACAATTTCAGTCACAGAGATCTGCAGCCTGTTTATGTCTCTTTGTAGTTGTTACACCCACCGCATTTCGCCTCAGTAACCCCCTCGGCTCTCTGTGGTGCAGTACATGGCGTGGCCCCGGGGCCATTTCTTGCCGTGTTTTCTGCCCCTCGGAATGTACGTTTTTTCTGCGTTTGAACAATAGTTGTTGTGTTTGTAACAGTTAATGCGATCCCTGCGCAGACACACCCTGCGGATTAACTCAATCTGATTATTACACAGAGGGGAGCCGGGGGCCGGCAGGTTAGTTATACAGCAGTAGTGAGTATCACAAAATGTGCCTACACAGTGCAGTACATGTATGGACACTGGAGACCCACACGTACAGGCAGAGACCATGTGTATTAAATGTATTATCGTATGTGATGTGCATCGAGTATGCATATCCTACGTGTGTTTTAATTCCCTCACTGTATTAACCTCTACCACTTCTGCTGGGAGGCTGGTCCACTTATTTTCCACCCCCTCAGTAAAGTAAAACTCCCTTCCATCCCACCTCAGCCTTTGATCCTCTAGTGTTAGATTCCGGTCTCTTGTTGTAACTTTTCCCTCCTTTAAAATAAATTCTCTCTCATCCTTTCTCTCTCTTCTCTCCTCCATCTCTCACCCACATCCTGTCTCTCTCACTTCTCTCCCATGTTTCTCTGTCTCTCCTATCCCCTCTCACTTTTCCTCCCCGTCTCTCTTCTGTCCCCCAATGAATGATTGAATGTGTGAATGAGTTACTATATTAAGTATGTGTAAGCATTAATGTGGATGTGCAAGTGTTTGTGTGCTAGCATGGCCGTATAAGTGTTTGGGAATGCAAAGATGCACAGATAGGCTGTTTGGGGTGCAGAAACGGTACAGGCAGATTGTTTGGAGGCAGTTATGGCACAGACAGGCTGATCAGGGCAGAAATTGCACAGACAGGCTGATCAGGGCAGAAATTGCACAGACAGGCTGCTCAGGGCAGAAATTGCACAGATATGCTCTTTGGGGGCACAAATGGGACAGGCAGGCTTTTGAGGGGTAAAGATGTCACAGGCAGGCTGTTTGAGGTAAAGACGTCACAGGAAGGCTGTTTGGGGCATAAATGGCACAGGCAAACCTTTGGGGGCAAAAATGGCATAGTCAGTCAGTTTGGGGGATAAAGATGGTACAGGCATGTTGTTTGGGGACAAAGATGGAACAAACAAGCTGTTTGGGGTAAAAACTATTTAGGGGGTTAAGGATTGGTATGAGGACACAGGATGGCAGGGGCCGGGGTGAGGAGGTATTATATGAAAGGCCCCGAAAACCCAAGCTCCCAGTCATTGCCAGCTGCCATGTGCCCCACTGAGGGACTTAGAATGTTGCAGTTCTTGGCTAAGTGCATTGTGTGGTCTGGTCATGCAGAGGTTAACGGGGGCAGACGTCTCACACGCCCAGCAGCCGCTCTCCTTAATCTCTCTGATTAATTTTCAGCCGCTGATTGAGGAATCAGAAATTCCGAAGGAGGCTGTAAGTGGAAAATGGGGAGAGGGTCTCGTCATGAGACGCCCGGGAAGAGACCGCTGCGCATGTAAACCTGAATCATCAGAGATTTCCAGACCTGAACTTCGTGACTTATTCCAGGGAAGGATGTTGTGGAACAATAAGGGGCTCATTTATTACGTCTCCGGTTAGAGGGCGTCTGAGACTTGTACCGGGGCAGTTATCACCATGAGAGGAGACTGTCTGCACCGTAACCATAACGGCTCTTGTCTCGCTATCAGAGTAACGGTGCAGGGCAGAAGCAGCATATCGTTCCTGGGGTCAGAAGTGGAAGCGGCCTCTGGTTCTCTTAGCTAGTGACAGATCACCTTATTGCTTCCCAAACCCCCATTCCTCCTTGACGTCCCTCTTTTTTTAGGAGCTCAGAATCTGGAGTGAGCCTGGGGTTAGTGGCCCCTGGGTGAAGTATTTGTAGAGCGTCTCTCCCCATAACACACTTTCTAACAAGCAAACTCACTCTAACACCCACTCACCACCATACACTAAGACCCACACATTCACCCTAACACCATACACTTACACTCTCTCTCCTCCTCTCCCACGCACCACTAACCCTAGGCTCGCAGCTGACACCTTAGCACTGTACACTGACACATTCTAACACACTTATGCTAACACCATACAGTAACACACACCCTCTAACACCATACTCTCACTTGGACACACTCTAATACAATACACACACTCTCTAACACCATACTCTCGCTCGGACACACTCTAATACAATACACACACTCTGTAACACAATACTCTTACTCGGACACACTCTAATACAATACACACACTCTCTAACACCATACTCTCGCTCGGACACACTCTAATACAATACACAGACATATAGCATACAGTAACACACACCCTCTAACACCATACTCTCACTCGGACACACTCTAATACAATACACACACTCTTTAACACCATACTCTCGCTCGGACACACTCTAATACAATACACACACTCTCTAACACCATACTCTCACTCGGACACACTCTAATACAATACACACACCCTCTAACACCATACTCTCACTCGGACACACTCTAATACAATACACAGACATATAGCATACAGTAACACACACCCTCTAACACCATACTCTCACTCGGACACACTCTAATACAATACACACACCCTCTAACACCATACTCTCGCTCGGACACACTCTAATACAATACACACACTCTCTAACACCATACTCTCACTCGGACACACTCTAATACAATACACACACCCTCTAACACCATACTCTCACTCGGACACACTCTAATACAATACACAGACATATAGCATACAGTAACACACACCCTCTAACACCATACTCTCGCTCGGACACACTCTAATACAATACACAGACATATAGCATACAGTTACACACACCCTCTAACACCATACTCTCGCTCGGACACACTCTAATACAATACACACACCCTCTAACACCATACTCTCGCTCGGACACACTCTAATACAATACACAGACATATAGCATACAGTAACACACACCCTCTAACACCATACTCTCACTCAGACACACTCTAATACAATACACACACTCTCTAACACCATACTCTCACTCGGACACACTCTAATACAATACGCACACTCTCTAACACCATACTCTTACTCAGACACACTGTAATACAATACACAGACATATAGCATACAGTTACACACACCCTCTAACACCATACTCTCACTCGGACACACTATAATACAATACACACACTCGCTAACACCATACTCTTACTCGGACACACTCTAATACAATACACAGACATATAGCATACAGTAACACACACCCTCTAACACCATACTCTCACTCGGACACACTCTAATACAATACACAGACATATAGCATATAGTTACACACACCCTCTAACACCATACTCTCACTCGGACTCACTGGGTATCAGCACCCAGCGGCCGTGTGCGATGGCCGCCTAGTGATGGGAGCAGCGTGAGGGGTGAAAGCTCCGCCCCCTCGCACTCACCTTTCACCCCTCACGCTGCTCCCATCACTATGCAGCCATCAGATTGTTGGAAATCGAATCTAAACGGCCGCTGGGTGCTGATGCTGCCGGCCGGCGCTACTTTAATACTTTATTTATTTATTTTTAATATGGAAAGCGATCCGGCATATTAAATAAATAACAAAAAGGATTAAAGTAGCTCCGGCCGGTGGCATCAGCAACCAGCGGCCGCTTAGATAAGTTTTCCAGCACTCTGATGGTCGCATAGTGATGGGAGCAGCGTGAGGGGTGAAAGGTGAGTGCGAGGGGGCGGAGCCACTTCACTTGACTTGCCCCCCAGGCCTTAGGCTGCCAGCCCTCCCCTGCCGACGGCTTTGATCCACCAGGAAATCCAGTGTTTCAGCTCCAAAGAGGATATTCCGCCAATCTTTTTATTTCTAGTCTCAGATTATAAATAAATATCACGCTGTTTAATTTTTTTACCCCAGTTGTAGTGTTTGCTCCATAATATAATGTTTTCATTTCGGGAACCGAGATCCCTCACACAATTTAATGTACACACAACTTAATGTACACCGATCTGCCATAACATACACACACACACACATATATATATATTACACACACACACACACACATATATATATATACATATACCGATCAGCCATAACACACACCCACACACATATATATATATATATATTATATATACACACACAGTATGAGTCCACCCCTCACATTGGTGTAAATATTTATTATATCTCTCATGTGATAACGCTGAAGAAATGATCTCTGCTACAATGTAACGCAGCGAGTGTACAGCCTGTATAACAGAGTAACTTTACTGCCCCTCAAATATACCCCAACACACAGCCATTAACCCCTCAATATACCCCAACACACAGCCATTAACCCCTCAAATATAACCCAACGCTCAGCCATTAACCCCTCAATATAACCCAACACACAGCCATTAACCCCTCAAATATACCCCAACACACAGCCATTAACCCCTCAAATATAACCCAACACACAGCCATTAACCCCTCAAATATAACCCAACACACAGCCATTAACCCCTCAATATAACCCAACACACAGCCATTAACCCCTCAATATAACCCAACACACAGCCATTAACCCCTCAAATATACCCCAACACACAGCCATTAACCCCTCAAATATAACCCAACACTCAGCCATTAACCCCTCAATATAACCCAACACACAGCCATTAACCCCTCAAAAACATAACCCAACACACAGCCATTAACCCCTCAAATATAACCCAACACACAGCCATTAACCCCGGAAATATAACCCAACACACAGCCATTAACCCCTCAATATAACCCAGCACACAGCCATTAACCCCTCAAATATAACCCAACACACAGCCATTAACCCCTCAATATAACCCAACACACAGCCATTAACCCCTCAATATAACCCAACACAAAGCCATTAACCCCTCAAAAACATAACTCAACACACAGCCATTAACCCCTCAAAATAACCCAACACACAGCCATTAACCCCTCAATATAACAACACACAGCCATTAGCCCCTCAAATATAACCCAACACACAGCCATTAACCCCTCAAAATAACCCAACACACAGCCATTAACCCCTCAATATAACCCAACACACAGCCATTAACCCCTCAAATATAACTCAACACACAGCCATTAACCCATCAATATAACCCAACACAGAGCCATTAACCCCTCAAATATAACCCAACACACAGCCATTAACACCTCAAATATAACCCAACACACAGCCATTAACCCCTCAAATATAACCCAACACACAGCCATTAATGTCTAAACCTCAGCAACAAAAGTGAGTACACCTCTAAGTGGAAATGTCCAAATTGGGCCCAATTAGCCATATGTGTGTACATATTTTTCTGTGTGTGTAAGTATGTGATAGATGTGAGGGAGGGAGGTATGATGGACTGAGGTGTTTTGTGTTAGGGAGTGAAGTGTGATGAGTCACGATTTTTCAGTTAAGGTCTGTCTGTTATGGTGAGTAGTGTATGTATTTTACTGTGTGTGACTAAGTGTATACAAATGTTACTGTGTGTGTACATATGTTACTGTGTGTGTAAGTATGTGATAGATGTGAGGGAGTGTGGTGTCATATGTGATAAGTATGTTGTGTGTCTTAGTGTATACAAATGTTACTGTGTGTGTACGTATCATACATGTCCGTGTATATAGAAAGTATGTTACTGTGTGTATAGTATGTTAGCGTGTCTTAGTCTATGAATATGTTTCTGTGTGTTTAAGTATGTTACTGTGTGCATATAGTAAGTATGTTAGTGTGTCCTAGTGTGTAAATATGTTACTTTATGTGTGGGTGTTCATGGGGGCCATAGCTTTTTTTTGTTACATCACTGGGTAATCCTAACCAAGCACCAAGATTCCTGACCCATCAAAACCAGGACCATCAGAACCATCAGAACCATCGCAAATCTCACAGTTCTCTGTAGAACATAAAGACACAGAATCCTCACCCTGCAATGGCGGGGCTGCCACCTGGATGTCTCGTATTACCTGTGAGCTCCGGTGCTGCCCCACACGACATAACTGACACCAAAGGGATGGAGACTGATTTGGGGGGAGATGCATCTCCAGCACGGGGCAGATACAATTCCAGTCTGTACATATTTCAAATACCTCATTTTATGTGGAGCAGAAAGGGAGCTGCTCCTGCCAGAGGGTATCACAGAGCAGTTCAAATACCCCGACGCATCCTCGTCCCATGGGCAACAATACAGAAAACAGACAAAGGTGTTTTCACTAGAAAGGTCTGACTCTGGTTTCGCATCCACCTGATTTCAAGCACTGTTTTATCTAGTTGGCTGTTGATACACACTTTACACAACTTACACAGTTTGCACTAGAGTCCTGGCTTCGGTGGTTCACATGAGAAACCTCTCAATAATGGTGTTATTTGAAAAATGTCTAGATGTCACCCATTGTGTGTTGAGTGGATTTTATTGAGTGTTGAGTGGATTTTATTGAGTGTTTTGGGAGTTTCATTGGGTGTTGAGTGGATTTTATTGAGTGTTTTGTGGGTTTCATTGTGTGTTGTGTGGGTTTCATTGGGTGTTGAGTGGATTTTATTGAGTGTTTTGTGGGTTTCATTGGGTGTTGAGTGGATTTTATTGAGTGTTGAGTGGGTTTCATTGTGTGTTGTGTGGGTTTCATTGTGTGTTGTATTGGTTTCATTGGGTGTTGAGTGGATTTTATTGAGTGTTTTGTGGGTTTCATAGGGCGTTGAGTGGATTTTATTGAGTGGGTTTCATTGGGTGTTGAGTGGATTTTATTGAGTGTTGAGTGGGTTTCATTGGGTGTTGTATTGGTTTCATTGTGTGTTGTGTGGGTTTCATTGGGTGTTGAGTGGATTTTATTGAGTGTTTTGTGGGTTTCATTGTGTGTTGAGTGTATTTTATTGAGTGTTTTGTGGGTTTCATTGGGTGTTGTGGTGATTTTATTGAGCATTTTGTGGGTTTCATTGTGGATCTTACTTGTTCACTTTATTTGTTTAATATGTTTTTCCTGTTTTCTCCCCTCTGAGGAGAATTTGCCCTTCTCTGCCCCTTGTGGCCGCTTATTCTATGTTCTGTATACGGATGTGTTTGTCTGTATTCTTCTTGGTTGAAGAAAAATGCCAGATAAACAATCCTTTCTAGTATGAAATACTGATAGGTAGTGAAGATGCCTTTGTCCATGTGTGATGACCCAACAACTGCTGGGATCCACTCATGTAGATCTTTGGGTGCTCACAAGGTGACAATGATCATTGTTGGCTGATGAAGTAGACATTGTGAAGATCGGAGTGGATTATTCATACACATTATTGAAAAATCGTGGCACAGGGATCCCTGAGGGTAAACCAGGAACTGATTAAAGTACAATGTACAATGTAATGAATACAGTTCAATGTCTGTGAGTCCGTCTTGGACCCCAGGTTCCCGGCTGTAAAGATTTTTATCATCAATCTCCTGGGATCTGCCATATATATGGTAACCTACACCATTTTGTAACCCTCCAGCGGTTACCCACTTGCCGCTAATCTCACTTTGGGTTTGGGAAAAGCTTAAAACCTGCTCAGCAACAAGATGGTTCAGTTTTGGACTCCAAGATTCTGTCGGCTTTGAAAAGTCTCAATAAAGGTTCACATTTATCGGCTGCAATCAGCTTCCCCTGTCTTGTCTGTAATCGCGTCAAACGGCAAACCGCATCATTCGTATCACAGAACAAGTGGCCAATAAACCTTCCTGCCCCTGTTCTCCAGGCATTACCCCATGGTGCGACTTCCCATAGTTTGATCTCCAAACGCTCATTAGTTTTTTAGATGCCCAAATTGATACATAGAATTTGCCAGCGGATGAGAGCCGTCGGTTCCAAGTAATCTGCACACAGTTCCTTGAAACTCAGTCACTGTTCTCATCTTAGATTAAGAGCCATATATCCTGCACTTCTGCTTAATGGCCTCCTCCAAAGCATGAACCCGTCTCACCAGCATCTCTCCTCTCAAGTAACTGAAGCCCAGGGGCTGCAGACCATTAGATTAATAGGGACAGAACGTTGATCCAGGGATTTATTCTGATTGCCATATTTGGAGTCGGGAAGGAATTTTCCCCCTGGTATGGGGCAATTGGCATCTGCTTCATAAGGGTTTTTTGCCTTCCTCTGGATCAACACAGTAGGGACACAATATGTATATAGGTTGAACTTGATGGACTTTGGTCTTTTTTCAACCTTATGAACTATGTTACTATGTTACTATGTTACTATGGCTAGAATTGGTTTGTCTGCTGAATGTTCCTCTTTTACAGGTTTTGAAACCTTTTTTCACCTCTTGATTGCCCACAAACTGGTGGAGGGACCACAACTTTCATCCCAACAGCCACAGAGATTGTTTATAGCTTTTCCTTCACGTTCGTGGAGAAAGGTCTTGTGCACACTGGGAGTTTCCTTGTGGGACGGCTCTTTGATGCCATCACTGTCCTTCCTGCCAATAGCGCAGATCATCATGTTTATGGAGAATCGTGGAAACATGTATATTCTTCAAACTTGCGATTTTGGGTAATTAAATACATTGACATTAAGCTCAGTATCAAAGGAAGGTGTAAGGGGGACGCACTGTAGGTCCGGCTATTAGGACGCCGTCGGGTTCTTTCCTCCCACTTCTTTCTTCGCCTTTCCCATTTAGAGAGACACATTCCTCCCACTTGTTTTGGGTAACCGGAGCGCATTGTGATAAAAGCACGTGGAATGTTTACCATTATTTCTCTGTGTCTAATTATTCAGAGAAAGCAAAGAAAATAATAGTGCTTCGTACGGCTAATCATCTGAATTATTGTTGGGTAATAAATAGAATTTCTGTAACTGAGACATGTCCCTCCGGAGTGTGTGACACCTGAGCCGTGGGATCGGTTATAAACTTATAATCCACACTGAACAATTCCGAGGAGCTTCGTGTAAAAGCGCTGCATTCATTTTGTACTTTAATTGGGTATTTATTCCTTGACCATAAAACACGTAACAGGCGCTCAGCCACCAAAATGTGAAGCTTGAACCATGGGCCGTGGATGCTCAGGAGCGTGGTGGGGTCTCCTGGACCCTTGTACCATGTCCTAAGGAAAATAAACAGACGGCACATAGTGACACAGTCACACGCTACTGGACATGTTGGCTACAAATCACAACCATACAGCTGCTCTCAGAATGCTTTACCCCGAGGACTTGGCTTTTTCCTCCGGATTTAATTGTGAATTGGTCTGGAATGTTCTCCGATGGCTGAAAAACTCCCAGTACAGCAGGACCTGTTCACTGCTTGAGTCCCAGAGCTGTCTGCCCCGCGCATGGACCTCCACTGCCATCTTTACCTCTGGGGGTTTCTCAATTCACACAGTGGCCACACACTCCATCTCACGTCAAACCAGATGTTATCCCAGAGGCGTTGTTACTGCAAAATTATCTTAACAAGTTATAGACACTTCTAAGCAGGGTCTAGCTGTGAGGCACGCTATGAAGCCATGTCTACACCAGGCCTCGTACAGCTCATTTAGGTTATCTCTGTAAGAGGGAAGGGTATTTCGGCACATAGAATCCCAATAATGTATAGCAATTATATACCTTAAATCTCCCCCTCCATCATGTGCTCGGAGTCCTGACCGGCTGCTTACATGGTAAACCCACCCGCAGCGATAAATGTGACGGAAAAAAAGGGAGCCAGCCGACAGATAAAAGGAGTCAGAGGGATGGAACCAGGTGACGGAGAGGAGCATCAAAGTATCAGATACTGAGGACCCAGAGCAGGACACAAGAACCAGAGCAGAAACTAGTGAGAGCAAAAAAAGACAATTCCGAGGAACAGTCAGAGGGTCAGGGCAGGCGCCGAGTAAGGGTGCTGGCCAATGGCAGCTTGTGTATGGCTAGAAAGAGTCATAGCTCGCAGCTTGGGACCATGGTGCTAGATGCCATCCTCACAACATTTAGGGGTACAATCTGGAGCCTGACAGTTCTCTACCCCAGCCTGTGGGTGGTACAGGAGCACATGAACAATGTGTGAGTTCCTTGGAGCTCTCCTTAGATCTATAACCCTTCCAAATGTCTAAGACGCGGCAACTCATCAATCCAAACACTCGACTATTTGTGATTTTCTTGCATTAGCACATTTCAAGATGTCAGCCCGGTGTGAGCTCTAGAAAGGTCAAACCTTGTAACCTCCTCAGTAGGAAGGGATCTTTGTTCTTCTGTAGTCCAACATTTTTAAACAAGATCGCTGAGTATTCAGGAATACAAAAAGGGAATTTAAACATGCATGGGACAAGCATACCGCAATCATGCATATAGAGGGGGTGGTAGATAAGTGGAACAGCCTCCCAGCAGAAGTGGTAGAGACTAATACAGTGAGGAAATTTAAACATGCATAGGATAGGCATATGGCCATACCTGGAAACTCTCCGGGTTACGCCTGGAGACTCCGGGTGAAGCACCGTTTCTCCAGGTCACCAAGGTGAAACCCTGGGTCCTGGGAGCACACCCCACTCCCTCTCCAACCATTGTGTGTGTTCTGCGATGTCAGCGGGCCGCCAGGCGCCCACTGACATCACCAGGACCTCATACCTGCATTCCGCAAGTGGGGGGTTTCAGGTAGCCAGACATTATTTGCCCCTCTATATCTGTGATCCTTGGAGGCAGTAACTGTACAGAAAACTGAAGTGGATCATTAACATGACTGATGTCTATTACCCAATTACCCCATGCCACCTTATACCACCTCAGGGGGCAGTTTATTGGACTGGATTAAGTGGCTCCTCAGCGGTCACAAAGTTGATTGTTGATGCATTGCTCGTCTTTAACCCGTTGAATTCATCTTCTTAAAATGCAGTGGTTTGGTGGATTCTCTACTGGTTGCCTCTGTAAAATAATGTCCAGTGTCTCCCATGGTCTCTGCTCCCCAGATGCCCCCTTACAGGAATACATTGTCAAATTTCCCCCACACAGGGGGTGTTTCCACTAATTGTGATACAAAGCTCTCAGTTAACAGTTTCAGACACTCTGCTTTTGTTTCTCAGTCAAGTGAGAAAGCTTGGTCTTCAGGCTTTAGGGTCGGGAAAGGGTGGGAAAGGTCTTTCCTCCTTCTTTAGGGTCGGGAAAGCTCGGTCCTCAGGCTTTAGGGTCGGGAAAGCTCGGTCCTCAGGCTTTAGGGTCCCGCGGGAAAGCTTGGTCCTCAGGCTTTAGGGTCAGGACAGTATGAAGTCCAGAGGTCGCTCTGGCACTCCCAGGCCAGGCCACCATTCACTTCTGCTCATCAATTTTTCTTTTGTGTTTTCAATTTTTAATCACAGGAAAGGCCTTGGTGGAATCGGATCCCCTGCAGACTTGATTGTTTGGTGAGGGAGATTCAGTAGCCGTTGGGCTGCCCCTCTCTCTATAGACAGTTCCAGTGAAGATCCGTCCCTCCAGCAGGCCTTTTGGCTGAAGATGGAAGGAAGGGGTTGCATATTCCTTTAGAGAGTGCGACCATCGAAGATGAAGAATGGGGGATCTGGTGTCTGCCGTGGCCCTTGCAGGACACCAGAACCTTTTCCACTTAGTTTGTTTTGTTCTTCGCAGTGAATCACCGACCTCAGGCTTCAATAAAACAAATCTGTGCATATTTCTGCCCATAAGGCTTCCACATAATCACCAGTACCAGCACAGACTACTTCTTAAATACTAGGTCTTTAACTCAGGTGTGACAGACATACCCCTTTGTAGTTCCTATTTACTCTGTCTCTTCTATTTACTGCCCAGCCACGTTTCCGTGATACCCGTTAGGCCCTACCGCACTTCACTTGCCAGCATACCTAGGAACTCACTGGTTGAAGCACCACTTCTCCAGGTCACTATGGGGAAACACGCCCATCCCCCGCCAACTTCCCCAACAGCGGGTGTCCCTCGATGGAACCTTTTACAGCATGGGGGGTCCGGGTAGCCAGAGCCACAAAGTTCCCCCCCAGCTCTCCCATTTTGTTTGCCAAGCTTCTGGCATTTTGTGATTAGATTGAGTGTCCCGTGGCAGCCATTCTTGCTCCGATATTATGTACAGTAGTTGGGTGCGCCCACCATTATGAATCTCAAACGGGTACCAGGACCACGCAGAGCTTTACACGAGACCGGGTGCAGTCCGGAGTAATGCAGAAGAGAAAGGAAATAGCCCAGTTTTTGAGTGACCGAGCTGTGTTATTCCCAGTCATGTTACTGATGTCAGGAGTTATACTGGGCACTGTGGGCACCAGGCGGGGAAAGGGCACAGAGGGTTTATCTGTGAAGTAAGAGATTTTGTTCTACCCCTGAAACAAATTCACATCTCAGAGTGACAGCAATTCACGTCCATGGAGTTCAACCTTCGTTTTGAATTCCTGGCTGTTGTCACTTAGAATGGGGGCTTTAGGAGCCCCCTTTATCCTTTGCCCCTGACCCCCCCCCTACAGAGTCCAGGTTCCAGTCACTCCTCGGGTAAACGTAGACTTTTATTTACTCTCCTGCTCCGAGTCGCCGACTCCTCCTTGGAATATCCTAAAGAATGTCTTAAGTACCTCTACACTAATCAGCTTACACGGCTTCGGTTCCAGGAATTCGGGATTCTCTGATTCGCCCCTTTGTAAATTGTTATTATTAGTATTACTATTATTGTTATTCTTATTATTCTGATTAAACTAATAATTATTATGATTATTGTTATAATTGTATTATTTTATTATTATTGTTATTATTTTTCTTACATAGTTACATAGTACATAAGGTTGAAAAAAGACCTAAGTCCATCAAGTTCTACCCTTCTACCTAACCTTCCTATTCTTGATCCAAAAGAAGGCAAAAAAAACCTAATTAAGCGACTTCGAAATTCTGCCATCAGGGGAAAAAATTCCTTCTTGACTCCAAAAGTCAATCGGATTTCTCGTTGGATCAAGAAGCTCTAAAATATTAATTCTATTAACAGCCCTTTATGTCCTGCCTTTCTAAAAAAATATCCAGACCCCTTTTGAAGGCATCGGATGTATTTGATAACCACCTCCCTTGGCAGTGGATTCCGTACCTTTACTGCTCTCACTGTAAAGAATCGCTTGCTTTGTCGTCTTCCCGTCTCAGAGGACGACCTCTTGTTCTTTGTACATTTCTGGTAATAAACAGGTCCCGCAATATATTTATATAATATCGGCCCTGCATATATTTATATAATGTATATCGGGCCCGCAATATATTTATATAATGTATATCGGCCTCGCGTATATTTATATAATGTATATCAGGCCCGCGTATATTTATATAAATGTATATCGTCCCGCAATATATTTATATAATGTATATCGACCCCGCATATATTTATATAATGTATATCGGCCCTGCATCTATTTATATAATGTATATAGACCCCGCATATATTTATATAATGTATATCGACCCCGCATATATTTATATAATGTATATCGACCCCGCACATATTTATATAAAGTATATCGGCCCCGCGTATATTTATATAATGTATATCGGCCCCGCGTATATTTATATAATGTATATCCTCCCCGCGTATATTTATATAATGTATTTCGGCCCTGCGTATATTTATATAATGTATATCGGCCCCGCGTATATTTATATAATGTATATCGGACCCCGCATATATTTATATGATGTATGTCGGCCCCGCGTATATTTATATGATGTATGTCGGCCCCGCTTATATTTATATAATGTATGTCGGCCCCGCATATATTTATATAATGTATATCGGCCCGCATATATTTATATCATGTATATCGACCCCGCATATATTTATATAATGTAAATCCGCCCCGCATCTATTTATTTAATGTATATCAACCCCGCATCTATTTATATAATGTATATCGACCCCGCATATATTTATATAATGTATATCGACCCCGCATATATTTATATAATGTATATCGACCCCGCGTATATCTATATAATGTATATCGGCCCCGAGTATATTTATATAATGTATATCGGCCCGAGTATATTTATAAAATGTATATCGGCCCCGCAATATATTTATATGATGTATATCGCCCCCCGCGTATATTTATATAATGTATATCGGCCCCGCATATATTTATATAAAGTATATCGGCTCCGTGTATATTTATATAATGTATATCGGCCCTGCGTATATTTATATAATGTATATCGGCCCCGCATATATTTATATAAAGTATATCGGCTCCGTGTATAATGTATATCCTCCACATATATATTTATATAATGTATATCGGCCCCCGCATATATTTATATGATGTATGTCGGCCCCACGTATATTTATATGATGTATATCGGCCCCGCGTATATTTATATAATGTATATCGGCCCCGCGTATATTTATATAATGTATATCGGCCCCGCGTATATTTATATAATGTATATCGGCCCCGCGTATATTTATATAATGTATATCGGCCCCGCCTATATTTATATAATGTATATCCTCCCTGCCTATATTTATAAAATGTATATCGGCCCCGCATATATTTATATAAAGTATATCGGCCCCGCGTATATTTATATAATGTATATCGGGCCCGCGTATATTTATATAATGTATATCGGCCCCGCGTATATTTATATAATGTATATCAGACCCCGCATATATTTATATGATGTATGTCGACCCCACGTATATTTATATGATGTATGTCGGCCCCGCTTATATTTATATAATGTATGTCGGCCCCGCATATATTTATATAATGTATATCGGCCCGCATATATTTATATCATGTATATCGACCCCGCATATATTTATATAATGTAAATCCGCCCCGCATCTATTTATTTAATGTATATCAACCCCGCATCTATTTATATAATGTATATCGACCCCGCATATATTTATATAATGTATATCGACCCCGCGTATATCTATATAATGTATATCGGCCCCGAGTATATTTATATAATGTATATCGGCCCCAGTATATTTATAAAATGTATATCGGCCCCGCAATATATTTATATGATGTATATCGCCCCCCGCGTATATTTATATAATGTATATCGGCCCCGCATATATTTATATAAAGTATATCCTCCACATATATATTTATATAATGTATATCAGCCCCCGCATATATTTATATGATGTATATCCTCCCCGCCTATATTTATATAATGTATATCGGCCCCGTATATATTTATATAATGTATATCCTCCCCGCCTATATTTATATAAAGTATATCAGCCCCGCGTATATTTATATAATGTATATCGCCCCCGCGTATATTTATATAATGTATATCCTCCCCGCGTATATTTATATAATGTATATCGGCCCCGCGTATATTTATATAATGTATATCGACCCCGCGTATATTTATATGATGTATGTCGGCCCCACGTATATTTATATGATGTATGTCGGCCCCGCTTATATTTATATAATGTATATCGGCCCTGCAATATATTTATATGATGTATATCGCCCCCCGCGTATATTTATATAATGTATATCGGCCCCGCATATATTTATATAAAGTATATCGGCTCCGTGTATAATGTATATCCTCCACATATATATTTATATAATGTATATCCTCCCCGCGTATATTTATATAATGTATATCGGCCCCGCGTATATTTATATAATGTATATCGCCCCCGCGTATATTTATATAATGTATATCCTCCCCGCGTATATTTACATAATGTATATCGACCCCGCGTATATTTATATGATGTATGTCGGCCCCGCTTATATTTATATAATGTATGTCGGCCCCGCAATATATTTATATGATGTATATCGCCCCCCGTGTATATTTATATAATGTATATCGGCCCCGCATATATTTATATGATGTATGTCGGCCCCACGTATATTTATATGATGTATATCGGCCCCGCGTATATTTACATAATGTATATCGGCCCCGAATTTATTTATATAATGTTATCATATCCCCTCTAAGACAATGTTTTTTCCAGTGTATATAATTTTGACTTTTTTTAGTCTCTCTTCATAACGAGTATCTCCCAATCCCTTTATTAATTTTGTTTTCCTCCTTTGTACTTTTTAAGGACCGGTGCCCAGAAATGTACCGCGTATGCAGGGTGAGGTCTTACCATCGACCTGTAAAGAATCAGATAATATCCTCCTCCCGTGAATCAATACCTTTTTTATGCTGCCAAAACCTTATTGGCCCTCGCAGCTGCTCGCTGGCATTGCGCACTGTTGTCAAGTCTGTTCTCAACCGTTATTCTTAAATCCTTCGCATTGGTCGTTTCCCCCAAAGATATTCCATTTATAGTATAGGTTGCATTTTTATTATTTTTACCATAATGCATAACTTTGCATTTCTCTATGTTGAACCCCATCTGCCTGATTAGCGACCCCCCCTTTGCCCATCTCACTGATTTATCTATACATTATACAGTGGGCAGCTCACTGATTTAACTTTACATTATATAGGGGGACGGTCACTGATTTAACTATACATTATACAGGGGGCCGGTCACTGATTTATCTATACATTATACAGGGGGCCGGGTCACTGATTTATCTATACGTTATACAGGGGCCGGTCACTGATTTATCTATACATTATACAGGGGGCCGGTCACTGATTTATCTATACAGTATATAGGGCCGGTCACTGATTTAACTATACATTATACATGGGCCGGTCACTGATTTAACTTTACATTATATAGGGGGCCGGTCACTGATTTAACTATACATTATACAGGGGGCCGGTCACTGATTTATCTATACATTATACAGGGGGCCGGGTCACTGATTTATCTATACGTTATACAGGGGCCGGTCACTGATTTATCTATACATTATACAGGGGGCCGGTCACTGATTTATCTATACAGTATACAGGGCCGGTCACTGATTTAACTATACATTATACAGGGGCCGGTCACTGATTTAACTTTACATTATATAGGGGGACGGTCACTGATTTAACTATACATTATACAGGGGGCCGGTCACTGATTTATCTATACATTATACAGGGGGCCGGGTCACTGATTTATCTATACGTTATACAGGGGCCGGTCACTGATTTATCTATACATTATACAGGGGGGCGGTCACTGATTTATCTATACAGTATACAGGGCCGGTCACTGATTTAACTATACATTATACAGGGGCCGGTCACTGATTTATCTATACATTATACAGGGGCCGGCTCACTGATTTAACTATACATTATACAGGGGGCCGGTCACTGATTTAACTATACATTATACAGGGGGCCGGTCACTGATTTAACTATACATTATACAGGGGGCCGGTCACTGATTTAACTATACATTATACAGGGGGCCGGTCACTGATTTAACTATATTACACAGGGTAAGCTCGCTGAGCTCAGGGGAAGCCCCCATGGTCATCTCTTTACAATTCTCAGTTGGGGAGGAATTACTGCCCTCTCCTACAAACTCCAGGCTTAGTGAGTAGACGCGGTGGGTCTCCACCCGTGGTTGGACCCCCCAGCCCGTGTTCGCTCAGACGCTGTGAATTCCGGCTGAATAAAGGGTAAGAATGCATTAAGAATGAGGATCCGAAGCCGCGGTAACGCAGAGTCAGCACGTTCCGATCTGTTTTTCATGTCTCTTCCTTTAGGACGCTCTCCGTAATGAGGAGCCACGAGTGTCACGCGGCACCAGTGAAATATCATTTATATAGCGCCATCAGATTCCATAGCGCTGTACAGCGAGTAAACAGGACATAACAAGTATGAACAACAAAACAATTCAATGTATAGAAACAAGAAGCCAGGAGGGCCCTGGTCCAATCTAGAGGGAGTTAAAGTTAATGTTTTGTGGCGAGAACCAGGTAAACCCCTAAAAGCCCCCGCACTGACGCACGGCCCCTCGTGGACACGCAGAGTGTGGATAAATCGCAGTCATTCCACGAATGTTTAATTATAGACATTACTAAGCACGGACTCATCGGCCCCTCCGGTCCACGCCTTCCTCTTTTTACTTTAATATTCGATAAACTGGACATGGACGATACAAATGTTAGTAGCAGGTAGGTGAGCAGGTGTGTGGCGTATGGGGAGGGTAAAGGTGGGGCAGTTATACAGGTATTATAGGTGGGGCAGTCCTGGGGGTATGTGTTAGAGGTGGGGGCAGTCCTGGGGGGTATGTGTTAGAGGTGGGGGCAGTCCTGGGGGGTATGTGTTAGAGGTGGGGGCAGTCCTGTGTACGGGAGGGTAGTGCAGCTACCTTCGAGATTTTTGTGCAGACAGATCCTCGGCTGAGAGATGCACGGAGTATGAGGCAGGGGTAAGTGTGGGGGAACTGATATGAGGCAGGGGTAAGTGTGGGGGAACTGATATGAGGCAGGGGTAAGTGTGTGGGCACTGAGTATGAGGCAGGGGTAAGTGTGGGGGAACTGAGTATGGGGCAGGGGTAAGTGTGTGGACACTGAGTATGGGGCAGGGGTAAGTGTGGGGGAACTGAGTATGGGGCAGGGGTAAGTGTGTGGGCACTGAGTATGACGCAGGGGTAAGTGTGGGGGAACTGATATGAGGCAGGGGTAAGTGTGGGGGAACTGATATGAGGCAGGGGTAAGTGTGTGGGCACTGAGTATGAGGCAGGGGTAAGTGTGGGGGAACTGAGTATGGGGCAGGGGTAAGTGTGTGGACACTGAGTATGGGGCAGGGGTAAGTGTGGGGGAACTGAGTATGGGGCAGGGGTAAGTGTGTGGGCACTGAGTATGACGCAGGGGTAAGTGTGGCGGAACTGAGTATGGGGCAGGGGTAAGTGTGTGGACACTGAGTATGAGGCGGGGTAAGTGTGTGGGCACTGAGTATGGGGCAGGGGTAAGTGTGTGGGCAGTGAGTACATGCAGGCAGGGGTAAGTGTGTGGGCACTGAGTACATGTAGGCAGGGGTAAGTGTGTGGGCACTGAGTATGGGGCAGGGGTTAGTGTGTGGGCACTGAGTATGAGGCAGGGGTAAGTGTGGGGGAACTGAGTATGAGGCAGGGGTAAGTGTGTGGGCACTGAGTATGAGGCAGGGGTAAGTGTGTGGGTACTGAGTATGAGGCAGGGGTAAGTGTGTGGGCACTGAGTATGAGGCAGGGGTAAGTGTGTGGGCATTGAGTATGGTGCAGGGGTAAGTGTGTGGGCAGTGAGTACATGCAGGCAGAGGTAAGTGTGTGGGCACTGAATATGACGCAGGGGTAAGTGTGGGGGAACTGAGTATGGGGCAGGGGTGAGTGTGTGGGCACTGAGTATGAGGCGGGGTAAGTGTGTGGGCACTGAGTACATGTAGGCAGGGGTAAGTGTGTGGGCACTGAGTACATGCAGGCAGGGGTAAGTGTGTGGGCACTGAGTATGGGGCAGGGGTAAGTGTGTGGGCACTGAGTACATGTAGGCAGGGGTAGGTGTGTGGGCACTGAGTATGGGGCAGGGGTAAGTGTGTGGGCACTGAGTACATGTAGGCAGGGGTAGGTGTGTGGGCACTGAGTACATGCAGGCAGGGGTTACAGATCACGCAGGGTTTTGGGGTAATTTTGGGGGCATCAGGCTGAATGTGTTTAATGAGTCACATGGAGTTGGGGAGTTTGCCCCAGACCCAGCAGCCTCTGCGTCTCCTGCCCCAGACCCGGCAGCCTCGGCGTCTCCTGCCCCAGACCCGGCAGCCTCGGCGTCTCCTGCCCCAGACCCGGCAGCCTCGGCGTCTCCTGCCCCAGACCCGGCAGCCTCGGCGTCTCCTGCCCCTGGCGTGTCCTGTAGTGCACACTCACTCTGGACGTGGTTCACGAGTAGTAAGGCTAGAGCCAAACGGGTGCCGTTACGCTCGGTCCGTATGGCGCCAGCAGATACCGTGGCGCTTGGTAACTGCAGGGTCTCTGTGTTTCTGTCCGTTTCACTCCCTCGGGGTTAAATGAAGGACAGCCATTTAAGGGTTAACATTAATCCCGTTACCTCCTCCTAACGATCTCAGGGGGTGATTCATTAAGATAATAACCCTGCTGCGTTATGAGTTAATCTTATGTTATTGTGAATCTGCGCTCTATATGTTATAACTGCGCTACGGCATGTGTTGCTGCTATATAAGTGTGAGGGATGATACCGGCGTTGGGGGTCTGCGATGCGGTTGACGCCGCGCAGAATCTGCCGCTTACGGTTCTTCCCGTTTCTTTTAGCTTTCGGCATTTGGGGCAGATTCAGGATATTTTAGAAATCACTCCAAAGGTCTCGGCCAAAGACTTACCCGGCGCCCGCCATGGCAGGTTACGCCAGCGGGGAAGGAGGGGCAGTTAGCGGGCTCTGGTCTCCGCACCCCGCTCCAGCCTTGGCGTGGTGGTCACAGCGTCTGGCTCTTCTACCACTTCTGCTGGAAGGCTGTTCCACTTATTTACCACCCTCTTCCTCTGGCCCTCTATAAATTGCCTTCTTTGCAATCTTGTGTTTAACTCCTTATAACGAGAGCCCCAGATCAGAAACTGCCCCGCTCACTCGCCCCACTGGCTCCGAACCAGCAGAGACACCGTATCAAAGCCACGTGGAGTAATTAGTCCTCCCCAGTATGTGTGCCATATTCCCCACCCTTTGCCCCCTGCCCCACATTTGTAGGTTTAATGCCCCCCCCACCCTCTCTATGAAATGGCCCCAGGTTAGGGGTCTACATTACCCCACACATTACACAATGTATTATTGACCTCGCACACATATTACTCCCCTCAGTGTATATATTTATTGCCCCCCCAGTGTATCTATTACTGCCCCCTCAGTGTATCTATTGCCCCCCAGTGTATCTATTACTCCCCTCCGGTGTATCTATACCTGCCCCCCCCCCGTGTAGCTATTACTCCCCTCAGTTTATTGCCCCCCAGTATATCTAACCTGCCCCTATTGTATCTATTACTCCCCTCAGTTTATCTGTTATTGCCCCCAGCGTATCTATTACTCCCCTCAGTGTATCTGTTATTGCCCCCCGTGTATCTATCACTCCCCTCCGTGTGTGTATATATATATATATACCGGTATATATATATATTGCCCCCCATCTATACCTGCCCCCAGTGTATAATATATATTGCCCCCCCCGTTGTATCTATTACTCCCCTTAGTGTCTCCATACCTGCCCCCAGTGTATCTATTATTGTCCCCCATTGCACCTATGACTCCCCTCAGAGGGCAGGAGGGGGGCGGAGGCACTCAGTGAGTGAGGGGCTGCGTCTCCCAGCATGCTCTGTGGGTCATGTGACTGTCAGCCGGAGCGGGCCACGTGATGCGGAGCCGGCAGCGCCGGGGATGAGAGGTGAGAGCGGCCGGTAACCCTTTCCTGCCCGGAGCCGCGGCATCCTCATGAACCCTTTCCTGCCTAGAGTCACGGGGAGCAGCATTAACCCCTCCGTGCTCAGAGACGAGGACGTATCATTGACCTTTCCCATTAGAGGGGTAATTAACCCCTTCCTGTCCACCCTGCACTCGCTGTCAGAGCCTGGACATTAACCCTTTCCTTGCAGAGCTCTAAAGAGCTAACAGATATTAACCCATGGCTTGCCGTGCATCAGGTAGGACAATTCCCCTTGAGCCCCCTCACTGTTGCCTGCAGGTAGTTAACCCTGTAGGTGCCAGAAGCCATTTGCGGTATCCCGTTCTGCGAAAATGTATAACGTGGCAAATAATGTAATTTACTCGTTCACTGCCAGAGTGAGAGAAGGTTGTTAACCCCTTCCTAGCAGTTCGTGGGCACTTGCTGATCCTTAACTATTTCTCTTTCAGGTATGAGCCAGGCATTGTTAACCCATCACCCTCCAGAACATGTATTTTCAAGAGGTTGTTAACCCTTTCTCACCCAGAATATTCCAGCATCCTGAATCTAAGCTTCCTGGGCAGAGAAGAGGGGATGTCCCCGCGACACCGCGTTACCCCCCAAACCTGCCCCAGCTAAGCCTGTCCCTGGGTGGGGGTTAAATGGGGCAGATCCACTAAGCATTACTGGGTTAAGGAGGCCGGTGCCTCTGTTTGCCGGTTCTGGTGCGGATTCCGCTCCGGTTTCTGGATCGCGGATCGGATGCAGTTTGTGGAGTTAGTTGGATGTTTGAGTCTTCGGGGTGAACGGGCAGATTCTCAGCTATTACCCCCAGTCTCGCGGTGAAGGGGCAGATTCTCAGCTATTACCCCAGTGTCGGGGTGAACGGGCAGATTCTCAGCTATTACCCCAGTGTCGGGGTGAACGGGCAGATTCTCAGCTATTACCCCCAGTCTCGCGGTGAAGGGGCAGATTCTCAGCTATTACCCCCAGTCTCGCTGTGAAGGGGCAGATTCTCAGCTATTACCCCCAGTCTCGCGGTGAAGGGGCAGATTCTCAGCTATTACCCCCAGTCTCGCGGTGAAGGGGCAGATTCTCAGCTATTACCCCCAGTCTCAGGGTGAACAGGCAGATTCTCAGCTATTACCCCCAGTCTCGCGGTGAAGGGGCAGATTCTCGGCTATTACCCCAGTCTCGCGGTGAAGGGGCAGATTCTCAGCTATTACCCCAGTCTCGGGGTGAACGGGCAGATTCTCAGCTATTACCCCAGTGTCGGGGTGAACGGGCAGATTCTCAGCTATTACCCCCAGTCTCGCGGTGAAGGGGCAGATTCTCAGCTATTACCCCCAGTCTCGCGGTGAAGGGGCAGATTCTCAGCTATTACCCCCAGTATCGCGGTGAAGGGGCAGATTCTCAGCTATTACCCCCAGTCTCGGGGTGAACGGGCAGATTCTCAGCTATTACCCCCAGTCTCGCGGTGAAGGGGCAGATTCTCAGCTATTACCCCAGTCTCGGGGTGAACGGGCAGATTCTCAGCTATTACCCCCAGTCTCGCGGTGAAGGGGCAGATTCTCAGCTATTACCCCCAGTCTCGGGGTGAAGGGGCAGATTCTCAGCTATTACCCCCAGTCTCGCGGTGAAGGGGCAGATTCTCAGCTATTACCCCCAGTCTCAGGGTGAACAGGCAGATTCTCAGCTATTACCCCCAGTCTCGCGGTGAAGGGGCAGATTCTCGGCTATTACCCCAGTCTCGCGGTGAAGGGGCAGATTCTCAGCTATTACCCCAGTGTCGGGGTGAACGGGCAGATTCTCAGCTATTACCCCCAGTCTCGCGGTGAAGGGGCAGATTCTCAGCTATTACCCCCAGTCTCGCGGTGAAGGGGCAGATTCTCAGCTATTACCCCCAGTCTCGCGGTGAAGGGGCAGATTCTCAGCTATTACCCCCAGTCTCGCGGTGAACGGGCAGATTCTCAGCTATTACCCCCAGTCTCGCGGTGAAGGGGCAGATTCTCAGCTATTACCCCCAGTATCGCGGTGAAGGGGCAGATTCTCAGCTATTACCCCCAGTCTCGCGGTGAAGGGGCAGATTCTCAGCTATTACCCCCAGTCTCGCGGTGAAGGGGCAGATTCTCAGCTATTACCCCCAGTCTCGCGGTGAAGGGGCAGATTCTCAGCTATTACCCCAGTCTCGCGGTGAAGGGGCAGATTCTCAGCTATTACCCCAGTCTCGGGGTGAACGGGCAGATTCTCAGCTATTACCCCAGTGTCGGGGTGAACGGGCAGATTCTCAGCTATTACCCCCAGTCTCGCGGTGAAGGGGCAGATTCTCAGCTATTACCCCAGTCTCGCGGTGAAGGGGCAGATTCTCAGCTATTACCCCAGTGTCGGGGTGAACGGGCAGATTCTCAGCTATTACCCCAGTGTCGGGGTGAACGGGCAGATTCTCAGCTATTACCCCAGTCTCGCGGTGAAGGGGCAGATTCTCAGCTATTACCCCCAGTCTCGCGGTGAAGGGGCAGATTCTCAGCTATTACCCCCAGTCTCGCGGTGAAGGGGCAGATTCTCAGCTATTACCCCCAGTCTCGCGGTGAAGGGGCAGATTCTCAGCTATTACCCCCAGTCTCGCGGTGAAGGGGCAGATTCTCAGCTATTACCCCCAGTCTCGCGGTGAAGGGGCAGATTCTCAGCTATTACCCCCAGTCTCGCGGTGAAGCGGCAGATTCTCAGCTATTACCCCCAGTCTCGCGGTGAAGGGGCAGATTCTCAGCTATTACCCCCAGTCTCGCGGTGAAGGGGCAGATTCTCAGCTATTACCCCCAGTCTCGCGGTGAACGGGCAGATTCTCAGCTATTACCCCCAGTCTCGCGGTGAAGGGGCAGATTCTCAGCTATTACCCCAGTCTCGCGGTGAACGGGCAGATTCTCAGCTATTACCCCCAGTCTCGCGGTGAAGGGGCAGATTCTCAGCTATTACCCCCAGTCTCAGGGTGAACGGGCAGATTCTCGGCTATTACCCCAGTCTCGCGGTGAAGGGGCAGATTCTCAGCTATTACCCCAGTCTCGCGGTGAAGGGGCAGATTCTCAGCTATTACCCCAGTCTCGCGGTGAAGGGGCAGATTCTCAGCTATTACCCCCAGTCTCTGGGTGAAGGGGCAGATTCTCAGCTATTACCCCCAGTCTCACGGTGAACGGGCATATTCTCAGCTATTACCCCCAGTCTTGAGGTAAAGGGGCAGATTCTCAGCTATTACCCCCAGTCTCGCGGTGAAGGGGCAGATTCTCAGCTATTACCCCCAGTCTCGGGGTGAAGGGGCAGATTCTCAGCTATTACCCCCAGTCTTGCGGTGAACGGGCAGATTCTCAGCTATTACCCCAGTCTCGGGGTGAACGGGCAGATTCTCAGCTATTACCCCAGTCTCGCGGTGAAGGGGCAGATTCTCAGCTATTACCCCAGTCTCGGGGTGAACGGGCAGATTCTCAGCTATTACCCCAGTCTCGGGGTGAACGGGCAGATTCTCAGCTATTACCCCCAGTCTTCGGGGTGAGCGGGCAGATTCTCAGCTATTACCCCAGTCTCGCGGTGAAGGGGCAGATTCTCAGCTATTACCCCAGTCTCGGGGTGAACGGGCAGATTCTCAGCTATTACCCCAGTCTCGGGGTGAACGGGCAGATTCTCAGCTATTACCCCCACTCTCGCGGTGAAGGGGCAGATTCTCAGCTATTACACCCAGTCTCGCGGTGAAGGGGCAGATTCTCAGCTATTACCCCCAGTCTCGGGGTGAAGGGGCAGATTCTCAGCTGTTACCCCCAGTCTTGCGGTGAAGGGGCAGATTCTCAGCTGTTACCCACAGTCTCACGGTGAAGGGGCAGATTCTCAGATATTACCCCAGTCTTCGGGGTGAACGGGCAGATTCTCAGCTATTACCCCAGTCTCGGGGTGAAGGGGCAGATTCTCAGCTATTACCCCAGTGTCGGGGTGAACGGGCAGATTCTCAGCTATTACCCCAGTCTCGCGGTGAAGGGGCAGATTCTCAGCTATTACCCCAGTCTCGGGGTGAAGGGGCAGATTCTCAGCTATTACCCCCAGTCTTGGGGTGAACAGGCAGATTCTCAGCTATTACCCCAGTCTCAGGGTGAACGGGCAGATTCTCAGCTATTACCCCCAGTCTCGCGGTGAAGGGGCAGATTCTCGGCTATTACCCCCAGTCTCGCGGTGAAGGGGCAGATTCTCAGCTATTACCCCCAGTCTCGCGGTGAAGGGGCAGATTCTCAGCTATTACCCCAGTCTCTGGGTGAACGGGCAGATTCTCAGCTATTACCCCCAGTCTCGCGGTGAAGGGGCAGATTCTCAGCTATTACCCCCAGTCTCTGGGTGAAGGGGCAGATTCTCAGCTATTACCCCCAGTCTTGCGGTGAACGGGCAGATTCTCGGCTATTACCCCCAGTCTCGCGGTGAAGGGGCAGATTCTCAGCTATTACCCCCAGTCTCGCGGTGAAGGGGCAGATTCTCAGCTATTACCCCAGTCTCTGGGTGAACGGGCAGATTCTCAGCTATTACCCCCAGTCTCGCGGTGAACGGGCAGATTCTCGGCTATTACCCCCAGTCTCGCGGTGAAGGGGCAGATTCTCAGCTATTACCCCCAGTCTCGCGGTGAAGGGGCAGATTCTCAGCTATTACCCCAGTCTCTGGGTGAACGGGCAGATTCTCAGCTATTACCCCAGTCTCGCGGTGAAGGGGCAGATTCTCAGCTATTACCCCAGTCTCTGGGTGAACGGGCAGATTCTCAGCTATTACCCCAGTGTCGGGGGTGAACGGGCAGATTCTCAGCTATTACCCCCAGTCTCAGGGTGAACGGGCAGATTCTCGGCTATTACCCCCAGTCTCAGGGTGAACGGGCAGATTCTCGGCTATTACCCCAGTCTCAGATTCCTTCATATGCTCTGATTTAATAATATCTGAGCGTCTCGCTTGGCTCTTTTCTCCCTGCTATATCACAGCTGGAATCCCTGCTTGAATACGGGTGACTCCATTCAGAATATCTTTACCTCTCAACAGGTGACGGTTTCCATAACGACCATTATTAGAGTAATTTGGCTGCCGTCATTAGGGAGTCGCTGCAATAGTTTGTGTGACGGGCTGTTAAAGGGTTAATAATATGGATCCTGTGTGTGTGGCACAGCTGCATGTATGTTCACCGTGTGACTGCATGTGTAACACGTTTACGTGACGTGCATGAGATGCGTGGTGTTAGCGGTGTCCATGCGGGGCCTGCGCGGGGCCCTGCGGTGGCTGCGATATACCAGAAATATTATATACATGCTAGGTGTCCCTGTGTAGCGTACCTAGTCCTGGTTTGAGGCTCTCAAATCCCTGATGTCTCTCTCTTCTTCCACTGATTCCCCCTCTCTCCTCCCCAAATGCCTCTCTCTCCTCCCGCTGATGCCCCTTCACTCCTCCCCGAATGCCTCTGTCCCCCCTGATGCCCCTCTTTTCTAGGAGGTCAGAATGTTTGCTGGGTATGAGGGGATCGCAGGGTTCTACTGCCCTAAAAGCCCCGATAATGTGTACAGAAACAGCAGGAAACGGCTTTATACATTAAACGGGGTAAATAAACCCCATTATTCCTCCCCTGATGCCCCACTTAGTTACACAGATAGATTGCTGTTTTGGGTGAGCTCGTTCACTATTACATGTCCTGAGTGGCGCATGCGGTGTGTGGATGGGAATCACTTCCTGCGGGGGGCAGCGCTGTACCTGCACCGCTGTCTTTAGGGGGCAGTTGGTTTGCCGGTCCGTCGTTAACCTGCTTTATCAGGAACAGTTGGAATCAGAAGGGTGTCGTGGCCTCGCTGCCGTGGGGTCTCCAAGGCAATAATCCAGGGGTTGCATTAGTAATATGGTATACTCCCTGTCTACAGCTATCTCATCAACTGACACCAAATAATCAACTGGTGAAGAGTGGTGGATAAGTGGAACAGCCTCCCAGCAGAGGTGGTAGAGGGTGCTACAGTGAGGGGATTAAACATGCATGGGATAGACATACGGCTCCTGAATCTAAGACGAGACCAGTGACTGATTAACGTTTGAGTCTTTACAGCAAGAGAAACGGGCGACTAGACGGGGGCCGTCGGGGGCCGATCTGCCTGTACAGGTTTTTAATTCTTTGAACGTGGCCTGGAAAATCAGCGGCCTCCAGTGGACAATCAGCAGATTACACCAAACAGAATGGGGATGCTGAGGCAGGAACAGCCCTGGGTCACATGGGCGAGTGCCGGGGCCCCGCAGAGAGAAAGGAGCGACCCAGGGCCCAGTGGGAAATTTACCCTGTGCAGGATGGACACGAGGCTCCAAGAACCTGATCGGACCTCGGCGCTGGAAACATGGGCAGAAGAAGCCCCTTGGAGGCGGGTTGCTGCTGCCCGTCTGGCTCCGTCCTCCCTGTGGCCTCTCCGATTATTTCTATAGCGCCATCGCATTCCGCGGCGCTGTACAATACTCTCCATCTCTTGCGGAGCAGTAATGTCCCCGAGTATCTTCTGCCTTTTCTGGGGAGGAATTTAGAAGATTCCGGAAGCTCGGTAGCACCGTGTTAGGATCTTTTGTGTAGCCGTGGCCACAAGAGCTTGCGCTCTTATATGTTACACTTGGGACAAACCCTTTGCTCTCTGCCGCCGGCGTCCTGCAATCCGTTCACTCGATCTGTGCGGGAATTTGTAGAATAAAGAGAATAAAGTGTGTTCCGAGTGGCCTGGCGTCTTCCCGAGCGGCTCCCTCAGCCTCCTTCCATCCCCCGGCCTCCATCATTCAGGAGACTCGCGAGGATCTGGTTAAATGTTTGTTTCGGAAGATTTTTGCTGGAAATGTTAGTTTGGATCAGTGATCCTGCGCAGGTTGTTGGCGGATCGCGCCACGGATGGTCTGTGTAACGGGTGCTCATTGGCTGAACATTGACCCGCCTGGCTGTCACATTTCATGTCACTGTATGAACCGTCCCCCGGCCCTCAGATAAAACCAACCAAACCGCCCATCGGCCCTCAGATAAAACCAACCAAACCGCCCATCGGCCCTCAGATAAAACCAACCAAACCGCCCATCGGCCCTCAGATAAAACCAACCAAACCGCCCACGGCCCTCAGATAAAACCAACCAAAGCGCCCATCGGCCCTCAGATAAAACCAACCAAAGCGCCCATCGGCCCTCAGATAAAACCAACCAAAGCGCCCATCGGCCCTCAGATAAAACCAACCAAACCGCCCATCGGCCCTGAGATAAAACCAACCAAACCGCCCACGGCCCTCAGATAAAACCAGCCAAACCGTTCCCCGGCCCTCAGATAAAACCAACCAAACCGCCCACGGCCCTCAGATAAAACCAACCAAACTGGCCCTCAGATAAAACCAACCAAACCGCCCATCGGCCCTCAGATAAAACCAACCAAACCGCCCATCGGCCCTCAGATAAAACCAACCAAACCGCCCATCGGCCCTGAGATAAAACCAACCAAACCGCCCACGGCCCTCAGATAAAACCAGCCAAACCGTTCCCCGGCCCTCAGATAAAACCAACCAAACCGCCCATCGGCCCTGAGATAAACCCAACCAAACCGCCCATCGGCCCTGAGATAAACCCAACCAAACCGCCCACGGCCCTCAGATAAAACCAACCAAACCGCCCCTGAGATAAAACCAACCAAACCGCCCACGGCCCTCAGATAAAACCAACCAAACCGCCCCTGAGATAAAACCAACCAAACCGCCCACGGCCCTCAGATAAAACCAGCCAAACCGTTCCCCGGCCCTCAGATAAAACCAACCAAACCGTTCCCCGGCCCTCAGATAAAACCAACCAAACCGTCCCCCGGCCCTCAGATAAAACCAACCAAACCGTCCCCCGGCCCTCAGATAAAACCAACCAAACCGGGGGGCGTGGCCGGCCGAGCTCCAAGATGGACGTGCAGTGAACCTGCTCCTCCAGGACGCCCTATAATTAGCACTAATAACGGCTACCTACCTCGATTTTTTTTATACCGCACCCGTTCGCAGAGGCACCCGGCATGACTGGGGGCTCTCGCAAGCTGCCGAAGAGGAAGACCGTGCCAGCCATCTTCCAGAAGAAGATACTTGCGGCCGAAGTTCCCGCGCTTCCCATGATGGCGGCGTCGGGCCCCACCAACGATGAAGCCTCGGTTTCCTGCACTAAGAGGGACGTGGAGGAACTTAAGGACTTGGTCTTATCGGTCAAGAAAGACCTGATGGATCACATCCACACGGAATTACACCAACTGACGCGCGATATCACGGACATTGGATCCCGCACGGACGTACTCGAGCGCACCCATACTGACCTCCGGCGCGGCCAACACTTGCTGGAAACTGAGGTGGCTGCTCTACGCCACGAGCTCGACACGCTACAGGATGCCCAGGAAGACCTGGAGAATAGGTCCCGTAGGGCCAATTTTCGTATTCGGGGTGTCCCTGAGACGTACCAAGACACCGATGAGGTACTGCACCAGATTCTGCAACAGCTCCTACCTGATGTCCCGCTGTCGGACGTTGCCGTGGATAGAATCCACAGGGCGTTGAGGCCTAAACCCAAGCTGGCTGACAACCCTAGGGACATTATTGTCAAACTACGCGACTACGCACTCAAGGAGGACATCATGAAGGCGGCTAGGTCTGTGCAATTGCGCATAGGTAATTGTGAGCTTCAACTTTATGCGGACCTATCGCCCAGAACACTTCAACGGCGCAAGGCCCTCCATCCTGTAACGGCTCACCTGCGCTCTCACAATGTGCCCTATAGATGGAGGTTCCCTTTCGCGCTCCAGGTCATCAAGGAGGGTACTAGCTACATCCTCAAGGCCCCCTCGGAGGCCGTAGAGTTCCTTCACTCTTTGGGTCTTCCCCCCTTAACGTCAGGCCGAAAAAGGAGCCGTCAAGACCGTGGACCCATCGCGACTGCCGAGTGAATGGATGTCCCGAGTTCCTCACGCGCAGCCCCGTAGGCTAGGATCTCCGACTTGGCAGCTACGGATCGTTCTTGCAGACCTGCTCACCCCGGGTTTGGCCACCCTGATCGTCTAGCTGCAGTACACTACACTCAGGACATCACATAGCCTTTCGACAGCCCTCGATATGGACGCACTCTCCTGCCAGCTCGTCGCTCCAGCACTTCATCCGCCCCGAGGAGCCCCGCCGCGTTTTGGGACTCTCCGCACTTACGGTATCCTTTGCGGTATGAGGGGGTCATAGACTGCTGTGGACTGCGATGTAGCGGGCAGACCCTACAATGTTGCTATGCTTCACAGTTCCTATCGGGGTGGCTTCGATATTGGGGTCTGCTACTGTTTCGTATGGTTTATTGTTTCTTTATCGGGATATCGCGTTTTTATTCTTTGCGATTATTATAACTTTAATTTATCCGCATTTATTTTCGGCGTCCGAATTCGTTTCCGTGCACGCGTTTGTCTTCCTATGGCACACGTTTACGCATCATTGCCCAGAGGTAGAGTCAAGTTACACAGGGCCGCGGAGGCCATTGTGGTAGTGCGTGCCGCTAATTCCCCTTTAAGACCGATGCTGGTCTTCACTCAGTCTGGCGCTATGCCTTTACTACCGCCGATACTTCGGCGCGGGGGGTTGATGGCCAGGTTGATCCGTCGCATACAGCCTAGCCCATTATATGTTGTTACGCATCATGTTGTGTGCTGTATGACCTTTGTTCTTCCGTCTCTTTCTTTTTCTGTTTCTTCTGCTTTCCTCTTTTCCCCCCCTCTCCTTTTTTTTTTTTTTTGTTTTTTTTGTTTTTGTTTTTGTTTTTGTCTCCAGGCAACCTTCTTCAGCTTTCTCCCACCGGGTTAAATGTCTGGTGATGTGAAGCTTATATCCCACAACGTCAAGGGGCTCAACACTCCTCAGAAGAGGCGATTGGCGATGACCTATTATCATAAACTTCATGCTGACATTGTTCTCCTACAGGAAACTCACCTACGCTCCTCTTACCTCCCACAGTATTGGGGTAAGTGTTTTGGTGCCCACTTTCATGCCACACACCCCTCACAGAAGAAGAACGGAGTCAGCATTTTTATCAAAACGTCACTTGGCTTTCAGCACCAATCGACCACGAAAGATAAATGGGGCCGCTTTCTCCTTATCACGGGTCTCCTGCACAATAAACCAACAGCGATTCTTAACGTCTACGCCCCCTCCACCTCGGCGGCCTCTTTTTACTCCACCCTCGCTGACTCCCTGTTGCCTCTGCGAGGTCATCAATTATTTGTTGGAGGTGACTTTAACACGCTTTGGGATCTACACTTGGACAGAAGGGGCCCTGCGTTGCTGGTCCATCCTCCACTCAATTCTAAACATCTCAAAGATTTCGCAACAACATCGGCTCTAGTTGACGTGTGGCGTCTCCTTCACCCGCGGTCGTTGGATTTTACTTTTTTTTCCCATCCACACCAATCCTACTCGAGAATTGACTATCTGTTCGTGGCCCAGCATCAGGCTAATGTTGTCCGTTCCTCGAAGATCCACCCTATTATCTGGTCTGACCATGGAGCTGTTGAGTGCGTCTATCGTATGTCAGACTGGCATCCGGGCCCCAAGCAATGGAGACTGGACGAGTTTCTCCTTACAGATCCATCGGTACTGGAGGAAGTCTCGGGTGACCTAGATGACTTTTTTTCGTTTAATGAAGCCCCTGACATGGACCCACTTTTGATTTGGCAGACACATAAGGCTTATATTAGAGGCTCCTTCATCCGTATCAAGGCACGTCGCAAAAAGTTGCGCCAAGAAGCCATCACATCCCTCACCAACAAAGTGAGCGCTTTGGAAGCGGCGCACAAGCATTCCTTGGATGCAGCTGCACTACGCGAACTGATCCAGCTGAAAGGGGACTTGAACCTTCTCCTTGGTAAGGAGGTGGTGTACTCGCTGAATGCCACTAAACAGAGATTCTTTGACAAGGCCAATAAACCCGACACGATGCTGGCTAGGAGATTGCGCTCCCAGAGAAAGGCTCAAAATATCTCGAAGATTATTGACTCGAACAATAAAAGCTGGTTCCACCCCCGCGATATAGCGGATCAATTTGCGTCTTTTTACCAAAGTCTCTACGATGGCCAGAAGGCCCCCCTGACAGCTCAGGACCCGACCCGCCTCCATGCTTTTTTGGGCTTGTTTCCTTGCCCCGGCTCTCGTTGCCCCAGATGGAGCGTCTCGGCGAGCCCTTCAGTGAGGAGGAACTTCGTGACGCCATTGCCTCCCTCAAGGCTTCTAAAGCTCCTGGACCTGATGGCCTCCCCGGCTCTTATTATAAGAAATTCCAACTTCAGTTACTGCCTCGTCTCCTTTCCATGTTCAATGTATTCCTCACAGGGGTGCCTCCGACTCGGGAAATGCAGATGGCCAAAATTATCGTCATACACAAGGAAGGGAGGGACCCCGCTAGCTGTAGCAGCTACCGCCCCATATCCCTCATCAACGCGGATATCAAGCTGTATGCAAAGCTGCTAGCGACCCGCCTGGGAGCTGTCCTGCCCTCCCTGGTGCATCCGGATCAAGTGGGATTTGTCCCCAATAGAGAGGCCCCGGATAACATTCGCCGGACAGTAGACCTGATTGAAGTCGCCAAACTCACCAACCAAGAATCTCTGTTGTTGGCTTTGGACGCCGAGAAAGCCTTCGACAGGGTCGACTGGAGGTATATGTGGGAGGTCTTGCGGAGGTTCGGCTTTCATGAGGGCTTCCTGAGGAGTATCCGTGCGCTCTATGACCAACCGTCCGCCACGATTGCCCTGATGGGCTGTGAATCTTCTACTATCAACATCAGGAGTGGTACCCGTCAGGGGTGTCCTTTATCCCCGCTCCTGTTCGCACTCTGTATTGAACCCCTGGCGGCGGCCATTCGACAACACCCGGATATTACGGGGATTGTGGTTCAGGACACTCAGTACAAGTTAAGCCTCTTTGCGGATGACGTTCTGCTTACACTTACCAACCCTGTGGTGTCCCTTCCTAATCTCTATAGCACCCTTCGAGAGTTTTCGCGGATCTCCGGCTATAAAATTAACGAGACCAAGTGTGAGGCGCTGAATGTCAACTGGACGGACCCGGTCCGATCATCTATTGCGTCTTCCTTTAACTTTACATGGCAATCCTCCAGGTTGAAATATCTGGGTATCTACCTCACCAATGACTTTCACTCCTTGTACAGGACTAATTTTCCTCCGCTTCTCACAGCCCTTCGGAAAGAGCTTAGACGATGGTCCCAATACCCTATCTCGTGGATGGGGCGTATTTATGTATAAACCGAAACACTCTGGAGGTCTGGCGGTTCCCAATCTCTACCTGTATTACCTGGCAGCCAGGATATCCCAACTAGAAGCGTGGTCCCTTCCTCCAGGTACTCTTCCCTGGATCGACATAGAAAGGGGATTTCTAACTTGCTCTGACATTCATGTGGTCCCCTGGCTGGATCCTCTGGGACCCCCGGCGGCTCCCACTTTACCGGCTATAACCACTACTCTCACCATCTGGCGCAAGTGGAGACGTAAGCTTTCCCTCATGGGTGCTGTATCCCAGCTGTCGCCCCTGTTGCACAACCCCCTCTTCCAGGACGGAGTACAGGCGGCCAAATTCAGGTGGTGGCGGGATGCGGATCTGACCAGACTCGGAGCGTTGGCTAAAGGCAATAAGGTGCTCTCCTTTCAGGAACTCCAGGAGGCTAAGGGTGTCCCCAACTCGGAACTGTTTCGTTACCTGCAGTTGCGCCATTTTGCTCAGTCACTGCTTCGTGCCGGGGATCTCTCGGCTCTCACGACCTTTGAACAGCGCTTCCTGCTCCGCAAACGCCTCCGAGGTTCTATATCGTTACATTATGCTCACTTTGTGTCCGTGCTCTATCCCCGGTCGCCGGCTTACAGGTCTCTGTGGCACAGGGAACTCCAGGAGGAATTCCCCGATGAATCGTGGGATGCGGCCGCGGTACAGGTCCACAAGCTCACCGCTAACACGGTCATCCGTGAGAGGTCTTATAAAGTTGTGGCCCACTGGTATCTGTCGCCTGTGCGACTCTCGCGCATGGCCCAGGGGAGCACCCGCAGCTGTTTCCGGAATTGTGGAGAACCTGGTACTTACCTCCATGCCTGGTGGACGTGTGACTACCTTCGCCCGATTTGGTCCTCCTGTTTCGACATGTTGTCAAGAGCGCTTGGCGTTACCATCGCGCCGTCCCCGGAGCTTGCCTTGTTATTCATGGACACAACGGACTCTTTGTCCCCCTCCGCTTCTCGCCTTATCCACCGTATATGTGCGGCGGTGAAACAAGCCATAGCCCGACACTGGAAGGGCTCTCCCCCCTCTCAGGGTGAAATTAACGCTAACATCTGGCATATTTTTACCATGGAAAAAATGACGGCTACCCTGCGAGACGAAGTGCCAAAATTCGAAGCGGTTTGGGATCCTTGGATATCTACCTTTATGGACCCTGTAGGAGTCCATTCTGTTCTACACCTCTAGGTTCCTGGGGACATGTGTTTATTTTTTTTTAATTATTATTTATTTATTTATTTATTTTATTTTTTATTTTTTTTCTCTCTCTTATCCTCTCTTATCCTCTCTCTCTCACTCCCTTCCTTCTTCCTCTCTCCCCTCTGGGTCTCTTCTCCCTCAATCAGAGGTGGTCTCTCAACACTTCTGTATAAACATAGAAAATTGCTTTGGTGTCACAACATTGTATACCTGGTCGTTCGTGTACTGTTATGGTTGGTCCTTTTGGGTCTATTTCTGTGTATCCGACATGTTATGCCATGATCAATGCTGTCTGCTATGTGCATTCTCTGTATTGGCACGTTGTCTTTTCCTAGTGCATTACATGTATGATTTCTGACCTCGGGTGCAAGATGTTTCTGTTTATGGATCGTTCGACTACTGAGTTTCCTGTTATTTATTTCTGCTTTGTGACCAATGCTAATAAACAGATTTAAACAAAAAAAAACCAACCAAACCGTCCCCCGGCCCTCAGATAAAACCAACCAAACCGTCTACCGGCCCTCAGATAAAACCAACCAAACCGCCCACGGCCCTCAGATAAAGCCAACCAAACCGGCCCTCAGATAAAGCCAACCAAACCGGCCCTCAGATAAAACCAACCAAACCGGCCCTCAGATAAAACCAACCAAACCGTCCCCCGGCCCTCAGATAAAACCAACCAAACCGTCTACCAGCCCTCAGATAAAACCAACCAAACCGCCCACGGCCCTCAGATAAAGCCAACCAAACCGGCCCTCAGATAAAGCCAACCAAACCGCCCATCGGCCCTGAGATAAAACCAACCAAACCGCCCACGGCCCTCAGATAAAACCAACCAAAACGTCTACCGGCCCTCAGATAAAACCAACCAAACCGCCCACCGGCCCTGAGATAAAACCAACCAAACCGTCTACTGGCCCTCAGATAAAACCAGCCAAGCTGTCCCCCGGCCCTCAGATAAAACCAACCAAACCGCCCATCGGCCCTCAGATAAAACCAACCAAACCGCCCATCGGCCCTGAGATAAAACCAACCAAACCGCCCACGGCCCTCAGATAAAACCAGCCAAACCGTTCCCCGGCCCTCAGATAAAACCAACCAAACCGCCCACGGCCCTCAGATAAAACCAACCAAACTGGCCCTCAGATAAAACCAACCAAACCGCCCATCAGATAAAACCAACCAAACCGCCCATCGGCCCTGAGATAAAACCAACCAAACCGCCCACGGCCCTCAGATAAAACCAGCCAAACCGTTCCCCGGCCCTCAGATAAAACCAACCAAACCGCCCATCGGCCCTGAGATAAACCCAACCAAACCGCCCATCGGCCCTGAGATAAACCCAACCAAACCGCCCACGGCCCTCAGATAAAACCAACCAAACCGCCCCTGAGATAAAACCAACCAAACCGCCCACGGCCCTCAGATAAAACCAGCCAAACCGTTCCCCGGCCCTCAGATAAAACCAACCAAACCGTCCCCCGGCCCTCAGATAAAACCAACCAAACCGTCCCCCGGCCCTCGGATAAAACCAACCAAACCGTCCCCCGGCCCTCGGATAAAACCAACCAAACCGTCCCCCGGCCCTCAGATAAAACCAACCAAACCGTCCCCCGGCCCTCAGATAAAACCAACCAAACCGTCTACCGGCCCTCAGATAAAACCAACCAAACCGCCCACGGCCCTCAGATAAAGCCAACCAAACCGGCCCTCAGATAAAACCAACCAAACAGGCCCTCAGATAAAACCAACCAAACCGGCCCTCAGATAAAACCAACCAAACCGGCCCCCGGCCCTCAGATAAAACCAACCAAACCGGCCCCCGGCCCTCAGATAAAACCAACCAAACCGTCTACCAGCCCTCAGATAAAACCAACCAAACCGCCTACCGGCCCTCAGATAAAACCAACCAAACCGCCCACGGCCCTCAGATAAAGCCAACCAAACCGGCCCTCAGATAAAGCCAACCAAACCGCCCATCGGCCCTGAGATAAAACCAACCAAACCGCCCACGGCCCTCAGATAAAACCAACCAAAACGTCTACCGGCCCTCAGATAAAACCAACCAAACCGCCCACGGCCCTCAGATAAAACCAACCAAACCGGCCCTCAGATAAAACCAACCAAACCGCCCACCGGCCCTGAGATAAAACCAACCAAACCGTCTACTGGCCCTCAGATAAAACCAGCCAAGCTGTCCCCCGGCCCTCAGATAAAACCAACCAAACCGGCCCCCGGCCCTCAGATAAAACCAGCCAAACCGTCCCCCGGCCCTCAGATAAAACCAGCCAAACCGTCCCCCGGCCCTCAGATAAAACCAACCAAACAGGACCCCGGCCCTCAGATAAAACCAACCAAACCGTCCCCCGGCCCTCAGATAAAACCAACCAAACCGTTCCCCGGCCCTCAGATAAAACCAACCAAACCGCCCACGGCCCTCAGATAAAACCAACCAAACCGTCTACTGGCCCTCAGATAAAACCAACCAAACCGCCCACGGCCCTCAGATAAAACCAGCCAAACTGTCCCCCGGCCCTCAGATAAAACCAGCCAAACTGTCCCCCGGCCCTCAGATAAAACCAACCAAACCGGCCCCCGGCCCCCAGATAAAACCAACCAAACCGTCCCCCGGCCCTCAGATAAAACCAACCAAACCGTCCCCCGGCCCTCAGATAAAACCAACCAAACCGTCTACCGGCCCTCAGGGGTATTTACACGTATGGAATGTATAGGTTAGGCGGGGAAGGGATAATTCTATGTATGGAATGTATACGTTATGAGGGGGAGGGGTAATTCCACATATGGAATGTATACGTTAGGATGGGGAGGGGTAATTTCACGTATGAAATGTATAAATTAGGCAGGGGAGGGGTTATTCCAGGTATGGATTGTATACGTTAGGATTGAGAGGGGTAATTCCATGGATGGAATGTATACGTTGGGGGGAGGGGTTATTCCAGTTACGGAATGTATAGGTTACACGGGGAAGGGTAATTCCACGTATGGAATGTATAGGTTAGACGGGAAGGGGTAATTCCACGTATGGAATGTATACGTTGGGCTGGGGAGGGGTAATTCCAAGTATGGAATGTATAGGTTAGGTGGGGAGGGGTAATTCCATGTATGGAATGTATAGGTTAGACAGAGGAGGGGTAATTCCACGTATGGAATGTATAGGTTAGGCGGGGAGGGGTAATTCCACGTACGGAATGTATAGGTTAGACGGGGAGGGGTAATTCTACGTATGGAATGTATATGTTAGGTGGGGAGGGGTAATGCCACGTATGGAATGTATACCTTGGGCGGGGGAGGGGTAATTCCACGTATGGAATGTATAGGTTACGCTGTGGGTTTCACGCTCTTTCCTTCGCAGGTTATGTTGTTCCGACGGCTTCAGATTCGAGAGCGTGATAAAGAGAAGGGCTGACGCCGTCACCCTGATGATCATCGGCCTCCGCTCCCGAGACCCCAAGCCTTTCCCCCGAGCCTCCTGAAGCTGCGTCTCGTCTCGAGCAATGAGCGGCTCCAAGGTGTCCTCTGAGATCCACGAAATCGTGTCCTCTGTAATCCATAGTGTGAGTACCGCGCAGCCCCGCATCCCATACATTGTATCCAGACTGGATCTTTTACGCGGATCCAGTGATGTTTGCGTGCGGTTAAATAGGTGCTCGCCGTCAGCCATAAGGGTTTAACGGGAATTTGTGGATGAGGCGTAACTTTGGCCTGAGCTGTTTCCATAGTATGTAAGTAATCAGGACAGTTGGCTTGTTTTAGAAAAAGCAAGCAGGTTTCTGGGTGTACAGTGAGGGGCATTAGTGGCAATATGAGGGAGGGGGTTCTGCCCCTTTACAGATCTCTGGACAGACCTCACCTAGAGTAGTTGGGACAGTTCTCCGTCCCCCCGGCCTCTCCGGTCTCCCCGGCCTCTCCAGCCAACGGAAGAATAAAACCCGTTTATTACCCAAATAAAAACCTCAGGTAAGATAAAAACGCCCCACGGCCGCTAGTAATTCCAGGAAAAAACATTATTATTATTGGAATAAAGGGTTATATTAGACGCGGAAGAATCAGGAGCATGTCAAGTGCAACCTATTAAAAGTGGAGCAGTCGCCATGGAAACCAACCCCACTTTTCCCCCCGAATTGCTCATTATACCCGTGGCCCGAGGGCGGCCCTTCCTAATTCAGAGTCAGGAAGTGAAACCTTTTGCTGGCATTTTGTGTATTGGTGGCTTCTGTGTCCGTGTCGGGGGGCCGTATCGTCGTTGCGTCACTTTGGATTCTGTGTTGGATGCCGTTTGTGTGGGTTCTGTGTCGGTTTTATGAGCTTTGTCACTAAGTTGGGGGCCACTTTGCCCTATGGTGGGTACCGTGTCACTGTATCTTTGGGGCCACTTTGCCCTGTGGTGGGGACTGTGTTGCCATGGGGTGGGTACCATGTCACCGTGGGGTGGGTACCATGTCACCGTGGGGTGGGTACGTGTCACCGTGTGGTGGGGCTGTGTTACTGTGTGTCGGGGGCCGTGTCGCCGTGGGGTGGGCACCGTGTCGGGGGCCGAGTCGCTGTGTGTCGGGGGCCGAGTCGCTGTGTGTCGGGGGCCGAGTCGCTGTGTGTCGGGGGGCCATGTCGCCGTGTGGTGGGCACTGTGTCGCCGTGTGTTGGGGGCCGTGTAGCTGTGGTTTGGGTACCGTGTCGTTGTGTGGTGGGTACCATGTCACCGTGTGGTGGGGCTGTGTTACTGTGTGTCGGGGGCCGTGTCGCCGTGGGGTGGGCACCGTGTCGGGGGCCGAGTCGCTGTGTGTCGGGGGCCGAGTCGCTGTGTGTCGGGGGGCCATGTCGCCGTGTGGTGGGCACTGTGTCGCCGTGTGTTGGGGGCCGTGTAGCTGTGGTTTGGGTACCGTGTCGTTGTGTGGTGGGTACCATGTCACCGTGTGGTGGGGCTGTGTTACTGTGTGTCGGGGGCCGTGTCGCCGTGGGGTGGGCACCGTGTCGGGGGCCGAGTCGCCGTGGGGTGTGTACCGTGTCGCCGTGGGGTGGGTACTGTGCCACTGTGTGTTGGGGCTGTGTTACTGTGGGCTCCGTGTCACCGTGTGTCGGGGGCCACGTCGTGCAGGTGGCTGGAAGTTCTATCACCGGAGTCTCTCCTCTATCAGTGTGATAAGGCCGCGCTCCCCTGTTTGTTTTGGGTTAATCAGTAACCGGCTCTGTCCGCAGCCTCGGCTGGATGCCTGGCGGCTCCTGGGGCTGGATTCAGGATAGAGAGGGCCTGTGGGAGCAGGTGGCAGGAAGGAAGTGGCTTTTAATCACCTTGGAGATCTTTCTGCCCTGAGAAGGGTTAATAGTTGAAACGCTTGGATGGTGATGGGACAGTCATTGCAGTCATGTGACTTGGAGTCGCCTGTTTGGCCAGCAGCTCGTAGGTGATCCCTCCATGGACTTTCTGCTGAACCAGGTGAGTGGCCGGGGGTCTAGACAGCAAAGGTTAACGGAGGCCACAACGTGTCACCTGGTGCTAATAAATCGTCCCCTGTGCTGTGTGTCAGTCGTACACCGTCCCCTATCATGTGTGTTAGTCATAGAACCCCCCCGGGGCCGTGTGTGTGTCAGTTGTACACCGTCCCCTGTGCCATGTGTGGGTTACCTGCGCTGTGTATCTGTAGTAAATCGTCCCCTGTGCTCTGTGCGTCAGTCATACAGCGCCCCCTGGGGCCGTGTGTGTGTCAGACGTACACCATTCCCTATTATGTGTGTGTCAGTTGTACTCCATCCCCTCTGCTCTGTGCGTCAGTCATACAGCGCCCCCTGGGGCCGTGTGTGTGTCAGACGTACACCATTCCCTATTATGCGTGTGTCAGTTGTACTCCATCCCCTGTGCTCTGTGCGTCAGTCATACAGCGCCCCCCGGGGCCATGTGTGTGTCAGACGTACACCATTCCCTATTATGTGTGTGTTAGTTGTACTCCATCCCCTGTGCTCTGTGAGTCAGTCATACAGTGCCCCCCAGGGCCATGTGTGTGTCAGTCGTATACCGTCCCCTGTGCCGTGTCTGTGTCAGTCGTACACCGTCCCCTGTGCCGTGTGTGTGTCAGTCGTACACCGTCCCCTGTGCCGTGTCTGTGTCAGTCGTACACCGTCCCCTGTGCCGTGTCTGTGTCAGTCGTACACCGTCCCCTGTGCCGTGTCTGTGTCAGTCGTACATCGTCCCCTGTGCCGTGTCTGTGTCAGTCGTACACCGTCCCCTGTGCCGTGTCTGTGTCAGTCGTACACCGTTCTCTGTGCCGTGTCTGTGTCAGTCGTACACCGTCCCCTGTGCTGTGTCTGTGTCAGTTGTACACGTCCCCTGTGCCGTGTCTGTGTCAGTCGTACACCGTCCCCTGTGCCGTGTCTGTCAGTCGTACACCGTCCCCTGTGCCATGTCTGTGTCAATCGTACACCGTCCCCTGTGCCGTGTCTGTGTCAGTCGTACACCGTCCCCTGTGCCGTGTCAGTCGTACACCGTCCCCTGTGCCGTGTCAGTCGTACACCGTCCCCTGTGCCGTGTCAGTCGTACACCGTCCCCTGTGCCGTGTCTGTGTCAGTCGTACACCGTCCCCTGTGCCGTGTCTGTGTCAGTCGTACACCGTCCCCTGTGCCGTGTCTGTGTCAGTCGTACACCGTCCCCTGTGCCGTGTCTGTGTCAGTCGTACACCGTCCTCTGTGCCGTGTCTGTGTCAGTCGTACACCGTCCTCTGTGCCGTGTGTGTGTCAGTCGTACACCGTTCTCTGTGCCGTGTCTGTGTCAGTCGTACACCGTCCCCTGTGCTGTGTCTGTGTCAGTTGTACACGTCCCCTGTGCCGTGTCTGTGTCAGTCGTACACCGTCCCCTGTGCCGTGTCTGTCAGTCGTACACCGTCCCCTGTGCCATGTCTGTGTCAATCGTACACCGTCCCCTGTGCCGTGTCTGTGTCAGTCGTACACCGTCCCCTGTGCCGTGTCAGTCGTACACCGCCCTTTGTGCCGTGTCTGTGTCAGTCGTACACCGCCCTTTGTGCCGTGTCTGTGTCAGTCGTACACCGTCCCATGTGCCGTGTCTGTGTCAGTCGTACACCATCCCCTGTGCCGTGTCTGTGTCAGTCGTACACCGTCCCATGTGCCGTGTCTGTGTCAGTCGTACACCGTCCACTGTGCCGTGTCTGTGTCAGTCGTACACTGTCCCTTGTGCCGTGTCTGTGTCAGTTGTACACCGCCCTTTGTGCCGTGTCTGTGTCAGTCGTACACCGTCCCCTGTGCCGTGTCTGTGTCAGTTGTACACGTCCCCTGTGCCGTGTCTGTGTCAGTCGTAAAACGTCCTCTGTGCCGTGTCTGTGTCAGTCGTACACCGTCCCCTGTGCCGTGTCTGTGTCAGTCGTACACCGTCCCCTGTGCCGTGTCTGTGTCAGTCGTACACCGTCCCCTGTGCCGTGTCTGTGTCAGTCGTACACCGTCCCCTGTGCCGTGTCTGTGTCAGTCGTACACCGTCCCCTGTGCTGTGTCTGTGTCAGTCGTACTCCATCCCCGGGGCCGTGTGGCACAAACAAGGAGCCCGTAGGATGAATACAGAAGCGTTGGCCGGACGTTGGAATTGCACGCGCATGCATGCTCCTTCACTGTAGCTGCATGGAAAGGTAGAGCGGCGTCTCCTGGGTACAAAATGGCACTTGGAGCCGGAAAGCTGCGCATGATAACCTGCTCTGAGATTTGCGGGGTCGGGGGGTCTGTTCTGGGTCCGATTAGTGGCAGTCTGTGGCCCCCGATCCATTGCCAGGGATCTCGTAAGAATGCTGTTTGTGAGCCGTTACCCTTACAAGGCACAGGGGCAGTGACTGGGGGCATCTCTCAGGGGGTTGGGGTATTTATTCTCAGTTTTAGGAAATGGGGCGCATGAAGAAGATTCCCCCGGCGGATAAAGCATCTGCATCTGTATCTAGAATGTTCTGCAGCATCGTGTAGAGGGAATATAGACAAGGCAGGGCTGCCACAATTACCCCAAGGGGCAGGATTGGCCATGTGGCCCAGTAATGAGGTAGCCTAAAACTTTTATTTAGCAGACATGTTCAGGGTGCATATTTACAGACTGCCCCGAGGGGGGAGAAAGGATCCAGCGGAAATGCTGCCAATAAAAGAAGGGCAGCCCAGGGGCAGTTACCGCCTCACACCCCTTGCACTAACCCCCCCGCCCCCACCCCATGTATAGTACAGCGAAGGAGGGCATCTCTGCGGAAAACTATCCTACCCTCTCTCCCTGCCCTTCTCTATCCTACCTTCTCTCTCCTCTATCCTACTCTCTCTCCCCAACCTCTCTCCTCTATCCTACCTTCTCTCTCCCCAACCTTCTCTCTCCTCTATCCTACCCTCTCTCCCCGACCTTCTCTCTCCTCTATCCTACCCTCTCTCCCCGACCTTCTCTCTCCTCTATCCTACCCTCTCTCCCCAACCTTCTCTCTCCTCTATCCTACCCTCTATCCCCGACCTTCTCTCTCTCCCAACCTTCTCTCTCTCCCAACCTTCTCTCTCTCCCAACCTTCTCTCTCTCCCAACCTTCTCTCTCTCCCAACCTTCTCTCTCTCCCAACCTTCTCTCTCTCCCAACCTTCTCTCTCCCCCAACCTTCTGTCTCCCCAACCTTCTCTCTCCCCAACCTTCTCTCTCCTCTCTCCTACCCTCTCTCCCCAACCTTCTCTCTCTTCTCTCCTACCCTCTCTCCCCAACCTTCTCTCTCCTCTCTCCTACCCTCTCTCCCCAACCTTCTCTCTCCTCTCTCCTACCCTCTCTCCCCAACCTTCTCTCTCCTCTCTCCTACCCTCTCTCCCCAACCTCCTCTCTCCTACCCTCTCTCCCCAACCTTCTTTCTCCTACCCTCTCTCCCCAACCTTCTTTCTCCTACCCTCTCTCCCTAACCTTGTCTCTCCTCTCTCCTACCCTCTCTCCCTCCCCTTCTCTCTCCTCTCTCCCTACCCTCTCTCTCCGACCTTGTCTCTCCTCTATCCTACCCTCTCTCTCCGACCTTCTCTATCCTGCCCTCTCTCCCCAACCTTCTCTCTCCCCTATCCTTCCCTTTTCCTTGATCTTCTGTCTCCTCCGTTCTGTCCTCTCTTGTCTCTCACCTTCTTATTCCCTCTGCCTTTCTTTTTCCCCTCTCTTTGGCCTTCTGTCTTGCCAGCCTCTCTCCCCCAGTATGGCTTCTCTCTCTCTCTCTTTATATCTCTTCTGTCTTAAGCTATTATTTATTTGTTACATTTTATTAGTAGAGCGCCAGCAGATACCGTAGCGCTGTTACAACAGAGAGACAGTGAAGATTAACAATGACATTGAAACAATTAGATGGACACACGTCAAAAGAGGAAGCCGGGGCAGTTACCATAGTTACCAGAACAGTGTAGTGGGGTAAATTCTATCTATATACGGTGTAAGAAGTATTCGGGGGGGAAATGGTGACCGCTCTCCGGCAATAGAGTGTGTGGTAGATTATAAGGGTGGGTTTTTAATGTTAGAATAGGTAGAGGAGCCCCTTTTCCCTGCCCCCCCCCCTTCCCGACATTCTCTCTCCTTCCTTCCCCACCTTCTTCGTATAATATCTGGTTAAGGAAGATGGGCCTGGCTCTGTCTGTACTGGGGTAACGTGGCTGGGATTCATGGAACCTGCCCCCTGGTGGGGTGGTAGTGATGTGTTATCACCGATTTGGGAGCTTACACGCTAAGGCACGCGCTCTTTGTGTACCCGCGACACGTGACATTGTTTAGAATCTGTCAATATTTGGCGTGTATGAGATTGGGATATGAATTAACGTCCCCGTGCCCTTGGGCCCCGCGTTATAATCCAAGCCGCTGATAAGCACCTGGGAGGGGAACAACCCCCTTGGAGCACAATGTCACCCTGCTGTGGCTACGCGTGTCCCCTCCCTCCCGTCCCAGAAATATCCCTCCAAGTCGCTGTCACCCTGTTACTCCCCACTCGTCACCCGACCAGAAATGGCGCAGGTAAGCTGGAAAAATCCCAACATGTCCAACTCCTTCCTTTCGGCCCCGGCTACCTCCGTTGTGTTTTTCCCCAAATCCTGAATCCTGTAAATTTATCGACCACCCCAGAAATCGTTTCATTGGTTGGAATTTGGTTGCATTTTTCATGTTTTTCGCATTCGGGTTTGTGAAATAGCTGAGATTTTAGTTGGAAGCCGTCCCGCTCCGTCTAATGCCGGAGACTTTCCTCGCCCTCCCTTGTCGTTATGTTATTGTCATGTTACGGGGCTTAACACTCCTCTTGCCCTTAATCCCCCCTTTCTTCTCTCCCAGCCGCCCCCCGAGGCCCCTCCGGCCGCAGCCCTTCGTTATGAGGATGACGGGGATGCGATCCAGGCGCTGGGTGTGGAAAGGTTTGAGGAGATCCTGCAGGACGTCCACCCGCGGAGCCCGACCGAACTCGGCAAGAGCTACAGCGAGGAGGACTTCCAGTGTGAGTGTCTCCGACGGGGCCACGGCTCTCTCCCTCACTGTATTCCTCGCTGCTCTTCCCTTCATTTGCCCCTCTCCGTCGCTGCTTTTCTCCTGATTTGCCCCTCTCCTTCATTGATTTTTCCATGATTTACCCCTTTCTTTCGTTGGTTTTCCCCTTATTTGCCTCCTCCTTGATTGGTCACTCCCCCCTATATTTACCCCTCTCCTTCCTTTTTTTCCTGATTTGCCCCTCTGCTTCACCCCCCCCCCACGATTTGCCCCTCTCCTTTGCTGGTTTTCTCCTGATTTGCCCGTCTCCCTCATTGTTTTCACATCTATTAGGAGGATGGGGGGGGGGGGGTGTCGAGACAGAAGCAGGAGAGAGCCCTGTTCCTAGGAGCTTACAATCTATTAGGGGGCTAAGGGGAGGATGAGACAGGAGGAGGAGATGGCCCTGTTCCTAGGAGCTTACAATCTATTAGGGGGCTAAGGGGAGGATGAGACAGGAGGAGGAGATGGCCCTGTTCCTAGGAGCTTACAATCTATTAGGAGGCTAAGGGGGAGGATGAGACAGGAGGAGGAGAGGGCCCTGTTCCTAGCAGTTTACAATCTGTTAGGAGGCTAAGGGGGGGTGAGACAGGAGGAGGAGAAGGCCCTGTTCCTAGAAGCTGTTCCATGCACCCACCACTCTCTCTGCAGATGTTTATGGTTGATCCCGCTGATAACGCTGATATGTTTCAGATCACAGGCACTCCTCTCACCACATCCACCACCCTCTCTCCTCTCATCTGCCCTCCGACTGCGGCGGCCGGGACGGCCGAAAACACAAGAAGAGGAGGAGGAGGAGGAAGAGGAGGGCGTCTGTGGCCGGAGATACCCCGGGAACCATCCCTGAGAGAGAGGAGGAGGAGGACGAGGAGGACACCGACGATGACAAAACCCCGGAGGAGCGAGTCGAAGCGGCAGACGCACAGGTACAGCATGCGTGAGCCGTGTTTCAAATGCATGCGTGCATATGTCATATGTGGTATACGTGTGACGTGTATTATACGTGTGTCCCGTGTAGCTGTACGTATATGTGTTATACGTGTGTCCTGTGTAGCTGTACATATGATGTGTGGTATACGCGTGTCCCGTGTAGCTGTACATATGATGCGTGGTATACGCGTGTCCCGTGTAGCTGTACATATGATGCGTGGTATACGCGTGTCCCGTGTAGCTGTACATATGATGTGTAGTGTATATATGATATGACATGTGTTCCGTGACTCTACATCTTCATCTGCTTTGGCCATAGAAGGTGCCACCTGCAACAAAATGACTTAATCAGTTATTTTACAAACAGACCCCGAAGCCCCTCGATGACGCTGCAGCGGTTGCGAAGGAATACCCCATGCAGCCGTGTGAAAGGAGTGGTCTAATTAACATATCTCGCTGGGCTTCATTTATACAGGGCCAGCACAGCCCTTCCTGCCCCCCCCGGACACCCCCGGGGCCACTTCTTTTATAAAGCAGAGACTCACGGTTTAGTTAACTGAGCCCTGTGTGCTGGTCTGTCTGCTTGTCAGGGCATCACTCTCACTGTCTGTCTCTGTCTGTCTCCAGCTCTTAGTGTTTGAGGGGAATGTCTCTCCCAGGAATGGTGGGCTGCTTTCCGTGTCACTTCCAGATGGAAAAGTCAGTGAGCAGACCCCGGAGGAGAAGCCCAAAGGAGGGTAAGAAAGGCTGCTGGGGAACCCAATGACGACTGTTAGCTCATGGGGCAAGAGAGCAGGACCACACCAGGGTAGATGGGCCAAAAGAACAGGGATTAAAGTGGGGGATGGGCTGATGTTTGGGGGTCGGGCGGTGAAATTAATGAGGTCTGGGTGGGTGTCCCCTGAAGACCACCGGCGGGGCCACTACAAGCCTAATAACACTAAGTATTATTGGCTATTTCTATAACGCCACCACATTCTACAGCGCTGTACAAAGGGGGTCTAATATATTATGACATGTAAACAAAGACAAATTGTGAGGAGGGCTCTGCTCCCAGAAGCTGACAATCTAAAGGGCCCGTTGGTGCTGGGTCAGGGGTAAGTCTCGGCTCCATCTGGTACTGGTCTGTACTGGGTTCTCTTCCCAGTTATACTGGGGCTGATGTCTTTTTACTGATTTGAACGCAGTCTCTTTTTGTTCTTATGTGTCTGTCTCTCGCTTGGCTGAGACCCCACAATAAACGTGGAGACCGAGGGGTTAATTCTATAATCCCCCACACACACACCAGGGACCCTCATACTCACCTTGCACCATAATTTCACACACAGAGAGGCGGAGGGAGCCGGAGAGTCCATTGGGAACCCTCGTCACCCCCATCGCCAGCCGCCCCACCGCAGCTACAGCCTCACTGAGCGCCGGCGGATCGGCAGCATGACCCACTCCGAGGACGCGCGTTACCAGCTGGTACCGACAGACGAGAGCGAAGCCCAAACGCTGGCCTCGGCCGACCTGGACTACATGAAGAGTGAGTGAGAGACCGAGGCTGACAGTCACACCGGGGCGAGAGGAGACTGCAACACAAAACAGGCACTCTCGCTGACCCCAACGCTCTGTGACTCTCACTGACCCCAGAGCTCTGTGACTCTCTCTCACTGACCCCAGAGCCCTGTGACTGTCTCGCTTGGACCCCAGCTCTCTGTGTGTCATGTTTCCCCTTACAACACTCTTTTGTCGTAGGCCACCGATTCGAAGACCTTCCGGCCGTGCGCCGGCATCTTGTGCGTAAAAGCAAAGGCCAAGTTATTCACATCAGCAAAGAACACAAAGAGCGTCACCCGCACCGCAAGAGCGTCACCCTTCAGCCCCACGAGGTGAGACGCTGCGACCCAGACGCGTGCCGTCCGGGGGCAATACCCAAGATCCCCTGGTGACCCCAGGGATTTCTGCCCCCCGCCGCTCCATCCTTTCCATTTCTCTTTGCACAGGTGTTTGTGGAACTCAACGAGCTCGTCGTAGACAAACACCAGGAGCTGCAGTGGAAGGAGACGGCTCGCTGGATAAAGTTCGAGGAGGACGTGGAGGCCGAGACGGACCAGTGGGGGAAACCTCATGTGGCCTCCCTGAGCTTCCGTAGCCTGCTGGAGCTGAGACGGACGCTGTCTCACGGTGAGAGCGCGATGGAGGTAGGAACTGTCTGGCCGGCGGGGTCCGTCTAAAGCCTGTCTGAGGGGTCTCGTTCACCTTTAGGTGCCGTCCTCCTGGATCTGGACCAGAGAACGTTACCAGGGATCGCCCATCAGGTGGTGGAGCAAATGATCATCAGCGACCAAATAAAAGCCGAGGACCGGGCGAACGTGCTGAGAGCGCTGCTCCTAAAACACAGGTAGGGGGCAGAATACACGCAGGTTATCTCAATGCAGGGGGTAGATTACTCACAGGTTAATGACCATGCGGGGGCAGAATACACGCAGGTTAATTTTAGGCAGGGGGTAGATTACTCACAGGTAAAAGCCCCTGCGGGGGCAGAATACACACAGGTTAATTTTAGGCAGGGGGTAGATTACTCACAGGTAAAAGCCCCTGCGGGGGCAGAATACACGCAGGTTAACCTTATGCAGGTTAACCTTATGCAGGGACAGTTACTGACTGTCACCCTGTCTACTGCAGCCACCCCAGCGATGAGAAGGACTCCTCGTTCTCCCGAAACATTTCAGCCGCCAGCCTGGGCTCTCTGCTCGGACATCACAGCACCAATCACCTCGCCCAGAACAGTGAGCCCAACCTGACGGACCCCCTGATGGGGGGAGACCCTGCCGAGCAGGAGACCAAGGTTGACGTGGAGCGAGAGGTGAGGCCGGAACCCAAAGAGACATTAAAATGGAGGGTATCTCTGGTTTGTCGCGCTCCTGTGCAGCGAAATGCGTTGGTTAGTGGCCTCACTGCGCCTGCGGAGCGGAATGCGTTGCCCCCTGCGGAGCGGAATGCGTCGGTTTGTGGCGCCCCCCTGCGGAGCGGAATGCGTCGGTTTGTGGCGCCCCCCCTGCGGAGCAGAATGCGTCGGTTTGTGGCGCCCCCCCTCCGCGGAGCAGAATGCGTTGGTTTGTGTTGCCGCAATCCCCCCCCCCCGCCGAGCGGAGTGCGTTGATTTTTGCCGTGACTGCGCATGAGCAGCAGAATGCGTGGGTCTGGTACATTTATCCTCTGATAAACTCTGCTTTTGTCAGAAAGATCCCAGGTTTGTTTTCCAGACTCCTTCACGCTGTGCGGTCAGCGTTGGTTCCCCAGACATTTAGGGACTGTGGCCCCTGCAGGACAGACTGAGAGATAATATAACCCCTTGTGTGTTTTGTACAGAGAGACTCGGTCCCCTCCTTGCCCTCCATCCAACGCTCCAAATCTAAACATGAACTGAAACTTCTGGAGAAGATTCCAGAGAATGCGGAGGCCAGCGTGGTGCTTGTCGGTGAGTGGGGTATGATAGGAGTTTATAGGGTGGGTATGGGGTATATTGAGCGTATGATATGGGGGTATTTGGTGGGTATGGAGGTATATTGAGCGTATGATATGGGGGTATTTGGTGGGTATGGGGTATATTGAGGGTATGATATGGGGGTATTTGGTGGGTATGGGGTATATTGAGGGTATGGAGGTATATTTAGGGTATGATATGGGGGTATTTGGTGGGTATGGAGGTATATTGAGGGTATTTGGTGGGTATGGGGTATATTGCGGGTATTTTGTGGGTATGGAGGTATATTGGGGGTATGATATGAGGGTATTTGGTGGGTATGAAGGTATATTGAGCGTATGATATGGGGTATTTGGTGGGTATGGGGTATATTGAGGGTATGATATGTGGGTATTTGGTGGGTATGGAGGTATATTGAGCGTATGATATGGGGGTATTTGGTGGGTATGGGGTATATTGAGGCTATGATATGCGGGTATTTGGTGGGTATGGAGGTATATTGAGGGTATGATATGAGGGTATTTGGTGGGTATGGAGGTATATTGAGGGTATGATATGGGGGTATTTGGTGGGTATGGAGGTATAGTTAGGGTATGATATGGGGGTATTTGGTGGGTATGGGGTATATTGAGGGTATGATATGGGGGTATTTGGTGGGTATGGGGTATATTGAGGGTATGATATGGGGGTATTTGGTGGGTATGGAGGTATATTGAGGGTTTGATATGGGGGTATTTGGTGGGTATGGGGTATATTGAGGGTATGATATGGGGGTATTTGGTGGGTATGGGGTATATTGAGGGTATGATATGGGGGTATTTGGTGGGTATGAAGGTATATTGAGCGTATGATATGGGGTATTTGGTGGGTATGGGGTATATTGAGGGTATGATATGGGGGTATTTGGTGGGTATGGAGGTATATTGAGCGTATGATATGGGGGTATTTGGTGGGTATGGGGTATATTGAGGCTATGATATGCGGGTATTTGGTGGGTATGGAGGTATATTGAGGGTATGGTATGAGGGTATTTGGTGGGTATGGAGGTATATTGAGGGTATGATATGGGGGTATTTGGTGGGTATGGAGGTATACTGAGGGTATGATATGGGGGTATTTGGTGGGTATGGGGTATATTGATGGTATGATATGGGGGTATTTGGTGGGTATAAGGTATATTTAGGGTATGGGTGTATTTGGTGGGTATGGGGTATACTGAGGGTATGATATGGGGGTATTTGGTGGGTATGGGGTATATTGAGGGTATGATATGGGGGTATTTGGTGGGTATAAGGTATATTGTGGGTATGGGGTATATTGAGTGTATGATATGGGGGTATTTGGTGGGTATGGGGTATATTGAGGGTATGATGGGGGTATTTGGTGGGTATGGGTTATCAGTGCTTCGTGGGATTTTAAACTTAGGTCTGCTTTACAAATATGTCAGGTGTGTACAGCGCTGTGGTGTATGTGGGTGATATCTTGGCATGACTGGTCTTCGCAGGCTGCGTGGAGTTCTTGGATCAGCCGACCATGGCGTTCGTGCGTCTCCAGGAGGCCGTGGAGCTGGACTCAGTGTTAGAGGTTCCTGTCCCTGTGCGCTTCCTCTTCGTGCTTCTTGGACCGACTTCGTCTAACATGGACTATCACGAGATCGGGAGGTCCATCTCCACCCTCATGTCCGACAAAGTGAGGTTCCTCCTCTTATCCACCCCGTGTCCTTCGTCCCTGCTCTCATCCCACCCATCGCACTCCCATCTTCATTGGTCTCTGCTCTCATCCTACCCATCGCACTCCCCTCTTCATTGGTCTCTGCTCGCATCCCAGCCATCACGCTCCCATCTTCATTGGTCTCTGCTCTCATCTCACCCATCGCGCTCCCATCTTCATTGGTCTCTGCTCTCATCCCACCCATCGCGCTCCCATCTTCATTGGTCTCTGCTCTCATCCCACCCATGGTGCTCCCCTATTCTTTGGTCTCTGCTCTCATCCCACCCATCGTGCTCCCATCTTCATTGGTCTCTGCTCTCATCCCACCCATCGCGCTCCCATCTTCATTGGTCTCTGCTCTCATCCCACCCATCGCTCTCCCATCTTCATTGGTCTCTGCTCTCATCCCACCCATGGTGCTCCCCTATTCATTGGTCTCTGCTCTCATCCTACCCATCGCGCTCCCATCTTCATTGGTCTCTGGTTCCCTGGATGTTCTAACCATGCCGTTGTTTGTAGTCATTTCACGAGGCTGCCTATCTTGCTGATGACCGTCAGGATCTCCTGAACGCTATTAATGAGTTCTTAGACTGCAGCGTGGTCCTGCCGCCCTCTGAAGTGATGGGTGAGGAGCTGCTCCGCTCTGTCGCTCTGTTCCAGAGGGAGATGCTTAGAAGACGCCAGGGCCAGGAGAAGAAGCTTCTCGATGAGCCCAGTACCCCCGAGGATAAAGGTGAGGAAACTCGCTACTCACATGGAACTCCCACTCTCCATTCCCATAGTACTTCCATTCTCGTGGCACTCCCACCCCACTCTCCATTCTTTTGTACTTCTGTCCCCACTCTCCATTCTCATGGTATTCCTACTCTCCAATGTATGGTACTTCCATCCTTCCCTCCATTCTCCTGGTACTTCAACCCCCTCTTCTTCTTGTGCTACCATCACCCTTCTCCCCACTCCCTCTGTACTTTTATCCCCACTCTCCTTTACTTGTGGTACTCCCACCCATCTGTCCGTTCTTATGGCGCTCCCATCTCTTCATTCTTATAGTACTCCCACCATCCCCTCCACTGCCGCATTTTCCCATCCATTCCTTTAATTCACTTTGTCTTCTCTTTCCCTCCATCCCTATTTCTCTCTCTTTTTACGTGTCCTCTCCCTTTCTCTATGATCACTTGTCTCCTTGATGTTGTTGTCGTTCTTCAGCTCTGCTCACAAAGTCGGCGGTGGTCGGTGGGACAGATGATGATCCCCTGCGCAGGACGGGCCGGCCCTTTGGTGGCCTCATCAGGGACATCCAGCGTCGGTACCCTAAATATGTTAGTGATTTCCGGGATGCTCTCAACGCACAATGCATGGCAGCCGTCATCTTCATCTACTTTGCTGCACTCTCTCCAGCCATCACCTTTGGTGGTCTCTTGGGTGAGTGGCCCACAGCCTTTTCCTTCTGCCGCCTTTTGTTTTCCTGGAGTGCGGTCTCTCGCTCTCTGCCTTTTCCACTGTTTGTCTCAGATGTTTTCTTGCCCGTTTAGGTGAGAAGACCCAGGGGCTTCTGGGGGTGTCGGAGCTGATTATTGGGACCTGTCTACAGGGGGTGATTTTCTGCCTCCTGGGGGCGCAGCCGCTGCTGGTTGTCGGATTTTCAGGACCACTGCTGGTGTTCGAAGAGGCTTTTTACACTGTGAGACATGTGTAGTGGCAGGAGGGCATTAAAGAAGGGTATGGGGGTATGGAGGCACATCAGAATCGGGTACAAAAAACATGCAAAGGAGGCAGCTGGGCGAGATGGGAATGAGAGGGAGGTCTGGGGATGTGCCACATACATAAGGATGAAAGAAAGACCCAGGGTTCCCTGCGGCTCTTACAGAAGGCGGTTAAGATCTGCAATTTACAAATAGTTTTTCAAATGTTTCTTCCAAGAGACAGATAAAGTGGATCCGTGGCCAAATACGGGGAGGAAAAAATCCCTAAGGTTGGGAATTATGTAAGTATGGGTCACGGGACCTGTCCGTTCATCTCTTCCGTCTTTCCTTTCAGTTTTGCTCCGCTAACGGGTTGGAGTACCTCGTGGGCCGGGTGTGGATCGGCGTGTGGCTTATAGTGATCGTCGTGGCCATGGTGGCCTGTGAGGGCAGCTTCTTGGTCCGTTTCGTCTCAAGATTTACACAGGAAATCTTCTCGATCCTCATCTCCCTGATCTTCATCTACGAGACTTTCTACAAACTCTTCAAGGTATGACGTCAGTTCAGGGTATGAACGTAACTACACTCCCTGCCCACCGTGATACATCAACTACCCTCCCTGCCCACCGTGGTACATCAACTACCCTCCCTGCCCACCGTGGTACATCAACTACCCTCCGTGCTCAGAGCATAACCTCAAATATCCAAAAATATAACATTAAATACCCTCCTGCACAGAGTGTGACAGAGTGCATGAGTTCTGCCCCGTGGTGGTTCTCTCTCCTGTGTTCTGCACTCCCACCTCCCCCTTATTCTCCTCTTCATTGAGTTTAGACCTTCGCCGGTTCCTTTCAGGTTTTCCAGGAGCATCCGCTCACCAACTGCGACCTGAACCAGAGCGAGTCCCAGCAGGAGAACGGGGCGGGTGGCTTCCCAGAGAACGGGACGCGTGGCTTCCCAGAGAATGGGACAGAGTCGAGAGCCAGCGGCCCGGTGATGGGGCAGCCGAACACGGCTCTTCTCTCCCTGGTGTTGATGGCCGGCACCTTCTTTATCGCTTTCTTCCTACGCAAGTTAAAGAATAGCAACTTCTTTCCTGGGAGGGTGAGTCATCGCTGCGATTCCCACTTCGTGCCACACGCCTGCTGAGGAGACGTGTCGCGTTGTGACATGACCTTAAATAGAACGGTAGACGAGCTGGAGGAGCGTCTCTGGTGGGCTGGAGGACAGAGCAGGATCTGGATTAAGATAAGACTCCCTTTTACAAGTGTGGTTTGTGAGAAACCTCCGACCTAGCCGTGGGTCTGGCTATTAGCCGTGTTCTCCTTTGAATGTGACACCACATGCCACTGTTAGCGTGATCGTTCCGACCTGTCTTCGCGGTGAGGTCTTAGAATTGAGTGCTGTGGTCGAAGACTGGAGATCTGCTTGGCATAAGTCTATCCTGAACATAAGACACGACCAAAGAGAAATGTTTTCGGAAGAGGGGATGGAGAAGGGGGTATAATCCAAATTAAAAAGGGAGAGGGAAGTGTGATAAAACAAAGGAGAGGGGGAGAGATGAGAGAAGGGGTGTGATAAAACAAAGGAGAAGGGGAGAGATGGGAGAAGGGGTATGATATAACAGGAGAGGGAGGAGATGGATGAAGGGATATAACGAGAGAGGGGGAGAGATGGATGAAGGGATATAACGAGAGAGGGGGAGAGATGGATGGAGGGGGATATGATATACCGGGAAAAGGGGAGAGATGGATGAAGGGATATGATATAACGAGAGAGGGGGGGGGATGGATGAAGGGATATGATATAATTAGAGAGGAGGAGAGATGGATGAAGGGATGTGATATAACTAGAGAGGGGGAGAGATGGATGGAGGGGGATGTGATATATTTAGAGAGGGGGAGAGATGGATGGAGGGGGGTATGATATAATTAGAGAGGGGGAGAGATGGATGGAGGGGGATATGATATAACGAGAGAGGGGGAGAGATGGATGGAGGGGGATATGATTATATCGGGACACCCTGTATACCTTGCCTGCCCTGATGCCCCTGCTTTCTCTCCTGAAAGGTGCGCCGGGTCATTGGAGATTTTGGGGTTCCGATTGCCATCTTGATCATGGTTCTTGTGGATTTCAGCATCACTGACACATACACTCAGGTGCGTAGTGCCCTACTTGATATCGGGGCCCCACCCCCGGGAGGTGAAGGTTAGGGTAGATCCTGAACTTGGGGGGCTGTTCTAAAATCCACCACGTTCGTAGTATGACCTTCTCCCGGGTTTTCGGCTCTGTAGAAGCTGAGTGTTCCTAGTGGCTTCAAGGTGACCTCACCGGATAAACGTGGCTGGGTGATCAACCCACTTGGGTCCGACCAACCTTTCCCCATCTGGATGATGTTTGCAAGTGTCCTACCAGCCATACTGGTCTACATCCTGATCTTCATGGAGACCCAGATCACAACGTGAGTTATACTCCAGCTCGTACCCTACTAGTAACGCTAACCAAAAGTGTTGTCTCAGGGGTAGTTCTTGATCGGGGGTAGTTCTTGGGCATAGTTCTCAAGCAGTAGTTTTTGGGGGAGGGGGTAGTTCTCAGGTGTTTTTTCTCTATGCTAGTTTTCGGGGGTTAGTTCTCGAGGGGGGTGGTTCTCTGTTGCTAATTCTCGGGGATAGTTCTTAGGGTGGCAGTTCTCTGGGGTAGTTCTCAGGCTGCACCTCATCACATTATTCTGTCAGCTGCCAAGCTTCGCTGAGATCTATAATGAAATAATGCCCCCCCTTTCAGCCATGTGGCCATTGGCCCCCGCCGGTGTGAGAGGGCAGGATGTTTTGCAGTGAGGGGAAGTTAAGATGTCTCGGCGAGGGCCACGTTTTCGATCTTCTGTGTCTCTCTGCAGTCTGATTATCAGTAAGAAGGAGCGAATGCTGGTGAAGGGATCCGGATTCCACCTGGATTTACTCCTCATTGTGGCCATGGGGGGGATTTGCGCCCTCTTCGGGTTACCATGGATGGCGGCCACGACTGTTCGTTCCGTGACACACGCCAATGCGCTGACCGTCATGAGTAAAGCCGTGGCCCCTGGAGACAAGCCCAAAATCCAGGAGGTGAAGGAACAGAGAGTCACCGGCCTACTGGTGGCCATTCTTGTGGGTGGGTTGAAAGACTGAGTATGCCTCATACCCCACATATATACACGCTATACCCACTTACCCCTAATCTTCCCCGACACCCTGCGTTCTTACTCCATTTACCCCCACACTCTGCCCACTTACACCTAAACCCACACTCACCCTCTGCCCAATTACACGTAAACCCACACTCACTCTCTGCCCACTTACAACTTAACCCACACTCACCCTCTGCCCACTTACACCTAAACCCACACTCACTCGTTGCCCAATTACACCTAAACCCACACTCACACATCCTATTCATTTCCTAACATTAACCCCGACATTCCTACAGGGCTCTCCATTGTAATCGGGGATCTCCTTCGCAAGATCCCATTGGCCGTTCTCTTTGGGATCTTCCTGTATATGGGGGTCACTTCGCTTAACGGCATCCAGTTCTATGAGAGAATTCAGCTTCTGCTGAAGCCCCCAAAGCATCATCCGGACGTCATCTACGTCAAGAAGGTGCGTAACAGAAAAGTGGAACAGCCTCCCAGCAGAAGTGGTAGAGGGTAATACAGTGAAGGTGTTAAACATGCATGGGATAGACATCCGGCTCCTGAATCTAAGACGAGACCAACGACTGATTAAGATCTTTACAGACTAGACGGGCCGAATGGGGTTGATCTGCCGGCAGGTTCTGGGTTTCAGTGTGCCTTAGCGTACAGGCCAGTCTCTGCCTGCACTACACTTTGGCCACACAGTCAGTACGTGGCTTCAGCAGGGATGTTCTAGAAAGTGCGGCAGGGCCAGCAGTGTATCTTCCCGACGCGCCTAATGGTTATCCTCCCGCAGGTGCGGACGTTGCGCATGCATCTCTTCACAGCGCTGCAGTTGGTTTGTCTTGCAATACTCTGGGCAGTGATGTCGACGGCTGCGTCTCTGGCCTTCCCCTTCATCCTCATTCTCACCGTCCCCCTCCGCATCTTCCTACTGCGGCGAATCTTCACTGAACGCGAGATGAAATGCGTGAGTTCTCATTCTGATCACACATTGCCCCTCTCCCCCTTTCCTGATGCCCCTCTCTCTCTCTCTCCCCCTTTCCTGATGCCCCTCTCTCTCCCCCTGTCCTGATGCCCCTCTCTCTCTCTCCCCCTTCCCTGATGCCTCTCTCCCCCTTTCCTGATGCCCCTCTCTCTCTCCCCCCTTCCGTTTTGCTCGCTGTTGGTGGCCCCTCTCCCTTGTGTCACATTATCCCTTGGTGGCTCCTCCCCTTCGTGTCACATTCTCTATTGGCTCCTCACTAATTTCTGTGTCTCCACAGCTGGATGCTGATGAGGTGCAGCCCATCTTTGATGAGCAGGAGGGAGTGGACGAGTACAATGAGATGCCAATGCCAGTATAGTGCCCGCTGTGTCACTGTGCCTTGGGGCAGAAATGCTGTATAGAGAGCTGGCAGGTGCCCAGCCATTCCCCCTAGTGCCCCCACCCACTCACACTGTGTCCACATTGTCCCCTCACATCCTACAATCAAGTGTAAAAGTGGCTACAGAAGGAGGCTGAAGGCAGGACGGGTCTCCAGAGACTCTGCTTTCCCCATAGATGTCAGACCACCTGCTGCCGTGGCGGGGGCCTGGTGGACTGGTAGCTGCCCTCTGAGGTGCTGGGCCATCAAAGCTGTTATTCTGAGACGTCTACAAGAAGTTAGACTTGTGTCTGCTGTGTCATGGAGGCCGGGCCCAAGGTTAGATCTTGCATAGATCAATCGTTATATAGGGCCATGACAACAGCTCCTCAGGGGCTGAGCTTTACACACAGCAGGAGAGCAATCGACCAATGGGCTGTGAAGGCGTGGTCAAACATATTTGTATTTAATGTTTTTGTATTATCCAAAGAGTGTATATTCTGCTATATACAGAGGTACTGAGTATTACCAGAAAGGATTATTAGCTTTAGGAGATAACATGAGGCCAGATATACATGAAATCTACTGCATTGTGATCCAAGAATCAGCCCCTCAATACGCAGCACCACCATGCGGTGCAGCGAGTCCGGTGTTCCTATAAAGAGACGTATTCAAGGTTACCCAGTAAAGGGTTCTGCTCTATGTTATAAACCACCTCCGCATGTAAACATTTTTACAGGGAGCGCAGTGTAGCTAAGCTCAAGGGACCCTCTGAGGCATGGAACCCGCGTGACGACAGCTTTCCTGTCCTGCTGCCATTTGGACACGTTGGCTACGGCTCTTTTACTCAGTCCTGGAGGTCCAGGGGGCAAGAAATGGGGGTCTGTGGACCTAACACAACGACGAGCTTCAGCGACCACCCAAAATTTGCTCTAGAGCTTATATCTAGCAGACAACCAGAACTACGGATATATTAGCCTCAAGGTAACCAGCAGCGCCCTTTCCGTAATTCTACCAGCCCGGCTCCTAATTAAAATAAATCAGTCCCTCAACTCCTGAATACAGTATATATGATAAGGAACCTCCAGTAACCCGACTCTAGAATATAGTATATATGATGAGGAACCCCCAGTAACCCAACTCCAGAATACAGTATATATGATGAGGAACCCCCAGTAACCCAACTCAAGAATACAGTATATATGACGAGGAACCCCCAGTAACCCAACTCCAGAATACAGTATATATGATGAGGAACCCCCAGTAACCCAACTCCAGAATACAGTATATATGATGAGGAACCCCCAGTAACCCGACTCTAGAATACAGTATATATGATGAGGAACCCCCAGTAACCCAACTCCTGAATACAGTATATATGATGAGGAACCTCCATTAACTCAACCCCAGAATATATAGTATATATGATGAGGAACCCCCAGTAACCCGACTCTAGAATACAGTATATATGATGAGGAACCCCCAGTAACCCAACTCCTGAATACAGTATATATGATGAGGAACCTCCATTAACTCAACCCCAGAATATATAGTATATATGATGAGGAACCCCCAGTAACCCAACTCCAGAATACAGTATATATGATGAGGAACCCCAAGTAACCCAACTCTAGAATACAGTATATGTGATGAGGAACCCCCAGTAACCCAACTCCAGAATATAGTATATATGATGAGGAACCCCCAGTAACCCAACTCCAGAATACAGTATATATGATGAGGAACCCCCAGTAACCCAACTCCAGAATACAGTATATATGACGAGGAACCCCCAGTAACCCGACTCTAGAATACAGTATATATGATGAGGAACCTCTAGTAACCCAACTCCAGAATACAGTATTTACCACCAGGAAACCCTACTGCTTCTAACCCAACTCCAGCATTCAGTATTTACCAGATGGATCCCTGTGGCTTTGCTCCCATCTGTCCCCTAGTATGGTGTCATATTTCCCCTTCCAACATACCAGCAGCAGCCTTTCCGGTAACCATACGACAAAGCACAGGGGATCTCCTAATCTCCCAGAATACTATATACCAGCGTCCTCCAGAATATGACGTAAACCCTGCAGTAAAAGCTCTAACCTCTCTAGGGACCTGTTCCCGAACACGGCAGTTATAGACTCTATGAAGCAGCTATCTCCGCATTCTCTAGAGTAAAGCATGTGGATTTCCGTGGTCCTCCAGTGTCCGGGAACTTGCACCGGCCGCGTGGAAGTGGCTGGTTGACGTCAGCTGTTTGTGGAGAAATATACATATATATGTGACCGCCCTTGCATCAGAAGCTCCACACAATCCACGAGGAGCGCATACGGTCTGAGTGGCCTAAGTTTTGGGCAATTTAAGGAACAATGTTTTCCTGCATCAGGAAGGAGTCTGTAGATTAGGAGCGACTGACACATCAACCATCATATGGTGGAGAACCAGCAGAGCACACAGTGCTGTCCTGGTGTATTGTGACCTTATGGTGTGGACCAGAATCTGTGCCTCCACAACTCAAAAAGCCTCCACGTCCCTCACTGAGCCTCCTCCTCCTGTGCCTCCGCTACTGTACCAATGTGATTCATTTTCTAACCCCCAAAAAGCAATAAGCGGTTTGGGGTGTCATATAAAACACTGTATCTTATTTAAAGAGATAATTTAATAATAGCACAAATAAAGACGTCGGTTTGATAAACTTCCTGCATTTGTGTTTACTGGAAGGGATTATGGATTCATTATTTCAAGTAATAGGAAGAGAGAAGGAGGGAGTCGGGTTTTGTCACACGGACTCCCTCACCAGCTGAAGACTTTTCCTGCCCACTTTATGCCCACCGGCGCTAGGAAGGTATGAGGACACCTGACCATCGCACTATATGAGCTTGATGGACAACCCATTCCAAAACCGGGGGCATTAATATGGAGCTGACCTCTCTTTGGGGTTATAGACGCCTCCACTCATCTGTGGAAATTTGTGTCCATTCCCAGACCCTCCTGAGACCACTAAGCTGCCCCTGCAGGGTGATCACAACTACTGAGAACAACAATGCAGGGCAATGGAGCCCAGCTTACTGATCAATCTGACATCAGTACAATATAGAATATAAAAAACTAAATATAAAAACTTTTTTTTAATAGTTAAAAAAAGTAATAATAATGTAATGACATTTAAAAATAATAAAGACTCCATTGATGTCACCATGAACCATCCTCCAGTTATAAGAAAAAGTTAAAAAAAAATGTAAAAATGGAATAAAAACCCCTCAGATTCTGAGGTCACTGACTCAGCTTCAGATTTTGATGTTGGTCGAGTCCCCTGCCACAAGTAGTCGTGGCGGTGCTGTTGAGGAGTAGGTAGTGCCTAATATTCCTCCAGCAATTCCTGGCATTAATGTAACAGAATTTAACCCCTTGCAGTTTGTGTAGCTTTTTCTGGGAGATGATGATCTAACTTTTTTTTATTTTTGCAAAGCAGACACGGACCCTCATTGATGACTCAGAATTTCTTTAATTCTAATGGACATTATAAAAAAGCCCTCTATCCAGCCCTCTCATTAGTACCCCCAGTCTACGGCTAAGCAAAGGTATGAATTGATCCTGCATTTCAGTGACTACAGCCTGTGCCCCCCGGACACCCCCTGTTTGACAGGCTGTGTAAACCCCACTCCTGATTACCCACCTCGCTGCCGGGTTTGCAGAGGCTTGTACTCCTGGATGTAATAGCTGTGTGGAGGAATGGGGGACGGTTGGAATTCAAGCAGTATATTGCTTCCAAGTATTTAAGCTCTGTGAGGGCGAGGCCAGGTATACTCATGCCTTCCGGGCTTAAACGTTAAAGGATTTCCACATTGACACTCCAGGTTACCCAGAACATCTGGGAACCAGTGCCAATGCTCCCCCTTATAATGTCTACACAAGTGTCCCTTTGTTCAAGCTATTGTATTGTTTTGATACAGTAGCCTGCGGTACTATATGGTAAAATACCACCAGTTGAAATAGCCTGGGGTGTTTAATTTTCAAAAATGTATGGTTCAATGGGGTAAATTGAGTGGACCACCTTTAAAGATGTCCCAAATAGGAGAGGGGCAAAGGATGACCAGATGTCATAATTACAAGTTTAAAAATGTGCTCCTCCAAAATGTGGTCCTTTACTGCCCAGCAAACAAACAAATGCATAGGGGAACCACTGTACTCGGGTGATGTTACTGAACACATATTGGGGTGTTGTTTGACAGTTACATATAGAAGGACCTTTATATTCACACCCAATGTATAATGTTGGTGGAAGAACTGGTACATGAAGAGAGTTAAAGTACCAACATTTAAAATCCCCTGGGGTGATTGTTAAAATATATGGTTTAATTGGGTTAATTGAACTGGCTGGATGCAAAGATGTCCCAAACAGGACATTGGGGCAGCGTGACCAGATCTAAAAAAAATGTTTTGAACTGCTACTTGTACTTATTGCCCTATAACATGGAAAAAAAAAACATTGGGTATTTCTACTCTTTTACAGTTTTGTTAATTAGCGTCTGTAGTTGAGAAAAAGATTTTTCAAATAATAGAAAAGTCTGTGTACAGAGAACCTTGTCAACCACTGTGTGTTGCTTTTAAGATCTCCTAGTTTGAAGGGACCACACACCATCACACATAACACATCACTACCGCACACAAGACACCTTACTCCGTCACACCTATCACACTCTCACACAACACACCGTACTCCATATCACATGAAACACATCACTCCCTCACACAAAACACAGTCACACCTATAACACAAAACACTTCACTCCTCACACCTAGCACACAAAACATCACTCTCACACAAAACACCACTCTCACATCTATCACACAATATACATCACTCCCTCACACCTACCACACAAATCACACTAATGACATAAGTCCCTCACACCTATCACACAAAACATTGGATTAAAACACAAGGGGTGCACACGTAAATATAAACAGGGATGTAACAAAAGGGTTCGTCTATAGTGTAAGGATGGATATAATTGGGCATGAAAATGTGTCAAGGCAGATCAGGAACCATCTGCACCCTAGAGCTAGAGCCGGGCCCGGACTGGGACAAAAAATAGGCCCGGGCATTTAAGCCCAAGCAGCCCATTTTTATTTATTTATTGTTAAAGCCCACCCTTCATGTACCATCTTTGCATTCACTCATTCACACAAATCATTAACACATTATATTAATGCAGTCTCACAAATCATTCAAGCAATTCATCCAAACATGAATTAATTCATTCTCATACGCATTCACACTACCCCGTCTCCCCATCTTATCTGCCCCTTCTCACTATGTTCCCCCTTTTCACTATGTACCCCCTCTCACTATCTATCCCCTCTCCCCATTTCTCACTATCTAACCCCCCTCCCTCACCCTACTTACCTTGTTGCCACGGGCTGAATAAAAGCATAACATGCGGCCGCATGTATCCAGCCGGCGGCCACACATACGGTACATCGTTTAGTGCTCGGTGGCCTTAAAACACCTGGGCCACTTCATCCCCAGTCCAGCCCTGTGTCTTAAAAACGGCCTGACTCTCCTTATGCCACGTAAAAATACCCCCTAATATCTGCATTAACAGACAGGTGGCCAAATCTTCATTCTTGGAATCAATGAACACAAACACATTCCATAGATTTTTATTGAGTCTCTTCCTTGTGAATGAAGCATCACCTTCCTTTCATGGTTTTACGAAGGTTTCTGCTATTTTTTTCTCTCATTTTTCTATAAAGTCCTGATACTCAATCATTAAAGATCTGTGAAGGAGAAATGAGGCTCAGAAGAACCGTTTTGTTAAAACTCTCTGCGGTACGAGGAGAAAGCCATAACCCCGACCAGCAGCGTCACTCCCCCCAGGCAGGCGGTGGCCGTCGCGGTGAAAGCGTAGGGGTACTGGAGCTTATAATACCATAACAGCATCAGGATCAGGCCTAGGAGTGGCACCAACAGACTGCCAATGTTAAGAGGCACTGGAACCAGCTCTGGCCCACGGGGGCCCTGTCCTAATGCATGCTGGGAAATATGGCAATGAAGGACACATCCATCTCTCAGCTGCAGGGCAGAAACCGTTTGGGAATTGTCGCGCAGGAGCTGTCCCTGGTAAATGAGCCGGACACGGTCCTCCTGCCCGGGAAAATACGTCCTAGGGAGGCAGAAAGAGAAAGCATTAGAGAGACAGCTGAGAATGAGGACAACAGAAGAAGGGGTGGTAAGAACCAAGGAACGAGGTGAAGACGTGAGAATGGGGGCAGCTGGAGAGAGGAACAAGGATGACAGAAAGAATGAGTGAGCGAGATAGAAGACGGTGGAGAGAAGCAGCAGGAACGCGGGAGAACCTGCTGCCCACTTACTGTTTGATATGCAGGACAGTATCAGATGGTCGGACTGTGAGCAGCCTCTCGGTATCATTCAGGAACTTCAACCTCAGCACAATAGTGCCTCCTGCCTCTGAGGGGGCCCTTTCTGGACCGTTGGGAGGACCCCGGTGCCTCAGAGTATTAGGAAGGGAGTCATCATTACTCAAGATGGGCTCATTATCATAGCGCGTTTCCCTTATAGCTGAGGGTGACTCACTGGGGTCACCTGCAGGTGAAGGTTCTCTGTTACTCTGAGTGAGGTCACTAGCAGGTGAGGGTTCCCTGTTACCCTGAGTGGGGTCACTAGAGGGTGAGAATTGCGTGTTACTCTGAGTTGGGTCACTAGCGGGTAAGGTATTCCTATTACTCTTGGTGGGGTCACTAGCTGGTGAGGGTTCCCTGTTACTCTGAGCGGGGTCACTAGCGGGTGAGGGTTCCCGGTTACTCTTGGTGGGGTCACTAGCTGGTGAGGGTTCCCTGTTACTCTGAGCGGGGTCACTAGCGGGTGAGGGTTCCCGGTTACTCTGAGCGGGGTCACTAGCGGGTGAGGGTTCCCGGTTACTCTGAGCGGGGTCACTAGCGGGTGAGGGTTCCCGGTTACTCTGAGCGGGGTCACTAGCGGGTGAGGGTTCCCGGTTACTCTGAGTGGGGTCAGTTCTAGGATGTGTTGGATGGCTATTCAATGATGTCCCCCCAGGGTCTGACACTGATGGCCCCCAATGCGTGGGCAGGCGATCCGTGGTATGTGTCGATACCCATGCCAGGGCCAGCACAGTGAGTAGTATTACTACGGCGAAGAGGAGAGTCACCTCATCTCCAACACCTTCTATGAGAGCCATGGAGAGGTCACACTGTGGGGCAGAATAAACAGCGATGAGAGACATTCCTCCAGTACTCTATACTATTACTACCGAGCCACTTGTGCCAAAGATATGAATATATACATAGAGCGCGGAGAGAGTACCAGGAGAGGGTAACCACCCCCCTGTAGAGTATGAGTACATATTACATTACAATAGCAAGCAATGCACTAGAGTAGCCCTGGGGGCATCTGGGGTATTTATTCCTGCCACTGATACTCAGTATTAATACTGGGTGCAGCTGGCAGTAATACTCCATTACTCCCGCGGTATTAATACTGAGTGCAGCTGGCAGTAACGCTCCGTTACCCCGGTGGTATTAATACTGGGTGCAGCTGGCAGTAATACTCCATTACTCCCGCGGTATTAATACTGAGTGCAGCTGGCAGTAACGCTCCGTTACCCCGGTGGTATTAATACTGGGTGCAGCTGGCAGTAACGCTCCATTACCCCGGCGGTATTAATACTGGGTGCAGCTGGCAGTAACGCTCCGTTACCCTGGCGGTATTAATACTGAGTGCAGCTGGCAGTAACGCTCCGTTACCCTGGCGGTATTAATACTGGGTGCAGCTGGCAGCAGAGCCCCGTTACCCTGGCGGTATTAATACTGAGTGCAGCTGGCAGTAACGCTCCGTTACCCCTGCGGTATTAATACTGAGTGCAGCTGGCAGTAATGCTCCGTTACCCAGGCGGTATTAATACTGAGTGCAGCTGGCAGTAACGCTCCGTTACCCCGGTGGTATTAATACTGGGTGCAGCTGGCAGTAACGCTCCATTACCCCGGCGGTATTAATACTGGGTGCAGCTGGCAGTAACGCTCCGTTACCCTGGCGGTATTAATACTGAGTGCAGCTGGCAGTAACGCTCCGTTACCCTGGCGGTATTAATACTGGGTGCAGCTGGCAGTAGAGCCCCGTTACCCTGGCGGTATTAATACTGAGTGCAGCTGGCAGTAACGCTCCGTTACCCCTGCGGTATTAATACTGAGTGCAGCTGGCAGTAACGCTCCGTTACCCAGGCGGTATTAATACTGAGTGCAGCTGGCAGTAACGCTCCGTTACCCCCGCGGTATTAATACTGAGTGCAGCTGGCAGTAACGCTCCGTTACCCCGGCGGTATTAATACTGGGTGCAGCTGGCAGTAACGCTCCGTTACCCCGGCGGTATTAATACTGGGTGCAGCTGGCAGTAACGCTCCGTTACCCTGGCGGTATTAATACTGAGTGCAGCTGGCAGTAACGCTCCGTTACCCTGGCGGTATTAATACTGGGTGCAGCTGGCAGTAATGCTCCGTTACCCCCGCAGTATTAATACTGAGTGCAGCTGGCAGTAACGCTCCGTTACCCTGGCGGTATTAATACTGGGTGCAGCTGGCAGTAGAGCCCCGTTACCCTGGCGGTATTAATACTGAGTGCAGCTGGCTGTAACGCTCCGTTACCCCCGCGGTATTAATACTGAGTGCAGCTGGCAGTAACGCTCCGTTACCCCCGCGGTATTAATACTGAGTGCAGCTGGCAGTAACGCTCCGTTACCCAGGCGGTATTAATACTGAGTGCCGCTAGCAGTAATACTCCGTTACCCTGGCGGTATTAACGCATCACTTACTGTTACTCTGCTCCCAGTGCTGATGCAGGATTCTCACTTCCTGTTTGGTGACATACAGATCACACCCACAGCCCCTGTGCATGATTGGAAAATACCCGCAGCCATTTTTATTTTGGGCAGAGTGCTGGCACAACTAGCCCTTAGTATGGAATTGTTGTTATTATTATTATTTATGATTTTTGGTATTATTGTTGTTATAATTATTTATGATTGTTATTCTAATTGTTATTATAATTATGTATTATTATTATTATTTTTTTAATTGTAATTATTATTATGGTTGTAATTATTATTGATATGATTATAATAATTTATTGTTGTTGTTGTTATTATTGTTGTTGTTGTTATGGTTATCATTATTATTGGTATTATTATTAGTAGTGAGAAAGGGACAGATTCTCAGGGTAAGGGGGCATATTCCCCCGGATAAGGGAGCAGATTCTCTTGATGAAGTGGCAGATTCTCCGGATGAAGGGGCAGATTCTCTAGATGAGGGGGCAGATTCTCAGGGTAAGGGGGCAGATTCTCAGGATAAAGGGGCAGATTCTCAGGGTAAGGGGGCAGATTCTCCGAATGAGGGAGCAGATTCTCAGGGTAAGCGGGCAGATTCTCTTGATGAAGGGGCAGATTCTCCGGATGAAGGGGCAGATTCTCTAGATGAGGGGGCAGATTCTCGGGGTAAGGGGGTGGATTCTCTGGATGAAGGGGCAGATTCTCAGGATGCAGAGCAGATTCTCCGGATGAAGGGGCAGATTCTCTAGATGAGGGGGCAGATTCTCGGGGTAAGGGGGTGGATTCTCTGGATGAAGGGGCAGATTCTCAGGATGCAGAGCAGATTCTCCGGATGAAGGGGCAGATTCTTGGGGTAAGGGGGCAGATTCTCAGGAGGAAGGGTCAGATTCTCAGGGTAAGGGGGCATATTCTCTGGATGAGGGAGCAGATTCTCTTGATGAAGTGGCAGATTCTCCGGATGAAGGGGCAGATTCTCGGGGTAAGGGGGTGGATTCTCTGGATGAAGGGGCAGATTCTCAGGATGCAGAGCAGATTCTCCGGATGAAGGGGCAGATTCTCAGGGTAAGGGGGCAGATTCTCAGGATGAAGGGGCAGATTCTCTGGATGAGGGAGCAGATTCTCGGAGTAAGCGGGCAGATTCTCTTGATGAAGTGGCAGATTCTCCGGATGAAGGGGCAGATTCTCTAGATGAGGGGGCAGATTCTCGGGGTAAGGGGGTGGATTCTCTGGATGAAGGGGCAGATTCTCAGGATGCAGAGCAGATTCTCCAGATTAAGGGGCAGATTCTCCAGATGAAGGGGCAAAATTCTGGGTAAAATCTGGATACTTGGGATCTGTGGGCAGATTCTCAGGGTCATGGCTCATCTTGGACTCACAGCAGGTTGGGGATGAGACCTCCGTATGACAAGCACCATGTTGTTCCCCTGAGCCAGTAGGTGCCGAGTAGCCTCAAGGCTGCCGCCATCTGCCGATGTCCGCCGTACCGGTGGGACGATAAACCTGCCATCCGAGGAAAAAAAACAAGACTTTGTTGGAAAACTTTTTCCATATTTTCCCTCAATAATTGCGCCACCTCCGCGGAGACCTCAGCCTTTTCTTCTTACTGACAGGTGTAATGCCCTCAGCAGACCATCTCTTAAATATTTTGGACTCCATCTAAAGAGTCCCGACCAGTGGTGTATTTAGGTTTTGTGCTGTTCTAGGACTTACTAAGTTCCCCACACTTCTTCCACTTCCTTCCACTGTAAACTCCACCCATTCATATTTCTCCACCTTTTTCCTATTTGAGCTCCACCTTTTCCTCTCTGTATTTAAAATGTGGATACCGAGTGCCTACTTGTATATTTCAATTATTTGGACCATAATGTTTTATCTATTATTATTAAAATAACAAAGCGTGTAAATTCAACCATTTTCTCCAGGATCGATCATCAGTACTAGAAAGATCACAGATGCTCAGATTGGCTGAATTAACACGTAGTGAGTACGCGACGTGAGCATGATGTGTGTAACAGCATTTACATTTACTGTACATTGACATACCATTTAAGCCATGCAGACAGTGCTATATCTGTGCCCAAACAGCTAAACAGTGCCATCTTTCTGCCCAAACAGCTAAACAGTGCCATGTTTGTCACCAAACAGTTTAATAGTGCCAAACTTGTCAATGCTCACCTACTTATACATACACGTCCATGCTGACACACACATACAGTATCTTCTGCCTCTGATGGCAACCGCATGGTTTCCCGTACAAGCAGGCGCACGCAACCAGCCCCTCCCCCATTTTGAATTCTGGGAGGGAGATTCTATTGAAGGAATATTTAAACCTGGTTCTAATACTATGTCAGTGCCTGTGATAGCGCCTTGTGCATTTGGCTGTGTATAATACATTTATTGATCTTTTGGTTCCAACCCTGGCTTGATGTCTTTCTCCTGCCTTTGGCCCAGCTAGTTATTTGGTTGTTCTGTCCTTACCCATCCCTGACCTCTGTTAGGGATGTTTATGAGATAAAATAGGCAAAAGCAATATTCTATCACATACGCAAAATAATGACGCTATCAATTATTGTAGGACCACATCCACAATATTAATATAAAGAGAGACCCTATATTTTATCTCTGATCCTAAATTCTTTCAGATTGCGCCCAAAATTATAATTCAAAATGAGATATCACCACGATAGTCAATCAAAATATAATTTATTGTAAAAACACAATCTACAAAATATCTATATAAGTCATGCAGTGCAGAAGATAAAACACAAAAATTATCTAAACATGTCAAAATAAATCAAATCCAAAATACAGTATATTATCGATTAGTTATCAAATATGAATAATTATCTTATGAGTCTAACACATATAAAAAGCAACAGGTGAAAAAAACATATGGCATCAACATTTCAGCTTGATCAAATTATATCACTTTATATAAACAGCATTTAATATCAAACCAATTAATTTCCAATCCACTCAGCAAACAAAATAAAATAAATCAGTGTGGTAACAAAAAGATCACTATCTCCCTGTATCAGTGTTACTAATATGACAATTAAAAATAATTTAATAATGTCTTAAGAGTATTAGTGAGATTTTAATAGATGCAAATAATGCCAAACTTCATCTACAGGTAAAATACCTTTTACATCATTGTCATTATCACGGGTTATAAGCTGCAGTCTCACAAGCCGTCATATACAATAACGTCATATACTATGTCATATACAATAACGTCATATACAATAATGTCATATACTATAATGTCATATACAATAACATCATATACTATAATGCCATATACAATAACGTCATATACTATTTCCCAGAAGAAGGTAATTCTATATTGAAGCAGACAAAATTCACCTCTATTCAGAATAATAAAACCATTATATTTACCACCACTTTTTACTGTGGTACGACTGGTCCTTGTAGAAATTAATCCAGGTTCAGTGGAAAAATTAAGTGGCAAGAAAAATTACTTTCTTAAAGTTATATATATGTTAGATACTCAAAGTAATTCTAAGAGTAAAATATGGCGCCAAGATCTTGTGATATTCCAAAATTCCAATTGTCTTTCTGGTTCAAATTGTCAGTTCTCTGGGGTCAAAGTGTCTGGGAGTCCCCAGATTGTTAAAGCTTTTAAAGACAGGGCTTATATTATCATATTCTCCACCTATTGATTGAAATTCTCCAATCATAATTGTGGGTTTTACTCATTATAATTAGGACTTCTTATCATATTTGCACCATTGTATTTCCTTCATTTACCTCTAAGAGACGCTCTGGTCTAAGAAATAACTTTAAGACCATTACATATACATCTGGAATGTGAAGTGCTGGGGAGGGCATTACAATCAGAGATGTTGTGTGGCGAGAGAGGTTACAGAAATAAATGAACCCCTTAAGGACAATGGGCGGTCCCTAAACCAATTGAAAAAAATGCATTTTGAGCCTGTACATGTACGGGCTTTGTCATTAAGGGGTTAAGATTGTTGGGTGAGGTGGAGAGCGGAGTAAAAACTTTGGATTTCGCTTAGGGAGAAGCCGCAGTGACAGGAAAGTGTTCCCATTGAAATTAATGGGGGCACTTTCTAGCGAGTCGTCCCTTGAACCCTCATGGGGCCAGCGTTGGAATCCACTGGTGATAAGTATACCCCGTATACAGGTTCAGCTGATCACATATCCTGCAAAGCAAATAGTGTGGGGGAGGCTGGGGCAAATGCAGGTGGGGGAACTGGGATCACATGGAAATTTAAAGGGACCACTGAACTACCATATGTGTTAAAGTGCATATGATGACTGGAGCGTCCCTTTAACAACCTCAGGACATCCAAAGGATTGCGTCCTGGGACACCTATAAGACGCCATCGTATGCGTAACGGTTCCCGGTACCCCCTTAAAGTCATTTTCCTCGGCTACTCCGAGCGCTGAGCCTCGCGCTGCGAGATGCTTGAGGGTAAATCATGAACTGAGTTTAATGGGAAACGTGGGGTATTTAAACAGTACAAGGGGGTAATTTGCATACAATAGACAGCAAACCACACATACTCCTCCATTTGCACGTGGCTCAGTATTTGTGCTCGGGTCACTATTGTAGTTTTCCTTACGTTTGGCTGAAACCTGCTGGATATCAGATCCAGGTGCAAATACTGTCCATAGAGGTCTGTGCTGTAAGTCATAATCCCCCTCCCAAAATGCAGGCGCCCCAAATCTGTGTCCGAGTTCCACAGTCTTTAGAGTCTCTGGTACTTGGAGAAACGCGGCGCTCTGTACCAGGAGGAAGAAGTAGTCCAAACGGACCCCCTGTACCCACCTCCCCAAAAACAGAACCCCTTCCAAGGCCAGGGGTGGATTGCTGGCTCAGTGTTCAGACGGATTTGGTGTAACGGCACCCAGTGGGAGCACCGGTTACGGTTATTTAAGTGCTGAAATGTTCCGAGAGAAAGAGTCCCTTGAGGGTCTATCCAGACCTCGCCGGGACCCCTGATGACCTCCGCCCCACAGGACAGTTACTGGTGCAAGCACCTCTTTTTTCCTGTGACCAGTGTGCAGCGCATCATATTAGGGTTTCTGTCTGGTGCGCTTTCTGCATATTTTTGGTTGTTTCATTAAACCCAACAGCGGGGGCCAAGCGATCAAAAACATAGAAAAAATTCAAACTAAAAATAGTTAAAAACAAAACTTCAATAAAACACAAAAAATATAAAATAGTAATAAAGTGAAAGTGATTTTTTTCCATTTACTTTTTTTTGGGGGGGGGGTATATTCTCTGAGTTTTGTGCCTAGTCTGCTGATTTTGGGGCAGATTCTCGATGTTTTGGGCAGAGTCTGCTCGATTTTGGGACAGATTCTCTGTGTTTTGGGCCGAGTCTGTGGTTTTTGGGGCAGATTCTCTGTGTTTTGGTCCGAGTCTGTGGATTTTGGGGCAGATTCTCTGTTTTGGGCCGAGTCTGATGATTTTTGGGCAGATTCTCTGCGTTTTGGGCGAGTTTGCTGGATTTTGGGGCAGATTCTGTGTTTTGGGCGAGTCTTTTGGGGTAGATTATCTGTGTTTTGGGTCAGTCTGCTGGATTTTGGGGTACATTCCCTGTGTTTTGGGTGAGCGCTGGATTTTGGGGCAGATTCCCTGTTTTGGGCCGAGACTGTGGATTTTGGGGTAGATTCTCTGTGTTTTGGGCCGAGTCTGTGGATTTTGGGGCAGATTCTGTATTTTGGGTGAGTCTTTTGGTGTAGATTCTCTGTGTAAAGGGCTAAACTGCTGGATTTGGGGGTAGATTCTCTGTGTTTTGGGCCGAGTCTGCTGGATTTGGGTGTAGATTCTCTGTGTTTTGGGCCGAGTCTGCTGGATTTTGGGGCAGATTCTGTGTTTTGGGTGAGTCTTTTGGTGTAGATTCTCTGTGTAAAGGGCTAAACTGCTGGATTTGGGGGTAGATTCTCTGTGTTTTGGGCCGAGTCTGCTGGATTTGGAGGTAGATTCTCTGTGTTTTGGGCCGAGTCTGTGGATTTTGGGGCAGATTCTCAGTTTTGGGCCGAGTCTGCTGGATTTGGGGGTAGATTCTGTGTTTTGGGCCGAGTCTGCTGGATTTTGGGGTAGTTTCTCTGTGTTTTGGGCCGAGTCTGCAGGATTTTGGGGCAGATTCTCTGTGTTTTGGGCCGAGTCTGCTGGATTTTCGGGTAGATTCTCTGTGTTTTGGCTAAATGTTTAAAATTGTGCTCAATCTGCCCATGTGTTGATTTCGTAGGTTTGTGGTTCTGTGTTTGGGATAAACTCCTCAGCTTTTGGGGTCTGCTGGAATTCAATGTCTGGAGGAGGACTATCTGACCGGAAGAAAATGCTGCGGGCTGTTGGTGGTCTCTCCATGACCGGAAGCGGCAGCGGCGTGCGGTGGGGGAGTTGGTGACGCAACCTGTGACGCAGCCGATGACGTGCCCGCGCGCTGTGTGTGTGTGTGTGTGTGGGAGTGCGCGCTCCCGGCCCCGCTCCGTTATTCTCATTCAGTGATCGCCGGACACCGGACACCTCCCACCCCGGGCGGCGGATCCCTGCCCCCAACCACCAATTGCCCCTCTGCCTGCCCCCACCACCAATTGCCCCCACGCCAGCTGCCCCTCTGCCTGACCCATTTTTTTGCCCCCTCAATCGTTGCCTTCCAGCAGTATTGTCCCTCATTTACTTCTCTTTATTTCTCCCCATCTTATTGCCCCCCATTTATCTCTAATAGTCCCATTTACGTTCATCACATTTACTCTCTGGTTATCCAAGTCCCCCCACCTCTTTCTAATTTCTGATTGTCCCTCTTTTACTCACATTTATTGCCCCCTTTTGTTCTCTTTTATTATTGTATTGCTTTTACTCCTATTTTGCTCTTTTTATCTCTCTGACCAAACCTACTGCCCCCCCACATTGTTCCTCCATAGGTGAACCCCTCAGTCTGCTATATCAGTTGCCCCTGGGTTCACCATGAATTTCCCCCCTCCTGGCCTGTCCGGGAGCCCCCAGTCGTCCCTCACCTCGCAGGTTTCTGTCTCTGCTTCTTCCGTCCCGTCTCAGTTTGGGACGGTCTCTCAGTTTGGATCGGGGTCGGTACCGGCGTCCCAGCCTCCCGGTGGACCCCAGTATGTCCTGTCCAATTCAGTGGCCATTAGGGCAGAGATTCAGCGTTTTGAGTCGGTGCACCCCAATATCTATGCCATCTATGACCTCATCGAGAGGGTGGATGACTTGGGACTTCAGAACCAGATCAGAGAGCATGTCATCTCCATTGAAGGTGAGTCGCTGCCGGGTTGCAGAGGTAAGGGGGTAAGATGGGGTGTATGGCTGTGGGTTCAAAGCGCATGAATGAGTGGGAGATAAGTAGCCACGGTAATACTCCCCGTTTTGTGGTTATATATGGGGGGCCGTGGTGTAGAGGATGAAGCCTGTGTCAGATCCCTGCTGCATTTTCCCTGCTTAGCCTGGAACGTCGTCATTGCCCTGCATTCCGTGTGATTGCTGATACGCGTGTGCGCTTAGACATGATGCCTACGAGAAGACGTTACTAATAACGTGCTCCTTGCTTTCATACATGTACAGTGTAAGCAAGGGAGATGTTTTGGCAGGTGAGGCAGGGTCTCTTTAGAGTGGATGCTTCATGTGGTTTAGTGTCGGGGTCTCTGGTGACGAAGTGGTGACGAAGTCTCCATGCCTGGGCCTTTGGTGACTTTTGGAGTAGAGGCTGTGTCGCTGTCTCTGGTGATGGAATGGATGCTGTGCCAGGGTCTCTGGTGACGGAATGGAGGCTCTGTATGGTTTTGGTTCAGTCAAGGTCTTGTGATGGAGTGGAGGCTGTGCCTGGGTCTCTGGTGATGGATTGGAGCACGTGTATGGTTTTGCTTCTGTCAAGGTCTTGCGATGGAGTAGAGGATGTGCCTGGGTCTCTCGTGATGGAATAGAGGCCGTGTATGGTTTTGGTTCAGTCAAGGTCTTGTGATGGAGTGGAGGCTGTGTCAGGGTCTCTGGTGATGGAATGGAGGCTCTGTATGGTTTTGGTTCCGTCAAGGTCTTGTGACGGAATGGTGGCTGTGCCTGGGTCTCTGGTGATGGAATGGAGGCCGTGTATAGTTCTGGTTCAGTCAAAGTCTTGTGAGGTAGTAGAGGATGTGCCAGGGTCTCTGGTGACGGAATAGAGGCCGTGTATGGTTTTGGTTCAGTCAAGGTCTTGTGACGGAATGGTGGCTGTGCCTGGGTCTCTGGTGATGGAATGGAGGCCGTGTATAGTTCTGGTTCAGTCAAAGTCTTGTGAGGTAGTAGAGGATGTGCCAGGGTCTCTGGTGACGGAATAGAGGCCGTGTATGGTTTTGGTTCAGTGAAGGTCTTGTGATGGAGTGGAGGCTGTGCCGGGGTCTCTGGTGACAGAATGGAGGCCGTGTCTGGGTCTCTGGTGATGGAAGGGAGCACGTGTATGGTTTTGGTTCAGTCAAAGTCTTGGAGTCAAGAGTTGATGCTTCAAGTTGGTACTCATTTATCTGTAAAATGCATCTTCCTGCTGTTGCTTATAACCAGGGCTCCTTCTCATATTAATGATGAGGCCTATGAGTAATTTCACCAATCGCGCAGAAGCTGAACTGGAATCGGTGGAGCAAAACTAGGAGGTCAATCTGTAAACATGGACAAAGAGGTCTATCGGAAAAGTTATTTTTGGGGCCAGTTAATGGACACTTTTAAAAAGTGATTTGTTTTTCTAGTTGTGCCGCCCCAAAAGTAATGTGTCTGATGTGATCCTGATGAGAATTTGCAATAAAATCCCTCTCCTCAGAAACTGATTCCCACATTCTGGCCACTGATCCTTGCTGATGAGGTAGTGCCGCAGACTGATCACTAATCAAATAATCCCACCTAATGATGACTGATCCCTGCTGATCACCCAATCCCACAGACTAGTCCCCGGTTGATCGCCCAATCCCGCAGACTGATCCCCGGCTGATCGCCCAATCCCGCAGACTGATCCCCGGTTGATCGCCCAATCCCGCAGAATGGTCCCCGGCTGATCGCCCAATCCTGCAGAATGGTCCCCGGTTGATCGCCCAATCCCGCAGAATGGTCCCCGGCTGATCGCCCAATCCCGCAGACTGGTCCCCGGCTGATCGCCCAATCCCGCAGACTGGTCCCCGGCTGATCGCCCAATCCCGCAGACTGGTCCCCGGCTGATCGCCCAATCCAGCAGACTGGTCCCCGGCTGATCGCCCAATCCCGCAGACTGGTCCCCGGCTGATCGCCCAATCCCGCAGACTGGTCCCCGGCTGATCGCCCAATCCCGCAGACTGGTCCCCAGCTGATCGCCCAATCCCGCAGACTGGTCCCCGGCTGATCGCCCAATCCCGCAGACTGGTCCCCGGCTGATCGCCCAATCCCGCAGACTGGTCCCCGGCTGATCGCCCAATCCCGCAGACTGGTCCCCGGCTGATCGCCCAATCCCGCAGACTGGTCCTGGTCCCCGGTTGATCGCCCAATCCCGCAGACTGGTCCCGGTCCCCGGCTGATCGCCCAATCCCGCAGACTGGTCCCCGGCTGATCGCCCAATCCCGCAGACTGGTCCCCGGCTGATCGCCCAATCCCGCAGACTGGTCCCCGGCTGATCGCCCAATCCCGCAGACTGGTCCCCGGCTGATCGCCCAATCCCGCAGACTGGTCCCCGGCTGATCGCCCAATCCCGCAGACTGGTCCCCGGCTGATCGCCCAATCCCGCAGACTGGTCCCCGGCTGATCGCCCAATCCCGCAGACTGGTCCCCGGCTGATCGCCCAATCCCGCAGACTGGTCCCCGGCTGATCGCCCAATCCCGCAGACTGGTCCCCGGCTGATCGCCCAATCCCGCAGACTGGTCCCCGGCTGATCGCCCAATCCCGCAGACTGGTCCCCGGCTGATCAAACTATCCCACAGACTGATAAAACTCTGATTTAAAATCCAATCAATTGATTACTGAAATGATTAAACACCATGGACTAATTGCCGATTAGCATTTATCAAATAATATAATAAATTGATTACTGATATCCAAGCAATCTTTTACTCCTCAGCTGATAGCGGCTTTTTTTTTGTCTGTCTTGGGTGCTGCTCTATACCTTAATGATACTTTTAATCGGGGGGCCGGGGAGGGACTTCCTTTACACTTCAGCAACCCTCATTACTGCCGTTGCGTATTTGAATAACTCGTTCAGCGGTAATTTAAGAAGCCGCCAACCTTGTTGACGGGGAGAGAAAACTTTCAGGGAACTCCAGCCATTGTATGCGCTTTAATGCATAGAATGGCCAATAGAGTGCTGTGGTGCCCCCTTGCTTCTAGCAGCCAATCAGTGGTGTGAAAAGTCTGACCATGGAGGGGCTGCAGCTTCCCCCTAAGGTTAATATTATTAAGGTAAATTTTTCCAACGAGGAGCAATGCTGACAAATGACTTTGCGTTGATTTGTTTTGGGGGCTTCCCGTAACCTGTCGGACACCTGATACGTGAAGCCGGTGCCGTCGCGCTCCCGATACGTGAAGCCGGTGCCGTCGCGCTCCCCGATACGTGAAGCCGGTGCCGTCGCGCTCCCCGATACGTGAAGCCGGTGCCGTCGCGCTCCCCGATACGTGAAGCCGGTGCCGTCGCGCTCCCCGATACGTGAAGCCGGTGCCGTCGCGCTCCCCGATACGTGAAGCCGGTGCCGTCGCGCTCCCCGATACGTGAAGCCGGTGCCGTCGCGCTCCCCGATACGTGAAGCCGGTGCCGTCGCGCTCCCCGATACGTGAAGCCGGTGCCTCCGCGCTCCCGATACGTGAAGCCGGTGCCGCCGTGCTCCGTCCGTCATGGCAGCATGTGACTTGCGTGTGGAATGTCAGCTGCCCTTCGCGGCGTCCGTATTCCGATCGGGGCTCCTGAAATGTGTGTGTGGGGGGGTGCATGTCGGTGCTCCGCCCCTCGGTGGGGTGTGCATGTCGGTGCTCCGCCCCTCGGTGGGGGGTGCATGCAGGTGCTCTGCCCCTTGACGGGGGTGCATGCAGGTGCTCTGCCCCTTGGCAGGGTTCTGGATCAGTTTTTATGTGTTAGGTTCTGCTTTGGCGTTGGGTGGGTTAATTGTGTCATCTCACTCCTTTCACAGTTTCCATGGTAACCGCTGTTTCTTTGCCGTAGCGGCGGTTGTGCTGTCACACGGCTGACGTGTTCACATGGGATGGATACTGTTCACTATTCCGCGTGTCACTCTCTGGAGTCGGGTGATACTCGGTACTGATGGGGGGTAGCCCTGCTTGGACTCTGGAGGACTCCTAATTGCTGAGCATGGCCGGGTGTCCTCTCCATGTGAAGCCTGTGCAGAGTGATGCCGCCACGCCGTGCGGCCCCGATCCATCCTGTATGTGATCTCTGAGCCCCTGGGCAATGTATACAGCAATGTATTTCACCCAAAGGGTTTATTCACTAAATGCAGAGATGAGCCGGCCCCCTGTATAATGTATAGTTAAATCAGCAAGCCAGCCCCCTGTATATTGTAAAGTTAAATCAGCGAGCTGGCCTCCTGTATAATGTATAGTTAAATCAGCGAGCCTTCCTCCTGTATAATGTATAGTTAAATTAACTGTGTAATGTATAGTTAAATCAGCGAGCCGGCCCTCTATAATGTATAGTTAAATCAGTGACTGGCCCCCTGTGTAATGTATAGTTATATCAGAGGGCTGGCCCCCTGTATAATGTATAGTAAAAACAGTGAGTAATACTCTGCAGCTGAAATGCTCTGCCCCGGCAGCCTGTACGCACACGCTCTTTGCTCGCACTCTGCAGTAATTACATAGAAGGGAGGCTGCTGATCGCTGAGCTGTAAGCGAGACCCCCGCACACAGCCGCTGAGACTGTGCATTGCTGAGCTGTCAGCGAGACCCCCGCACACAGCCGCTGAGACTGTGCATTGCTGAGCTGTCAGCGAGACCCCCGCACACAGCCGCTGAGACTGTGCATTGCTGAGCTGTCAGCGAGACCCCCGCACACAGCCGCTGAGACTGTGCATTGCTGAGCTGTCAGCGAGACCCCCGCACACAGCCGCTGAGACTGCGTCTGGAACGGTGACTCAGATCGAGAGCTGGACGACTTTCCTTCCAGAATCATCTCGTGGTCCTCGTACCGGCAGCGAGACCGCGGCGCCCTCTAGTGCTCAGGATGGAGACAACAGCAGCCGTCATGTGGATTAAAGCGCGTCTTCATCACGTGACAGCGCTCGCTCTCTCCCAGACTTTTAGATCAGTGAGAGGGTAGGGTGTGACACTTGCCCCATGTTTGCCCCCATCTGGTCCCGCAGAGGGGCATCTGAACTACAGAATGCTCTAAAACTCCCAGTTCAGTGAATAATCGCTATCTCCCCCTTTCTCGTCAGCCATAATGCTGCTACCCCCTAGGGGATGAGCTGCTGCCCCCCCCAAAGGGATGAGCTGCTGCCCCCCCCAAAGGGATGAGCTGCTGCCCCCCCCAAAGGGATGAGCTGCTGCCCCCCCCAAAGGGATGAGCTGCTGCCCCCCCCAAAGGGATGAGCTGCTGCCCCCCCCAAAGGGATGAGCTGCTGCCCCCCCCAAAGGGATGAGCTGCTGCCCCCCCCAAAGGGATGAGCTGCTGCCCCCCCCAAAGGGATGAGCTGCTGCCCCCCCCAAAGGGATGAGCTGCTGCCCCCCCCAAAGGGATGAGCTGCTGCCCCCCCCAAAGGGATGAGCTGCTGCCCCCCCCAAAGGGATGAGCTGCTGCCCCCCCAAAGGGATGAGCTGCTGCCCCCCCCCAAGGGATGAGCTGCTGCCCCCCCCCAAGGGATGAGCTGCTGCCCCCCCCAAGGGATGAGCTGCTGCCCCCCCCCAAGGGATGAGCTGCTGCCCCCCCAAGGGATGAGCTGCTGCCCCCCCAAGGGATGAGCTGCTGCCCCCCCCAAGGGATGAGCTGCTGCCCCCCCAAGGGATGAGCTGCTGCCCCCCCAAGGGATGAGCTGCTGCCCCCCCCAAGGGATGAGCTGCTGCCCCCCCAAGGGATGAGCTGCTGCCTACCCTGTTCCTGAAAAATACCCCCGTTACTCTCCACCCTCCTCCACCAATGTACAGGCGTCATGGACACTGTCCCCTCGCCCACACGGGCATCACGTCATAACATCAGGACGCTGGGGTCGGTGGCAGCCTGTGGCACGGCCAACATATAATTAATTTCTGGTCTTCCCACCCTTACAAAGTCTGCCTGAGCCAATCAACAGCAACCGGCAACTTTACAGTAGGGGAGAGAGAGAGCTTATTGGGGAGGAATAATCCTGTGTGATTTACATAAGAGGGGGTTCTTATTATGTATGTTGGTTATTGTAGACACCATTATATGCGTGTGTTTAGCGGAGGGTTTGGAAACATGGCGGATCCGGGGAAGTCGGTGGCTGGCGTTGTGCCGGTTGGGTCGCTCCGGAGTAATGCTTGTGGTGAGAGTGGCTCCTGTGATCTCCTCTTATTGAATGTGTGATGGTTTCGGTGTTGTGCGTCTCTGCGGCCCATCCCTGCTGAACCTGTTCGCATGACACATGTTTGAACATGTTACATGCAACCAGAGGAGACGGCTGTGGGTGTGCGTGGGGCGTGTTCTCGTCTCTGGACTCTGCGTTCCATTTCTCCTGCTAACGTCTTCACCTACCGACCTCCTCAACCAGCCTCCAGTGCGTGTCCGTCCCTACCGGCCTCCTCCAAGTGCTGCCCTCCGCCGCCGGCCTCCTCCAAGTGCTGCCCTCCGCCGCCGGCCTCCTCCAAGTGCTGCCCTCCGCCGCCGGCCTCCTCCAAGTGCTGCCCTCCTCTCCTCGTTTAATGCCCCTCTTTGTGTTCTGCATGCTTTTCCCAGCTTCTCTTCTTGCCCCCTGTTGCGGTCCTTTATATACTTGTCTCCGTCGAGGCTTGCCATTCTCTTTCATTCCTGCCATCCAAGCCCTTCTCCCTCATCCCCTTTGAGCTTAAACCTTCTGTGACTGCTTCCTCTATGCCCAGCGGTCTGTCTTCTTCCTCCCCGTATGAGACCCTTCCCAAACCCTCCAAACAAGATGATTTAAACGCTGTCACGGGGCAATGTTCCCACTGAGGGCATCCATCACGCCATGAGAACATGCAGGAGTGTGGAGCTGAGGCATGGCTGCCAGGTGGGAAACATGGACCAGAAGCACGGACATGAAAGCTTCCTTCACCGACCCGTCCCGGCTGCCGACTCTTCTTCCCGTCGAGCTGTTCAGGCTGCCGTCCAGTCATCAAAGCAGCAGAAGCGGAGACCTAGGAGTCTGTGCTCGGTTGGGAATGGACTCGTGGGACACAAAGCAGAACAGGGTTCGAGCTCCTTGGGAGGGCTGCTGGACTTTCTGAAGCTGAAGTCAGGGAGACGATACGACCCGGCCGGAAGCTGCAAGTCCCCGGCCTCCCCGGCCTATCCTGAAACAAACATGCCCCGGCATCGCCCCCTGAGCATGAGTGTCCTGGATATACACCGCCTCGGCAGGGCTCAGGTGGGTGGCTCATTTGAAAGGGTCCCCGGTCCTGGTGGCTTCAGCCGCAGCAGTTCCGGCTTCCTGCGGGGAACGTCACTATGGAGCAGCCAGCGATGGAACGTGTTTGGCAGCAAAACTTCTGAAGAGCAGCCAAGGAGGAACTTCTCCTCTTTGCGCAAGAGCTTCAGCTTCCGAGTGCGCCGGGGCATGGAGTCCAGGAGGGCCGAAGAGGTGTGCGAGAGCCGAGTGCGGAGCCGCAGCGAAGGGGACACCTGCTCCCTGCACGCTGCTTCTTCACGAAGGGACCTCATCGGTACAGAGAGCTCGGCCACCAAGAACAAGGACAGCGGACACAGCCTGTGGAGACTACTTACCGGCCCTTTCCGGAAGAAGGAGTACGTCACGGGGAGCGCGGGAAACCAGAGAGGCAGAGCTGCGGAGCCCATGCTGGTAGGGGTGACGCGGACGGGGAGCCGAGTGAGCCGAGGCTTTGGGGGTAAGGACAGTGTGTGTGATGATGCTGTGCGATGTCGAGTGCTCTGCTGAGCGACTGATGTGTCATTGGAGTTGTGTCTGGGGTCTTAATGTCTTAAAGTCCTCTCCTGCGAGATACCTGAGGTTTTGCACTCTAAAGCGGAGTGCACTCTCAGCTGCTTCCTGCTGTCACAAATACCTCAGCGGAGAGGTGAAGAGATTTGCTCTCTCCTCAACCCCCCCCCCGTAGATTGTAAGCTCCCAGGAGCAGGACCTTCCCTCTGTACCAGTCTGTCTAAGGATTTTTTTTGCTGATCCCATTTATCACAGGGCACCCCCCCCCACACACGCTTTCCAATTGTCTTGTGAGGTGTTTGGATCAGTTGTACTGAGGAGGGGGGACGGGACCCTGGGGGGTGTCAGTGCAGGCGGGGCCTCTCTCCAGCTGTCATTAGGTGGCCCCCAATATCAGACAATGCCGGGTTGGAGGCAGCGCTGGCAGCTCACCCTGCCGGCAGGTTCTGCCTTCGGTGCTTATATGTAGGAAGCGTTTATGATCGGTGTGACTTTTCCCATGAGCCTTTGGGGCTGCAGACTTGGCCTGGGGACGATCTTGCAGACCTTGTCGTGGCTTGTCCGGCTTCTCACAGATTGTGTGTCGGGAGGAGCGCTTGCTGTCGGCTGCCATCTGTGTTTATTAATGTGGCATCGGAATGGTTGACGGATGTCGTAACGGTCTTCACTTTGGCTTAGGGGCTGCTGGGTTTCAGGGGGCCCTTGTGTGTCGGGGCCACAGGTCTGTGTTGGGGCCCCTATGTTTTCAAGTTCAGTTCCTAAATAAATTTTTTGTTCTCCTTCTCTGCAGATTCGTTTGTGAACAGCCAGGAGTGGACTCTCAGCAGATCCGTCCCGGAGCTCAAAGTGGTAAAGATTTGATTTATTTAAATGGCGCCGGTGTGTGGGGGTTCTGCTGTTTCTTGGAGGGCTTGTCTCGGGGCGTGGTCTGTCTCACAGGGAGATCCCGGAGGAGAGGTCGATCAAGAGCTTTTCTCTCATGCAAAGAGCGTACAGGAGGGATCCATGGAGGGTTAGTTAGTGCATGATGGGGTAGTTGGAAGCTGGAATTCTTCCTCCCCAATCCCATAGTAACGAGTTCACATTAAGGCTGCTGAAATTTGGATTATTTTGGCATTGTGAACCCGGTTATTAAGACCTAGGAACTCCCTGGGCCACTGCTCTCCTCTGATTCCTGGCCCTGGGACTTGCTGTCAGGGCCCCCTTTTCCTCGCTGGTCTCTAGAGATCCTTTTCCCAGCTGACAGGAGGAGGACAGGTCGCGGTATTGGCCGGCGCAATGTTCCCTTACGGTGTTGGCCGGCGCAATGTTCCCTTACGGTGTTGGCCGGCGCAATGTTCCCTTACGGTGTTGGCAGGCGCAATGTTCCCTTACGGTGTTGGCCGGCGCAATGTTCCCTTACGGTGTTGGCCGGCGCAATGTTCCCTTACGGTGTTGGCCGGCGCAATGTTCCCTTACGGTGTTGGCCGGCGCAATGTTCCCTTACGGTGTTGGCCGGCGCAATGTTCCCTTACGGTGTTGGCCGGCGCAATGTTCCCTTACGGTGTTGGCCGGCGCAATGTTCCCTTACGGTGTTGGCCGGCGCAATGTTCCCTCACGGTGTTGGCCGGCGCAATGTTCCCTCACGGTGTTGGCCGGCGCAATGTTCCCTCACGGTGTTGGCCGGCGCAATGTTCCCTCACGGTGTTGGCCGACCTAATGTTCCCTCACGGTTTTGGCCGCCCTAATGTTCCCTCACGGTTTTGGCCGCCCTAATGTTCCCTTACGGTGTTGGCCGCCCTAATGTTGGCTTGCGCTATTGCCCGCCCTAATGTTGGCTTGCGCTATTGGCCGGCCTAATGTTGGCTTGCGCTATTGGCCGGCCTAATGTTGGCTTGCGCTATTGGCCGCCCTAATGTTGGCTTGCGCTATTGGCCGCCCTAATGTTGGCTTGCGCTATTGGCCGCCCTAATGTTGGCTTGCGCTATTGGCCGCCCTAATGTTGGCTTGCGCTATTGGCCGCCCTAATGTTGGCTTGCGCTATTGGCCGCCCTAATGTTGGCTTGCGCTATTGGCCGCCCTAATGATGGCTTGCGCTATTGGCCGCCCTAATGATGGCTTGCGCTATTGGCCGCCCTAATGTTGGCTTGCGCTATTGGCCGCCCTAATGTTGGCTTGCGCTATTGGCCGCCCTAATGTTGGCCTGCGCTATTGGCCGCCCTAATGTTGGCCTGCGCTATTGGCCGCCCTAATGTTGGCCTGCGCTATTGGCCGCCCTAATGTTGGCCTGCGCTATTGGCCGCCCTAATGTTGGCCTGCGCTATTGGCCGCCCTAATGTTGGCCTGCGCTATTGGCCGCCCTAATGTTGGCCTGCGCTATTGGCCGCCCTAATGTTGGCCTGCGCTATTGGCCGCCCTAATGTTGGCCTGCGCTATTGGCCGCCCTAATGTTGGCCTGCGCTATTGGCCGCCCTAATGTTGGCCTGCGCTATTGGCCGCCCTAATGTTGGCCTGCGCTATTGGCCGCCCTAATGTTGGCCTGCGCTATTGGCCGCCCTAATGTTGGCCTGCGCTATTGGCCGCCCTAATGTTGGCCTGCGCTATTGGCCGCCCTAATGTTGGCCTGCGCTATTGGCCGCCCTAATGTTGGCCTGCGCTATTGGCCGCCCTAATGTTGGCCTGCGCTATTGGCCGCCCTAATGTTGGCCTGCGCTATTGGCTGAACACTTATTGGTTTGTTTGTGTTTTGCAGGGGATTGTGGGTAATCTCTCCAGTGGGAAGTCAGCGCTGGTGCATCGGTATCTAACAGGAACATACGTGCAGGAGGAGTCACCTGAAGGTAATGGTGAAGAACAATAAAAATAGATGATCATGTGTCTATAGCGCGTGCTTGATGTGTGTACTTTGTTATGTAAGGAAGTTTTACTTGTGAATGGGTAAGTGGTAGAGGTTAACACAGTGGGGGTGATATCATCATGCATTAGGCATATGGTTATTGCAGATATAAGAAGAGAAGGTGGGAATGGCCAGAGAGGACCCCGTCGGCGCAGGGCTTAGAGATGTCGGCCTCTTTATTCTTTTGCGTGTTCTCTGGCTCCCTCTGCTGTCTGGTTTGGTTATTGCAGCTTTTTAGGTGATTTATCTCATCAGCCCCAGAGAGGTTACTTTATGACATTTATAATCCATGTTTATTGTGTATTTTCTTTCAGTTGAATCATCAGAATAAGTTTAAGGCCGTATGTAGAATGTGACGTCATGTGCATGCGAAGAAATCTGACAGGAATGGTAGAGACTTTGACATGAGACATAGTGTTGGGGTCTCGTCTCGCAGTCCCGCCATTATTTTGTTTGCCTGATTCAGTGGAGTGTTGCTTTATCTTTGCACGTCCCGCATCATTACAGAGTAGAGGAAGCCGGAGGCTGTCTCGCTTAACGTGAACAAATGTACAGAAGGGTGACTGTCTCTGGGACTGTGCAGAGGGGTGACGGTCTCTGATAGGGCGAGGGACTGTGTGGAGGGGTGACGGTCTCTGATGTGCGAGGGACTGTGTGGAGGGGTGACGGTCTCTGATCTGCGAGGGACTGTGCAGAGGGGTGACGGTCTCTGATGTGCGAGGGACTGTGCGGAGGGGTGACGGTCTCTGATGTGCGAGGGACTGTGCGGAGGGGTGACGGTCTCTGAAGTGCGAGGGACTGTGCGGAGGTGTGACAGTCTCTGATGTGCGAGGGACTGTGCGGAGGGGTGACGGTCTCTGATGTGCGAGGGACTGTGCGGAGGGGTGACGGTCTCTGATGTGCGGAGGGGTGACAGTCTCTGATGTGCAAGGGACTGTGCGGAGGAGTGACGGTCTCTAATATATAGACAGTTAAGTACCAGCTCTATTGGAACACGCCAGTAGAGGGCACCAAACGGTAGATCCCTTTACTACCCACTACTCCCTATTAAAGCATTCCAGATCCTATCCCTCCCCATCTGTCTGCCGTCAAAGCTATCCCAGTACCTCTACACTAAACCTTTATATGTGAAACCTACCTATATTTGCTCTACTACCCCTGTCCCCCACATAGTCTTCCCTATTCCTATCACTCTAAACCAGCAAACTCAATCAACATGCGCAACCTAACCAATCTTATTCCTATCATCTCCAACCATAAGCTACCTCCCGTCTTTAACTGTGCCCTATGGAATGCCCGCTCGGTATGCAACAAACTTGCTTGTATACATGACCTTTTTCTATCCCATGCTTTTAACCTCCTAGCTCTTACTGAAACCTGGATCCCCTCCCATGACACTACTGCTTCTGCTGCACTCTCCTTCGGAGGACTACACTTCAGCCACACTCCTAGGCCTGATGGCAGAAAGGGTGGTGGTGTAGGCATCCTTCTCTCACCTCACTGCACCTTCCAGAATATACCAAGCCCTCCCTCTCATTCTGTTCCTTTGAAACTCACACAATCCGTCTTTTCTCTCCACTCTCTCTTCAAATTGCTGTCATATATCGCCCTCCAGGTCCTACCTCACAGTTCTTTGACCACCTCTCTGCCTGGCTCCCTTTCTTCCTCTCTCCTAATATCCCCTGTCTTATTCTGGGTGACTTTAACATTCCTCTAGATATATCTAACAACTCTGCTAGCTCCAAACTCCTCTCCCTGACATCCTCCTCTGGTCTCTCTCAATGGACTAATTCCCCTACTCACACCGAGGGACACTCACTTGATCTGGTTTTCTCCAGATCATGCTCCCTTTCAGACTTCTCCATCTACCCGTTCCCTCTGTCTGACCACCACCTTCTATCCTTTTCTCCAGTGCTAACCCCTAACAAGACAAACTTACAGCGTTCACCTCATACTTGTAGGCCATTACCAGACAATACCATTACCCAACTGTCAGCCTCACTTGAACCTCTCTTACCTTCCATGTTAACCCTTTCCTGCCCAGACACAGCAGCCTCTTTTTATAACAACACACTTGCTTCATCCCTCGACACCATAGCTCCAATTACTACAAGTTACCCCCGACAATTTAAACGCCAACCATGGCATACCAAAACCACACGGTTTCTTCAGAAGTGCTGCCGCACGGCTGAGCGTTATTTCAGAAAATCCAAATCCAGCGAAGACTTTACTCATTATAAATTCATGCTCCACACCTACAACTCTGCCCTCTCTCTCACCAAACAGCTCTACTTCTCCACTCTCATATCCTCTCTTTCTTCCAACCCACGACGCCTTTTTTCTACTTTCAACTCCCTTCTCTGTCCCTCCACACCCACACCACAAACCTCTCTCACTGCCCAAGATCTTGCTGCCCACTTCAAAGAGAAGATCGAGACTATTAGAAAAGACCTCTCTTCCTTACAACTCCCTCCTACACCACTCAACACCACTCTCTCCACTCCTACTATACTAACTGCCTTTTCCCCTACAACCGAAGAAGAGATAGCCACTCTTCTTTCTTCCTCTCACCCAACAACCTGTCCCCTTGACCCCATCCCTTCACACCTTACAAAGTCTCTATATCCATCCCTTGGTCCATCACTTACCCACCTATTTAATCTTTCTCTATCATCTGGAACTGTACCATCTGCCTTCAAGCATGCGCTAATCACACCAATTCTAAAGAATCCTTCCTCAGATCCCGTCTGTTTGTCTAACTACCGCCCTATCTCTCTGCTTCCTTTTACCTCTAAGCTGCTTGAACGGATTGTGTACAACCGCCTCATTAACTTCCTCTCCTCTAATTCCCTCCTTGACCCTCTACAGTCTGGTTTCAAACCCCTTCACTCTACTGAAACAGCTCTAACAAAAGTCTCCAATGACTTGCTCTCTGCCAAAGCAAAAGGTCACTACTCTATTCTAATTCTACTGGATCTCTCTGCTGCTTTCGATACTGTTGATCACCACCTTCTTCTAGACTCACTTGCTTCTATAGGCATTCGAGATACAGCTCTCTCCTGGATCTCCTCATATCTGTCTAACCGTTCCTTCTCTGTCAACTTCTCTGGCAAGACATCATCACCCCTTCCACTTTCGGTTGGTGTCCCCCAAGGTTCAGTCCTTGGCCCTCTGCTGTTCTCTCTTTATACTTCATCTCTTGGCAAACTAATCAACTCATTTGGCCTCCAGTATCACCTATATGCAGATGATACCCAAATCTACCTGTCTTCTCCTGATCTCTCTCCATCTCTCCTGTCCCGTATTACCAATTGCTTGTCTGCTATTTCTTCATGGATGTCACAACACTACCTGAAACTTAATCTTTCTAAAACTGAACTCATTATCTTCCCTCCCTCCATCTCCACTCCACTACCTGAATTCTCTATCACCATTAACAACACGACTATCTCTCCTACTAACCAGGCCCGATGCCTTGGGGTCATCCTTGACTCAAACCTCTCCTTCATCCCTCACATTCAGTCCCTCGCCAGATCCTGCCGCTTGCACCTAAAAAACATCTCTCGTATCCGCCCATTCCTCACCCAAGAATCCACAAAAACCCTGGTTCATTCCCTTATCATTTCCCGTCTTGACTACTGCAACACTCTTCTGGTTGGCACTCCACTGTCTCGACTCTCTCCTTTACAGTCTATCCTAAATGCCGCTGCTAGGCTCATCTTCCTTGCACGTCGCTCCTCTTCTGCTTCCCCCCTCTGTGAAACCCTCCACTGGCTCCCAATTACCTTTAGAATTAAATTTAAGATCCTGGTACTGACATATAAGGCCATCCATAATACCGCTCCTCCGTACATTTCTGACCTCATTAGCAAATACTCTCCTACTCGATCCCTACGTTCCTCCCATGGGCTAAGGCTCTCCTCCTCACTCATCACCTCTTCCTTTTCCCGTCTACAAGATTTCACTCGAGCTGCCCCATATCTCTGGAATCTTCTCCCAAGGAACCTTCAGCTTCTCCCTCCCTCCCAACATTCAAGAAACATCTAAAAACCCACTTCTTCAGAGAAGCCGCACCATCTTAGCTGCTAGAACTTCCTTGTCATCGATACAACCCCCACAATACCTCTCACCCTTTCTCTATGCCTTATGTTTGTCACCCCATTTCCCTCTAGATTGTAAGCTTGCGAGCAGGGCTCTCTCCACCAAATGTATCGGTTTGTCCTAGTCTGTCAATTCTTGTCTTGTCAGATCCCTTGAATTTATTTATTGTATTAAGCGCTGCGTAAACTGTTGGCGCTATATAAATAAAGGATAATAATAATAATGATAGCGCGAGGGACTGTGCGGAGGGGTAACAGTCTCTGATAGCGCGAGGGACTGTGCGGAGGGGTAACAGTCTCTGATAGCGCGAGGGACTGTGCGGAGGGGTGACGGTCTCTGATAGCGTGAGGGACTGTGCGGAGGGGTAACAGTCTCTGATAGCGCGAGGGACTGTGCGGAGGGGTAACGGTCTCTGATAGCGCGAGGGACTGTGCGGAGGGGTGACGGTCTCTGATGTGCGAGGGACTGTGCGGAGGGGTAACGGTCTCTGATAGCGCGAGGGACTGTGCGGAGGAGTGACGGTCTCTGATAGCGCGAGGGACTGTGGGGAGGGGTGACGGTCTCTGATAGCGCGAGGGACTGTGCGGAGGAGTGACGGACTCTGATAGCGCGAGGGACTGTGGGGAGGGGTGACGGTCTCTGATAGCATGAGGGACTGTGCGGAGGGGTGACGGTCTCTGATAGCGCGAGGGACTGTGCGGAGGGGTGACGGTCTCTGATAGCGCGAGGGACTGTGGGGAGGGGTGACGGTCTCTGATAGGGCGAGGGACTGTGTGGAGGGGTGACGGTCTCTGATGTGCGAGGGACTGTGCGGAGGGGTGACGGTCTCTGATAGGGCGAGGGACTGTGTGGAGGGGTGACGGTCTCTGATGTGCGAGGGACTGTGCGGAGGGGTGACGGTCTCTGATAGGGCGAGGGACTGTGTGGAGGGGTGACGGTCTCTGATGTGCGAGGGACTGTGGGGAGGGGTGACGGTCTCTGATAGGGCGAGGGACTGTGCGGAGGGGTGACGGTCTCTGATGTGCGAGGGACTGTGCGGAGGGGTGACGGTCTCTGATAGGGCGAGGGACTGTGCGGAGGGGTGACGGTCTCTGATAGGGCGAGGGACTGTGTGGAGGGGTGACGGTCTCTGATGTGCGAGGGACTGTGCGGAGGGGTGACGGTCTCTGATAGGGCGAGGGACTGTGTGGAGGGGTGACGGTCTCTGATGTGCGAGGGACTGTGCGGAGGGGTGACGGTCTCTGATAGGGCGAGGGACTGCGTGGAGGGGTGACGGTCTCTGATGTGCGAGGGACTGTGGGGAGGGGTGACGGTCTCTGATAGGGCGAGGGACTGTGTGGAGGGGTGACGGTCTCTGATGTGCGAGGGACTGTGCGGAGGGGTGACGGTCTCTGATAGGGCGAGGGACTGTGCGGAGGGGTGACGGTCTCTGATAGGGCGAGGGACTGTGTGGAGGGGTGACGGTCTCTGATAGGGCGAGGGACTGTGTGGAGGGGTGACGGTCTCTGATGTGCGAGGGACTGTGGGGAGGGGTGACGGTCTCTGATAGGGCGAGGGACTGTGTGGAGGGGTGACGGTCTCTGATGTGCGAGGGACTGTGCGGAGGGGTGACGGTCTCTGATAGGGCGAGGGACTGTGCGGAGGGGTGACGGTCTCTGATAGGGCGAGGGACTGTGTGGAGGGGTGACTGTCTCTGATAGCGACTTTTCTTTTTTTAGGGGGCAGATTTAAGAAAGAGATTGTGGTCGATGGACAGAGTTACCTTCTCCTGATCAGAGATGAGGGCGGCCCCCCGGAAATGCAGGTAACGAGTGCGATGTGTGGGAGACGCCGTGATGGGAGGTAGTGCCGGGCGCACTCTATTTAGTACTCTGTGCTGTCTGCTGCTTCTTGTGCCGCTCTAATAAAAAAAAAAGTATTCCGGAGAGCCAGACCACAATCCAGCCGGAAGAGCCCCTCTGTGAACCATTAAAGGGCGATCCATATGGGGTGCTCGGGGCAGATCACTGGGACTGCACTTTGGAGTGTGTGGCAGATCACTCTGAAGGGTGTATGGGGCCGTATTAGACCGTGACCCCTGCAGAGCCCGAGGTCTCGCCCCCCAGCCCTCTTCTCTCCTCATGACCCCCAGCCCTCTTCTCTCCTCATGACCCCCAGCCCTCCTCTCTCCTCATGACCCCCAGCCCTCCTCTCTCCTCATGACCCCCAGCCCTCCTCTCTCCTCATGACCCCCAGCCCTCCTCTCTCCTCATGACCCCCAGCCCTCCTCTCTCCTCATGACCCCCAGCCCTCTTCTCTCCTCATGACCCCCAGCCCTCTTCTCTCCTCATGACCCCCAGCCCTCTTCTCTCCTCATGACCCCCAGCCCTCTTCTCTCCTCATGACCCCCAGCCCTCCTCTCTCCTCATGACCCCCAGCCCTCCTCTCTCCTCATGACCCCCAGCCCTCCTCTCTCATGCCGCGCTCTCTTTCAGTTCGCTGCCTGGGTGGACGCCGTCGTCTTTGTTTTCAGTCTGGAGGATGAGATCAGTTTCCAGACCGTGTTTAATTATTACGCCCGTCTGTCCAGTTACCGCAACACGGCCGACGTCCCGATGGTCCTCGTAGGAACGCAAGGTGAGAGTGCAGGAGATCATGGAGAGGGTTGCGAGTGTCTAATACCCCGGCAACAACCGCGTTTCACTGATTTCCCCAACCGGCTCATTAACACTATATTGTCGCACTTCCTTTAAAAGTGTAGCACAGGATATGATGTAATTTCCTAACACCCAGAAGTAAGGAGAATGGCACAGAGAGGGGAGCAGGCAGTGCTGCTCTGAGGTAGTCCTAAGGCAGTGCCAAAAGTAGGCCATATTACAAACCCTGTGCATATTAAGTTCTTTATGTGTAGTTAACTATGACCTCATATAATGTGCTAGCATCAGGCTGTAAAGTGATTTTTGGATGATTCAACAATAAGAAATAGAAAGCCGGAAAGAAATCTTTGAACCAGAAGTTGAGGTCTAATGATATCCGGCACTGTGTGGTCTCGCAGGCAAACATACTTGGAGGGATGCCCCGATTCTGTATAATTGGAGGTCAAAATGGTTTGTAGCAATATCTTTAGGTTACCATGTTAACACAGGAGGACATATACTGATGTTTTACATGTTCGCCCATCCTCTTTAACCTTAAACCTCTGTATTGCACACTTTTTATACCGATTGCCTTTGCCGTCTGTTTTGACTCTTTAGAAGTGTTAAAAGCTTTGTTAAATTCCAACCAAAACATGTATGTTCTTATATGTTTTCCTGTTATGACCCAGATGCCATCAGTGCCACCAACCCACGGGTGATAGATGACGCTCGGGCTCGGAAGCTCTCCAACGACTTGAAACGCTGCACTTACTACGAGACATGCGCCACCTACGGGCTGAATGTGGAGCGCGTCTTCCAAGACGGTGAGAACAGTGAGAGAGGGCGTTAGGGGTCGGTAAGAGGTGCGGGGTAAATAGAGAAAGTGAGTAAGATGAAGCGTGTCGTCTCAGAGGTCTTGTTTTGAAAGGTAACTCTTTATTTCTCTCTGGCTGGGCTTCCCTTCCCAGTGGCGCAGAAGGTGGTGGCTATACGGAAAAAGCAGCAGCTCTCCATTGGTCCGTGCAAGTCCTTGCCCAACTCGCCCAGCCATTCGTCCGTGTCTGCAGCCTCCATCCCCTCCATGCACATGAACCAGGCGAGTACCCTGCGCATGCAGACGGGGGGGTCACAGAGCAGGGACGTTGCAGCTGAGGGATGGACGAGATGGATTAGATGTAGTGTGTTTTGTTGCCTGAGGATGCTGGGGGCTGGCAGGTTTTCTGGGCTGACCGCTCCAGTCCCTCTTGGCCCCGTTACTTTTTAGCGTAGGGAGTGCTTTGGGTCCCTGTGGATTTTACTGCTTCTAGTTTCTTGATTAAACTCTTTGGGATCTGCGATGTAGAATGATGGGAATATTTCCATTCTAGAGAAAAATGGAGAATTTTGTTTGTGACAGTAATTATTATTATAATTACAAAACATCCTAATCCAGAGATCAGGGTCAAGAAAAGCAGGGTGCGGGTCATGGAGGTCAAACGGGGCTGTAATGAACTAGGTCGCTGCCGGCGGGGGGTGAAGGAGAGGAGGAAAAAGGCTGAGCGTCTAGTCAGAGAAAAGTGGCGAAAAAGAAACGGGAACATTGAAACTACCTGTACTGGCTGCACCCTGAGGACTGGGTCAGGAACCGCTAATAGATTGTAAGCTCCTAGGAGCAGAGCCACCTCCTCGGCCTGTAGTGATCTGTCCTAATGTGCATTAATGTTATTATGAATTCTAAAATAGTCCGTCTAATGCTGCGGTTAACTTTCTCTCTCCCCTAACAGCGCTACAGAGTCTGCTGGCGCTATAGAAATATCTAGAGCGTTATGGACACGTTTGGTAATTCAGTTCCCGTATCCCGTTCTGATGGCATTTTGTCTTTGTGTCTGGATAGGCCACCAATGGTGGGGGGACGTTCAGCGATTACTCTTCCTCCGTGCCGTCCACCCCCAGCATCAGCCAGCGCGAGCTTCGCATTGAGACCATCGCTGCGTCCAGCACTCCGACCCCAATCCGCAAACAAAGCAAGAGACGCTCCAACATCTTCACAGTGAGTCCGGGGTACATTGATGGGGGGTCTGTGGCAGCCCAAAAAAGATATAAAAAAAACTAGTGGGGTAGCTGTTGATGTTATAGCTCTCTCTCTCGTAAAAAGCAAGTGACGTGAATTAGTGGGGCCTGTGGTAAGAGACAGCCCTAGACAATGACAGTGGAGGGTGTTTGATCAGCAGTCGGTTGAGGCCTGTGTCCCGGGACTCGGCAAGCTCTCGACATAAAGGAACCAGAAGGAAAGGCTCATGGGATGTCTCAGGGCAGCCGGACTGTGTCTGTAGACAGCCTTTCCAAAAAAGATTTCATTTATGTCAGACATTAACTGGTTAAGAGCTGACAGTAATCTCAGGGAAGACAAAATTCTGTCCGTCCCAATAGAGAAGAGACTTCCAGGGAGACGCCATCCTCTTCTTGGGGTTCCATGTGAAACGACGTCACCTGTCCGGTCGAGTGACGTCTCCAAAGCAAACCCCTTAGACTGCGTTTTCGGTGTCCCCAGTGAGTGAGACGTGGTATATGACTGTATTTAAACGTCTTAATTCATTAACTTGCCCCGGTACAAACTGCCCCTGTTGACCTGAAAGTTACTTCTCTCCCAAATCCCTTCATTCTTCATCCTGTCCTGTCCAGAAATGGCACCTTCATCACACCTCTATCCCGAGGTGAGCCTGCACCTCCATGACCCCTACCTCCCTGCACCTAGGTGTCCACTTCATTCCTCCGTGACCTGAAAGGACTTTCTTATAACCAAGACGCCCTTCAATTAATCCTGACCTGAAATGACAGCACTCCCCCCTCCCTGGCTTCCTTCAGATCCTTCATTTGGCCCCCATGACCAGGACTCTCCACCCCGCCTTGACCTGATACAGCAGCTGCTTGGACCCTTATCGCTCCAGATCCTGATACAAGGCCCTCTTCATCTCATCCTGACGTGACCGCTCCATAGCTTTACCCATCACTCCTCTGTTGTTGTGACGGAATGACACGGGTGGGCACATGCTGTGAAGATATGAATCCATCATTCTAGGAATTGTCTCTCAGAACTGGGCGACGTGGTCTTGGTCAGGACAGTCACTAGACAATGTGAAAGGACATATAGGAGAGCGCTCGGCACTCGCTGCGCCTGCAGAACGAGCTGTCACGTGGTGTCTCCCTTGTACTGGGAAGCACCTGGCAGAGACGCGGCCTGCTTTGCTATGACGTTCCCACCATACGACGCGTTTTGGGCCCCTCTGTGCCCTGTCTACTACCTCGTGGGTACTTCCCGTAGTGGGGTCAGGTTCTTTCTCAGTTTCAGATGCTTTAAGGTTGGTTATCTCTGGTCTCCTCAGACGGCCTCAGAGCTTATGATGCAGTTTTTTTGTCTGTTTTAGTGGAGGGAGGCCAGTTTGGGTTGTTTTCAGTTAATTTTGGTTTTGTGAGACCGGTCGTGACGATTTACAGGCATTATTGGAAATTATTTTTGGTGGTCTTCCATCGTGTGGGGTCACACTCTGGGATTTCCATTGAAATGTCCACAGAGAGGGATCTGGAGTTGGGATAAGGCCAGTGAATATATGTACTAAAGGCTTCATTAGCACAGGTGGAGCTGAGACACGGATGAATCCACCCGTGGTCATGTATGGAGGACGTCATATGAGTAACAGTCCTGGTTTGTAGTGAGAGTGTTAAATGCAACCATTAGCCTGCGTCTGTCTGGGTTTATAGGAGAGTTTGCAGGAGACCTCCGTGCGCATGATAAAGGGCTGACCCAGAGAGCCTGTACTGCAGGAAGGACTGAGCCAGCCCTGTATGAAGTACAGGTAAAGCAGATAGATGCCCCTGTAGAAAGTATAGGTAAAGCAGTGAGCCTGCCCCTGTAGAAAGTATAGGTAAAGCAGCGAGCCTGCCCCTGTATGAAGTACAGGTTAAGCAGATAGCTGCCCCTGTAGAAAGTATAGGTAAAGCAGTGAGCCTGCCCCTGTAGAAAGTATAGGTAAAGCAGCGAGCCTGCCCCTGTAGAAAGTATAGGTAAAGCAGCGAGCCTGCCCCTGTAGAAAGTATAGGTAAAGCAGCGAGGCTACCCCTGTAGAAAGTATAGGTAAAGCAGCGAGGCTGCCCCTGTAGAAAGTATAGGTAAAGCAGCGAGCCTGCCCCTACTGAAAGTATAGGTAAAGCAGCGAGGCTGCCCCTGTAGAAAGTATAGGTGAAGCAGCGAGCCTGCCCCTATTGAAAGTATAGGTGAAGCAGCGAGCCTGCCCCTATTGAAAGTATAGGTAAAGCAGCGAGCCTGCCCCTATTGAAAGTATAGGTAAAGCAGCAAGCCTGCCCCTGTAGAAAGTATAGGTAAAGCAGCGAGGGGGCCCCTGTAGAAAGTATAGATAAAGCAGCCAACTGGCGGCTGAATAATATATAGGTAAAGCAGCGAGGCGGCCCCTGTAGAAAGTATAGATAAAGCAGCAAGCCGGCGGCTGCATAATGTATAGATAAAGCAGTGAGCTGGTCCCTGTATAATGTATAGGTAAAGCAGCGAGCCGTGTATAATGCTCTTTCCCATGTGACGGGCTAAAGTAAGGGCTTTAAGGTAGATTTCTCCAGGAGGTAAACTTTTCAGCTGAAACATGTTCTGTTTTTACATATTAAGCACACGCTGTGATTTTCATATGATGGAGTGTGTTGTGTCACGCTCTGAAGACCTCCTTGTGGTGTAAGACCCCTGTTATTCATTTATCCCGTAGTGCGAGCTCTCTCGTGAAACTCGGTTCCATATTTACTGCCTCCTAGTCACTCAGTGAAGGTCTTTGAAGTCTTGTCAAAGGCTCTGCCGCCCAGGAGTTGCAGACGTTTGTGTCATCTCACTTAAGAGCCTTTGTAGTATCGCTTATTGGTGGTGGATGGCCCCGGCGGCTCTCGCCGAGGCCCTTCCCCTGACCGGAGCGGCTCTGGGCGAGGCCCTTCCCCTGACCGGGCGGCTCTGGGCGAGGCCCTTCCCCTGACCGGGCTGCTCTGGGCGAGGCCCTTCCCCTGACCGGGCGGCTCTGGGCGAGGCCCTTCCCCTGACCGGGCGGCTCTGGGCGAGGCCCTTCCCCTGACCGGGCGGCTCTGGGCGAGGCCCTTCCCCTGACCGGGCGGCTCTGGGCGAGGCCCTTCCCCTGACCGGGCGGCTCTGGGCGAGGCCCTTCCCCTGACCTTTTCAGATTATATAATGAGGAGGCCTCCTGTGTCATAAGGTATGGGTTTTCACACAAATGTAAGGTTGTTCATGCCGCATGGTGTGAGCTTCCATCACTCATATAAGGTCCTTCTACCATGTCATGGTGGGTTCCCATCACGTTAAAGTCCATGACACAGTGTGGGTTCTTCATTTGTCTCTATGTCGGGTTTCCTCTCGTCCCTTTTCTGTACTGGAACCTTTCACCTTTTCTAGACTGGGACGTTTCAAAGGCTCCCGCTGGCTCCCCTACCACCTCCTCAGAGCCGTGTGTCTGTGCTTCGCAAGTATCTGACAGCTCATTCTACCAACTGCCCCTGATTGTGGCCCCGGGGTGCAACGGGTGGCCTTATACCCCATCCTCCTGCAAGGAGAAAGGGACTACGGGGTACTGACTGAACGGAAAAATACGGGACAACCCCTCCCCCACTGTGCCTGGGCAGGGGGCACTGAGTGCTGGAGACCCCCTCTGTTGGACAGCCGCTCTCCACCCTGCAGCCTGCACGGATTTGCCCCTTCCTCCCATTGCCCTGGATGACGCCTGGACACTTGGACCCAGGGGATCCTCGTGGGAACCCGCCTAACCCCATCTTATTGACATGCTGCTGTTTCTTCCTGTCTGAATGTAATCCTCGTGCTCTGTATATGGTTACTGAGTATCTCCATGGGAAGCACTTTCTGGAGCCAGCCTTTTGCAGTTTGTATATTTATTATTGTGTCCTCCTGCTGACGCCCGGACATTCAGAGATCTATCACACGGCGGCCGGAGGTCCCTCGTCTATCATGCTGTTTTGTACCAGACTTTCCTCCTCTCTTCTCCGGTTGCTCCCCTTCCCTCCAAAGTCTGTAACTGAATAAAATTATTGGAATGGCACCGACAATGTGTATTTTTTTTTTTCCTCCCCATGATGTGGTCGCGCATGCCCCTCTGTTGCTTCATTTCATGCCTTTTTTTTTCCGTGTCCTGTGTCCCGAGCAGGATTCCCGCTGCCGCCTCTGATATTATATGTAGAGACAGACACGGGGTAGGAGAGGGATTAGGCAAGGGTGCGTCTTTGGGTAATGTGTGAGTGTATGCACAGTGTGCCCCTCCTGTACCCATGTCTATTGCCCTCTCCGTGTGGGTGAAGTTCCATCCTCTCCTGTAAGATGTCTGGTGCCTCCTCCTGTAACGTTGTAGTGTGTGATGTCTTATCATGTACATTTATAGAGTGTGCGCATAGTATATCACTGTATAGAGTGTGTGTGCAGTAGCTCCTCCTGTACCGCTGTAGTGTGTGATGTCTCATCATTTACATTTATAGAGTGTACGTGTATTGTATCACTGTAGAGTGTGCGTGTATTGTATCACTGTAGAATGTGAGTGGTACCCTGCGTACTGTTAGTTTGCGCATTGTGTATCGCTGTATAGGGTGTGCGTGCAGTACCTCCTCTGGTACCATTGTAGAGTGTGTGTGGTGTCTCATGTACATTTATAGAGTGTGCGCGTAGTATATCACTGTATAGAGTGTGCGTGCAGTACCTCCTCCGGTACCATTGTAGAGTGTGTGTGGTGTCTCATGTACATTTATAGAGTGTGCGTGCAGTACCTCTTCCTGTACCGTTGTAGAGTGTGTGATGTCTCATCATGTACATTTATAGAGTGTGCGCGTAGTGTATCGCTGTATAGAGTGTGCGCGTAGTGTATCGCTGTATAGAGTGTGCGCGTAGTGTATCGCTGTATAGAGTGTGCGTGCAGTACCTCCTCCTGTACCGTTGTAATGTGCGCCTGTATCTTGTTCTCTTCCAGTCTCGGAGGGGAGCAGAGGTGGACAGAGAGAAGAGGGCCCTGGAATGTAAATCTGAGAGTGTTGGCAGTGGAAGAGCCATTCCTATCAAACAGGTGGGGCCCCGCATAGATCCCATGTGTGCGTGTTGTGTGCGTGTGGTGTGCGTGTGCCAAGGGGGCAATAAGGAAAGCAAAAACATAAGAAAATACCGCTGCTGTATTGTGGGATATTAACCCCTAGTGCGCCAGCCGGAATCCCGTCTGTGTTACCATGATGCCGCAGCGTGCCGCGTAGTGCTCTGCGTGCCGGTGCCGCGTAGTGCTCTGCGTGCCGGTGCCGCGTAGTGCTCTGCATGCCGGTGCCGCGTAGTGCTGTCACTGTAAGCTGTGTTATTTGAAAGCTCATTTTGTTGCTGTAACAAAGTGTGGAATAGTCTGCGCTCAGTGTGGGGCATCGGGTGTCTCTGCCCATGGGCCTGTCTAAGCTGCCATACTTAGGTGTCTCTGCCCATGGGCCCCTCCTAGGTGAGCGGCCGCTGTGGGTATGTCTGATTGTATGATCATGGTTCATTCCTTCCCCTGCACCGGGGCCCATGTGCGCAGTGTCTCTGCATGTGCTTCTCTCCTCTTTCTGTTGGCTGCATGCTTTCTGTGAGTAGATCATGTAAAGGCAGCCCGAGCCCAGCCGTGGTGCTGAATGCCGGCTGTACTGCGCTCCGCCTGTAGGTGGCGCTCCGCCTGTAGGTGGCGCTCTGCCTGTACATGGTGCTGTAGAGATGCTTTGAATTTTTCCCCTAGCCTGTTCCATAAGTGAAGCGGATTAACCCCCGCCTTGCCAGAAACCAGCAGAACAGTGCTTGGGTTTTAAACCTGAGCCTCTTATTAATGCCCCGAGAACCAGGTCACTGCCCCGAGAACCAGGTCACTGCCCCGAGAACCAGGTCACTGCCCCGAGAACCAGGTCACTGCCCCGAGAACCAGGTCACTGCCCCGAGAACCAGGTCACTGCCCCGAGAACCAGGTGAATGCCCGGTACAGCGCGATGCGTAAAAGGTGCCATTTTAGATTGTCCGTCCTTTCAAGCTGAAAAAGAAAAATTGAGCTTCCCGGGAGCCGTGAGAGCGGCCGGGCCCTCCGAGGACGCTGCTGGAAAGAGGTATTATGGGGCTTGTGCTCTGTGGGTTTGATGAAGACTGCGGCGCATCCCGGCTTCTGAAGGAACGTCTGGAGCCGAGTATCTAGAGGGACGCCGGCAGCGGCTCACAGAAGCCGTGAGGTTTTATTATTTCGGGGGTGATTGTGTTCTTTTGATGTCTCTTTTTCTGTGCATGTCTCTCAGGGCTCCAACCCGCTTTGTGCGTCGTATCTGTTTCTGCCCCGTGTGATTGCAGTTTCTGCCCCGTGCATGTGCTGCATCCATTCCTCAACCACGAGAATAGTTTGAGGTACGAGAGTGGGCAGAAAGTGGGTTATTGTGCTGTGAATCATGCCCCGCATGCCGTGTAAGGTGCCCTTGTGCTGGTCACAGATGTGTGCTCTGCACTGCACATGTTCGCTGCTCTGCCAGTTACTTGTCTGCTCCACACAGGGGGTCCTTCTGAAGAGAAGCGGGAAGTCCTTAAACAAGGAGTGGAAGAAGAAGTATGTCACCCTGTGTGATAACGGTGTCTTAACCTACCATCCGAGCCTACACGTGAGTGACCCCTCTCTCAGCTCAATACCCCTATTACCCCACATGTGAGTGACCCCTCTCTCCACTCAATACCCCCTTTTACCCCACACGTGAGTGTCCTACGCAGTTTTATGAAGGACAGATTTTGTCAGACTAACTAAATTGCATTCTAAAAAGAAGTGAGAGTAATATGGCCCGGGGGCCAGCTGGTGGACAGATTAATTTTTTTTATTTTTTTTTTAAAGCATTTGATACAGAGCCTTATAAAGAGTCACTATATAGATTAAAAGTGGAGGTTTAGGGTAGAAAACTGGAATTTTCACTTAAAGCAGCGAAAAGTGTTAATTGCAGTAAGACTATTAAAAGTGTGGGAATCTACTCCCCACAGAGGCCATGCTATCGGATCCAATACAGGCCGGAGAGTATATAATATATAATATGAGGAATATACAGGGATATAATGGGTTATAAGGACAGGATTAGTTACATGGCCGGAGAGTATATAACATATAGTATGAGGAATATACAGGATATTACGGGTTATAAGGACGGGATTAGTTATACGGCCGGAGAGTATATAATATGAGGAATATACAGGGATATAGCGGGTTATAAGGAGGGGATTAGTTATATGGCCGGAGAGTATATAATATATAATATGAGGAATATACAGGTTATAACGGGTTAAAAGGAGGGGATTAGTTATACGGCCGGAGAGTATATAATATATAATATGAGGAATATACAGAATATAACGGGTTAAAAGGACGGGATTAGTTATACGGCCGGAGAGTATATAATATGAGGAATATACAGGGATATAACGGGTTATAAGGACGGGATTAGTTATACGGACCGGAGAGTATATAATATATAATATGAGGAAAATACAGGGATATAACGGGTTATAAGGACGGGGTTAGTTATACGGCCGGAGAGTATATAATATATAATATGAGGAATATAGAGGATATAACGGGTTATAAGGACGGGGTTAGTTATACGGCCGGAGAGTATATAATATATAATATGAGGAATGTGGAGGATATAACGGGTTATAAGGACGGGATCAGTTATACGGCCAGAGAGTATATAATATATTAATATGAGGAATATACAGGATATAACGGGTTATAAGGACGGAATTAGTTATACGGCCGGAGAGTATGTAATATATTAATATGAGGAATATACAGGATATAACGGGTTATAAGGACGGGATTAGTTTTACGGCCGGAGAGTATATAATATGAGGAATATACAGGAATATAACGGGTTATAAGGACGGGATTAGTTATACGGCCGGAGAGTATATAATATATAATATGAGGAATATACAGGATATAACGGGTTATAAGGACGGGATTAGTTATACGGGAGGAGAGTATATAATATATAATATGAGGAATATACAGAGATATAACGGGTTATAAGGGCTGGATCAGTTATACGGCCGGAGAGTATATAATATGAGGAATATACAGGAATATAACGGGTTATAAGGACGGGATTAGTTATACGGCCGGAGAGTATATAATATACAATATGAGGAATATACAGGATATAACGGGTTATAAGGACGGGATTAGTTATACGGGAGGAGAGTATATAATATATAATATGAGGAATATACAGAGATATAACGGGTTATAAGGGCTGGATCAGTTATACGGCCGGAGAGTATATAATATATAATATGAGGAATATACAGGATATAACAGGTTATAAGGACCGGATTAGTTATACGGGAGGAGAGTATATAATGTATAATATGAGGAACATACAGATATAACGGGTTATAAGGACGGGATTAGTTATACGGCCGGAGAGTATATAATATATAATATGAGTAATATCCAGGGATATAACGGGTTATAAGGACGGGATTAGTTATACGGCCGGAGAGTATATAATATATAATATGAGGAATATACAGGGATAGAACGGGTTATAAGGACTGGATCAGTTATACGGCCAGAGAGTATATAATATATAATATGAGGAATATACAGGATATAACGGGTTATAAGGACGGGATTAGTTATACGGCCGGAGAGTATATAATATGAGCAATATACAGGATATAACGGGTTATAAGGACGGGATTAGTTTTACGGCCGGAGAGTATATAATATATAATATGAGGAATATACAGGAATATAACGGGTTATAAGGACGGGATAAGTTTTACGGCCGGAGAGTATATAATATACAATATGAGGAATATACAGGATATAACGGGTTATAAGGACGGGATTAGTTATACGGGGGGAGAGTATATAATATATAATATGAGGAATATATAGGGATATAACGGGTTATAAGGACGGGATTAGTTATACGGGAGGAGAGTATATAATATATAATATGAGGAATATACAGAGATATAACGGGTTATAAGGGCTGGATCAGTTATACGGCCGGAGAGTATATAATATATAATATGAGGAATATACAGGATATAACAGGTTATAAGGACCGGATTAGTTATACGGGAGGAGAGTATATAATGTATAATATGAGGAACATACAGATATAACGGGTTATAAGGACGGGATTAGTTATACGGCCGGAGAGTATATAATATGAGGAATATACAGGGATATAACGGGTTATAAGGACGGGGTTAGTTATACGGCCAGAGAGTATATAATATATAATATGAGAAATATACAGGGATATAACGGGTTATAAGGACGGGATTAGTTATACGGCCGGAGAGTATATAATATATAATATGAGGAATATACAGGGATAGAACGGGTTATAAGGACTGGATCAGTTATACGGCCAGAGAGTATATAATATATAATATGAGGAATATACAGGATATAACGGGTTATAAGGACGGGATTAGTTTTACGGCCGGAGAGTATATAATATATAATATGAGGAATATACAGGAATATAACGGGTTATAAGGACGGGATAAGTTTTACGGCCAGAGAGTATATAATATACAATATGAGGAATATACAGGATATAACGGGTTATAAGGACGGGATTAGTTATACGGGGGGAGAGTATATAATATATAATATGAGGAATATATAGGGATATAACGGGTTATAAGGACGGGATTAGTTATACGGCTGGAGAGTATATAATATTAGGGCTGCAACTAACGATTATTTTAATAATCGATTAGTTGGCAGATTATTTTTTCGATTAATCGATTAATCGGATGAAAAAAAACAATATGCAAATTTTTTGTTTATTTAAAATAATTTAATGAACTGGATGTTAAAAAACAATTTAAAATTTACATTAACATTCTTATTTTGTTATGATGTAATAAAAAACAATATTTTCAAAGTACAAGAACCCAAACACAATATTTATGAAACAAAATAACCCCAAACATTCTGAAAAGAGGTGGACTATTACTGTTCAAGAAACTTTGCCCCAGCACTTTGCACCCAGCCCTGGCACTTTGCACCCAGCACTCAGCACTTTGCCCCAGCCCTGGCACTTTGCACCCAGCCCTGGCACTTTGCACCCAGAACTTTGCACCCAGCCCTGGCACTTTGCACCCAGCACTTTGCACCCACCCCTGGCACTTTGCACCCAGCACTTTGCACCCAGCACTCAGTACTTTGCCCCAGCCCTGGCACTTTGCACCCAGCACTTTGCTCCCAGCCCTGGCACTTTGCACCCAGCCCTGGCACTTTGCACCCAGCCCTGGCACTTTGCACCCAGCCCTGGCACTTTGCACCCAGCACTTTGCACCCAGCCCTGGCACTTTGCACCCAGCACTTTGCACTGTGCCCCTGCACCCAGTCTCCAACTCTGCCCTGCACCCAGCCCTGCCCCCACATTCTGCCCTGCACCCACACTCACACACTGCCCCCACACTCACACACTGCCCCCACACTCACACCCTGCATCCACTCTGCCCTGCACCCACACTCACACCCTGCCCTGCACCCACACTCCCACCCTGCCCTGCACCCAGTCTCCCACTCTGCCCTGCACCCACACTCACACCCTGCATCCCCACCCCCACTCTGCCCTGCACCCAGTCTCCTGCCCTGCCCCCACACTCACACCCTGCCCTGCATCCCCACCCCCACTCTGCCCTGCACCCACACTCACACCCTGCCCTGCATCCCCTGAAACCCCACCCCCACCCCCGCGAATCGCTCTGTGCGAATGGAGCCACTCGCACAGAGCGAACCGCTCTGTGCGAATGGAGCCACTCGCACAGAGCGATTCGCACAGACATGAAGAATACTTACCTCCGGAACGCGTCACGTAACTAAAAGAAGGCGGAGACTGCAGAAGCGGGGAACGCTCGCGGAGGTAAGTAAACAACGAATCGATCACTCGATTAATCGATAACGGAAATCGTCGACAACGATTTCTGTTATCAATTAGCGATTTTATCGATTCGTTATTTCAGCCCTATATAATATACAATATGAGGGATATACAGGATGTAACGGGTTATAAGGACGGGATTAGTTATACGGCCGGAGAGTATATAATATACAATATGAGGAATATACAGGATATAATGGGTTATAAGGAGGGGATTAGTTATACGTCCGGAGAGTATATAATATATTATATGAGGAATATACAGGATATAACGGGTTATAAGGAGGGGATTAGTTATACGGCCGGAGAGTATATAATATATAATATGAGGAATATACAGGATATAACGGGTTATAAGGAGGGGATTAGTTATACGGCCGGAGAGTATATAATATATAATATGAGGAATATACAGGATATAACGGGTTATAAGGACGGGGTTAGTTATACGGACCGGAGAGTATATAATATATAATATGAGGAATATACAGGGATATAACGGGTTATAAGGATGGGATTAGTTATATGGCCGGAGAGTATATAATATATAATATGAGGAATATACAGGATATAACGGGTTATAAGGACGGGATTAGTTATACGGACCGGAGAGTATATAATATATAATATGAGGAATATACAGGGATATAACGGGTTATAAGGACGGGGTTAGTTATACGGCCGGAGAGTATATAATATATAATATGGGAATATAGAGGATATAACGGGTTATAAGGACGGGATTAGTTATACGGGAGGAGAGTATATAATATATAATATGAGGAATATACAGGATATAACAGGTTATAAGGACGGGATTAGTTATACGGGAGGAGAGTATATAATATATAATATGAGGAATATACAGAGATATAACGGGTTATAAGGACGGGGTTAGTTATACGGCCAGAGAGTATATAATATATAATATGAGGAATATACAGGATATAACGGGTTATAAGGACTGGATTAGTTATACGGCCGGAGAGTATATAATATGAGGAATATACAGGATATAACGGGTTATAAGGACGGGATTAGTTATACGGCCGGAGAGTATATAATATATAATATGAGGAGTATACAGGGATATAACGGGTTATAAGGACGGGATTAGTTATACAGCCGGAGAGTATATAATATATAATATGAGGAATATACAGGGATATAACGGGTTATAAGGACGGGATCAGTTATACGGCCAGAGAGTATATAATATATTAATATGAGGAATATACAGGATATAACGGGTTATAAGGACGGGATTAGTTATACGGCCGGAGAGTATATAATATATTAATATGAGGAATATACAGGATATAACGGGTTATAAGGACGGGATTAGTTTTACGGCCGGAGAGTATATAATATATAATATGTGGAATATGCAGGAATATAACGGGTTATAAGGACAGGATTAGTTATACGGCCGGAGAGTATATAATATACAATATGAGGAATATACAGGATATAACGGGTTATAAGGACGGGATTAGTTATACGGCCGGAGAGTATATAATATACAATATGAGGAATATACAGGATATAACGGGTTATAAGGACGGGATAAATTATACGGCCGGAGAGTATATAATATACAATATGAGGAATATACAGGATATAACGGGTTATAAGGACGGGATTAGTTATAGGGCCGGAGAGTATATAATATACAATATGAGGAATATACAGGATATAACGGGTTATAAGGACGGGATTAGTTATACGGCCGGAGAGTATATAATATACAATATGAGGAATATACAGGATATAAGGAGGGGATTAGTTATACGGCCGGAGAGTATATAATATATAATATGAGGAATATACAGGGATATAACGGGTTATAAGGAGGGGATTAGTTATACGACCGGAGAGTATATAATATATAATATGAGGAATATACAGGGATATAACGGGTTATAAGGAGGGGATTAGTTATACGGCCGGAGAGTATATAATATATAATATGAGGAATATACAGGATATAACGGGTTATAAGGAGGGGATTAGTTATATGGCCGGAGAGTATATAATATATAATGTGAGGAATATACAGGATATAACGGGTTATAAGGACGGGATTAGTTATACGGACCGGAGAGTATATAATATATAATATGAGGAATATACAGGGATATAACGGGTTATAAGGACGGGGTTAGTTATACGGCCGGAGAGTATATAATATATAATATGGGAATATAGAGGATATAACGGGTTATAAGGACGGGATTAGTTATACGGGAGGAGAGTATATAATATATAATATGAGGAATATACAGAGATATAACGGGTTATAAGGACGGGGTTAGTTATACGGCCAGAGAGTATATAATATATAATATGAGGAATATACAGGATATAACGGGTTATAAGGACTGGATTAGTTATACGGCCGGAGAGTATATAATATGAGGAATATACAGGATATAACGGGTTATAAGGACGGGATTAGTTATACGGCCGGAGAGTATATAATATGAGGAGTATACAGGGATATAACGGGTTATAAGGACGGGATTAGTTATACAGCCGGAGAGTATATAATATATAATATGAGGAATATACAGGGATATAACGGGTTATAAGGACGGGATCAGTTATACGGCCAGAGAGTATATAATATATTAATATGAGGAATATACAGGATATAACGGGTTATAAGGACGGGATTAGTTATACGGCCGGAGAGTATATAATATATTAATATGAGGAATATACAGGATATAACGGGTTATAAGGACGGGATTAGTTTTACGGCCGGAGAGTATATAATATATCCTGTATATTCCTCATATTGTATATTATATACTCTCCGGCCGTATAATTTATCCCGTCCTTATAACCCGTTATATCCTGTATATTCCTCATATTGTATAACGGGTTATAAAGACGGGATAAATTATACGGCCGGAGAGTATATAATATACAATATGAGGAATATACAGGATATAACGGGTTATAAGGACGGGATTAGTTATAGGGCCGGAGAGTATATAATATACAATATGAGGAATATACAGGATATAACGGGTTATAAGGACGGGATTAGTTATACGGCCGGAGAGTATATAATATACAATATGAGGAATATACAGGATATAAGGAGGGGATTAGTTATACGGCCGGAGAGTATATAATATATAATATGAGGAATATACAGGATATAACGGGTTATAAGGACGGGATTAGTTATACGGACCGGATAGTATATAATATATAATATGAGGAATATACAGGGATATAACGGGTCATAAGGATGGGATTAGTTATATGGCCGGAGAGTATATAATATATAATATGAGGAATATACAGGATATAACGGGTTATAAGGACGGGATTTGTTATACGGACCGGAGAGTATATAATATATAATATGAGGAATATACAGGGATATAACGGGTTATAAGGACGGGGTTAGTTATACGGCCGGAGAGTATATAATATATAATATGAGGAATATACAGGATATAACGGGTTATAAGGACGGGATTAGTTATACGGCCGGAGAGTATATAATATACAATATGAGGAATATACAGGATATAAGGAGGGGATTAGTTATACGGCCGGAGAGTATATAATATATAATATGAGGAATATACAGGATATAACGGGTTATAAGGACGGGATTTGTTATACGGACCGGAGAGTATATAATATATAATATGAGGAATATACAGGGATATAACGGGTTATAAGGACGGGATTAGTTATACAGGAGGAGAGTATATAATATGAGGAATATACAGAGATATAACGGGTTATAAGGGCTGGATTAGTTATACGGCCGGAGAGTATATAATATATAATATGAGGACTATACAGGATATAACAGGTTATAAGGACGGGATTAGTTATACGGGAGGAGAGTATATAATATAAGGAATATACAGCATATAACGGGTTATAAGGACGGGATTAGTTATATAGGCCGGAGAGTATATAATTTATAATATGAGGAATATACAGGGATATAACGGGTTATAAGGACGGGATTAGTTATACGGCCGGAGAGTATATAATATATAATATGAGGAATATACAGGATATAACGGGTTATAAGGACGGGATTAGTAATACGGCCGGAGAGTATATAATATATAATATGAGGAGTATACAGGGATATAACGGGTTATAAGGACGGGATTAGTTATACAGCCGGAGAGTATATAATATATAATATGAGGAATATACAGGGATATAACGGGTTATAAGGACGGGATCAGTTATACGGCCAGAGAGTATATAATATATAATATGAGGAATATACAGGATATAACGGGTTATAAGGACGGGATAAGTTATACGGCCGGAGAGTATATAATATACAATATGAGGAATATACAGGATATAACGGGTTATAAGGACGGGATTAGTTATACGTCCGGAGAGTATATAATATGAGGAATATACAGGGATATAATAGGTTATAAGGCCCTCCCCTCCTGTGTGCCCCTGCCATGTATCTTTAGTGTAAAGCCGACATGCTTGAAATGGTGTGTACGGGCTTTCTTGGGAAGACATTTCTGCTGCATGTCATCACTTTCACCTCCTGTTAATTGTCTGCTTGGCGTCAATTAGATTGTTTGGAGAAGTTAATTGAATGTGTGTTAATCACGTGTGTTAATAGCAGCTCCTGTGAATCCCACTCAGAGCAGGAAATGAGAAGTGCTAATTACTAACGGGTTTGGGAGGGGGCCGCACATTCCGTTGTGTGCATGCGTAGCACGCACTCACTTTCTGTCGGAAGTAAGTGTTGTTGGCATAGACTGAGTATCCAGCACTGTACACTTCCCATACCTTTGTCTCAGGACTATATGCAGAATATACACGGGAAGCAGATTGATTTGCTTCGGACAACCGTCAAAGTTCCTGGAAAGAGACCACCCAGGGCAACGAGTGGGCCCCCTGGAGCCAGCAGCCAGCTCACGTCACACACAGGTACTTACCTCAATCCCTGTAACGTCACACCTTTTAGTTCAGTTGCTGCACATCGCCTGTTAAATACTGAATTCCACTGCGACCGTTCCCCAGGCAGACGCCGGGGTTCCGTTACAGGTTCCTGCACTCCCCAGGCAGACGCCGGGGTTCCGTTACAGGTTCCTGCACTCCCCAGGCAGACGCCGTGGTTCCGTTACAGGTTCCTGCACTCCCCAGGCAGACGCCCCGGTTCCGTTTCAGGTTCCTGCGCCCCCCCCAGGTGCCGTGGTTCCATTACAGGTTCCTGTGCTCCCCGGGCAGGTGCCGCGGTTGTGGTGGAAGTTGATGAATATGGCCCCAAGGTGTTGAGCTTGCTGAAGTGCTAAACGAAAAGGAATACATTTGGGTGCCGGGGTAGGGCAGGATGGAGGGAAGAACTAGATATAGAGAAAGATGTTGTGGTAGGAAGGAGATATCGAAGATAAGATCGCTGCTCGGCCCTTTGTGATGAAGGGCTGCAGACAGATCAGGAGATGTGGGGAGCCTGTTCTCTGTGCTGATGCTGCCAATGGGTTAAAGCTTGAGGAGAGGCAAAAATGGGGTGTAGGAGAAATGGAGATGGAGAGAAACCCAATGAGAACCATGCAGTCAAAGATGCACAAGAGGATCCCAATGAAGATGGTGTTAAGTCCCTTGGTGGCTCTGTGGAGAAGGCAATGGGAGGGAAGGATGGATTCCGGAAGGTTGCAGATGTTTAAGAAGTAGAGATTTGGTGGTGAGAAAATGATCCAGTGGTTGCCCACAGACCTCTCTGATAGAGAAAACAACTTAGGAGAAGATTAGCTTGTTGGGTGTGAAGGATAGATTTTTGGGGAAAGTCATGTTAGAGAGAATCGAGTCTTTGCAACGGAAGAAGTTATTGGGAGTCCCAGAGGGGGTTGAAAAGGGAGGTTAAAGAGACGTTTGGGAGGAACCGACGATTAACACAGAACCACAGAAAAGTAGTTTTAACCGTTCCCTGCTAAATATTCATTGTTTAATGTGGCCACTCCTGTGAGCGCAACCACCGCCTCCCCTCCCCGACGCGCACCGGTCACCGCCTCCCCTCCCTGGTACGCCACCGCCTCCCCTTCCCGGCACGCCACCGCCTCCCCTTCCCGGCACGCGCCGGCCGCCGCCTCCCCTCCTTGGCACGCCACCGCCTCCCCAGCGCGCGCCGGCCACAGCCTCCCCTGCGGCCTCCCTTGCGCACGGCCAGCTCTGTCCATTGAGGTTGTCCCCGTCTCTGTAATGTAATGACCGCAGTCTGCCCCAGCCTGTCGGATCGCCGCTGTGGTTGGAGTCGGGATTTGCCCCGTCGTCTCTCTGTATGCGAGCGTTTTTTCACTCTCTGATCCTGTCTGCAGGATGTTAACAGCTCATTATGTATGTTCTGTAATTACATTACCCGCTGCTTTATGCAGAATAATTCTCACAGGACTAATTGATGGCACATGTTTAATTCATTAATCATTAGCATCAAATTTGACAATTACACAGGCGCTGATTGTACGATCTCGAGTATAATGATGGTCCCATTACCTGCCACGCACCCCCACCCTGTGTGTTTATATAGGAGGATGAGAGCTTGCGACCAGTCTCTATAACTTATTCAGTTTATTCAGCTCCGTATAAGCCCCAAGTATCGCTTCCTTTGACTTCTGATTTTTCATTTACCCCCCATTATAACCCCAGTTATTCTGTATAAATCTTCCCGTAACTCTTAGGGGTACAAACCATCCGCCATATTGGGAGTATGAACCCCGCTGTATGAGATGCATACATCCAACCTTTATAAACCTGCATATAACCCCTTCCATTCATTTGCATAACCCCTCCTATTACACCATATAACCCCTCTTATTGGTTTCTCGGACTCTTATTTGTTTTGTTCCTTGCCAATTTCCAGGGTCCTCTCATTCGTCTCTGCCGTCCGAGCGGTCACTCAGCGGTCTCAGCCTGGCCGCTTTCAGTGCTAAGAGTGAAGGAGGTGGCATGTCTCAGAGGTCTTTCTCGGTGTGCAGCGGGGAGCAGTGGGCCGACACGGTCACAGGTAGGTGATACTAATGCGAACGGAGGTCCGCGTGATTTGCACACTGGGTTCTCCGGGCTCGACTCCATGATCCGGCACTGGGTCCGAAAGGGCTCCCTAAGAGATTCATCAGTGAAATAAAACAGCTTCACACCAGGCCAAGCACCTCGGCATCTTGAAGCCCCATCCAAAACAGTGGCCGCATGGGGCAGGACACGCTACTGAAAGAGCCAAGCCCCATCTGCTAATGAACGGCTGCACTGCAACCCAAAGACCTTCTCCTCCTCTCTTCCTCATGGGACCCTTGTGCTTACATTTCATACTTTATGCTTCCCCAAACGCATGGAACTGTAACATGGTATTTACTAAACGCAGGCGGCATAGAGAAAGAACGTATGCTGCCAGTTTTACACCCGTGTAAGCGCCGAAATAAGGTCCTGCGTAATGCGATCATATACCATGCGAGTAAAAAGTGTGAAGAACTCCTCTCTGGGTGATTGATGGAAGCACGTATAAGGGGCGCCGGATGTGATTATTTGGAAAGTGAGCCGACACTCGTATTCTTCTCCCTGCAGGCACTTGTCCGAGTGACTCCCTCAGCCCTGCATCCAATGTGGGTGGCACTGCGAGCCCAAAACAGGATCCACCACCTTCTCCGCATGCCAACCGCAAGAAACATCGCAGGAAAAAGAGCAGTGGACCCCCGCGTTCTGAGGGGGTCCCCAACACAACAGATGGTGGGTTTAGAGGTGATTTGTTGGAGGTGATTGGTAGTTTAAATGTAAGCAAGGTTTCTCCTCACTGAGTCGCTTTGTGACTTGGTTGGGGGTGACGCGTTACGCTGGCGGCTGGATTGGGGGTGACGCGTTACGCTGGCGGCTGGGTTGGGGGTGACGCGTTACGCTGGCGGCTGGGTTGGGTTGGGGGTGACGCGTTACGCTGGAGGCTGGGTTGGGGGAGACGCGTTACGCTGGCGGCTGGGTTGGGGGGTGACGCGTTACGCCGGCGGCTGGGTTGGGGGAGACGCGTTACGCCGGCGGCTGGATTGGGGGAGACGCGTTACGGTGGCGGCTGGGTTGGGGGAGACGCGTTACGCTGGCGGCTGGGTTGGGGGTGACGCGTTACGCTGGAGGCTGGGTTGGGGGAGACGCGTTACGCTGGCGGCTGGGTTGGGGGAGACGCGTTACGCCGGCGGCTGGGTTGGGGGTGACGCGTTACGCTGGAGGCTGGGTTGGGGGAGACGCGTTACGCTGGCGGCTGGGTTGGGGGTGACGCGTTACGCTGGCGGCTGGGTTGGGGGAAACGCGTTACGGTGGCGGCTGGGTTGGGGGTGACGCGTTACGCTGGCGGCTGGGTTGGGGGTGACGCGTTACGCTGGCGGCTGGGTTGGGGGAGACGCGTTACGCTGGCGGCTGGGTTGGGGGTGACGCGTTACGCTGGAGGCTGGGTTGGGGGAGACGCGTTGCGCTGGAGGCTGGGTTGGGGGAGACGCGTTACGCTGGCGGCTGGGTTGGGGGTTACGCTGGCGGCTGGGTTGGGGGTGACGCGTTACGCTGGCGGCTGGATTGGGGGAGACGCGTTACACTGGCGGTTGGATTGGAGGTGACACATTATGCTGGCGGCTGGATTGGGGGAGGCGCGTTACGCTGGAGGCTGGGTTGGGGGAGACGCGTTACGCTGGCGGCTGGGTTGGGTTGGGGGTGACGCGTTATGCTGGCGGCTGGGTTGGGGGAGACGCGTTACGCTGGCGGCTGGGTTGGGGGTGACGCGTTACGCCGGCGGCTGGGTTGGGGGAGACGTGTTACGCCGGCGGCTGGGTTGGGGGTGACGCTTCGCGTGTTACGCTAGCGGCTGGGTTGGGGGTGACGCGTTACGCTGGCGGCTGGGTTGGGTTGGGGGTGACGCTTCGCGTGTTACGCTAGCGGCTGGGTTGGGGGTGACGCGTTACGCTGGCGGCTGGGTTGGGTTGGGGGTGACGCGTTACGCTGGAGGCTGGGTTGAGGGTGACGCGTTACGCCGGCGGCTGGGTTGGGGGAGACGCGTTACGCCGGCGGCTGGGTTGGGGGAGACGCGTTACGCCGGCGGCTGGATTGGGGGAGACGCGTTACGCTGGCGCCTGGATTGGGGGAGACGCGTTACGCTGGCGCCTGGATTGGGGGAGACGCGTTACGCTGGCGGCTGGGTTGGGGGTGACGCGTTACGCTGGCGGCTGGATTGGGGGTGACGCGTTACGCTGGCGGCTGGATTGGGGGTGACGCTTCACGCGTTACACTGGCGGCTGGGTTGGGGGTGACACGTTACGCTGGCGGCTGGATTGGGGGAGACGCGTTACGCTGGCGGCTGGATCGGGGGAGACGCGTTACGCTGGCGGCTGGATCGGGGGAGACACGTTACGCTGGCGGCTGGGTTGGGGGTGACGCGTTACGCTGGTGGTTGTGAAGGCCGTTCTTGTCTGCCGAGCCGTGCGTTTAGGTGATTTTCTTTTTATTTCCAGAGCCTGAGGAGTCGTATGGCTTTGTCATTGTGTCGCTTAGTGGTCAGAGTTGGCACTTTGAGGCATCTCTGTATGAAGATCGTGAGCTGTGGGTTCAGGCCATAGAGAGTCAGATTCTGGCCAGCCTTCAGGGCTGCGAGAGCACCAAGAACAAGGTATGATCCAGGCGTGACTGCCGATCATATAGTTTCACTACGTGACTATATGGGTGATGCAAACAATTACATCAGAGCAAACCTCTAATGTTTTTCGGGACTCCCTCCCTTTCTTGTTCCAGACCCGTCTCGGAAGCCAGAGCGATGCTCTTGCGATCCAATCGATTCGGAGCGTGCGTGGAAACAGCTTATGTGTTGACTGTGACACCCCAAGTGAGTACCAAATGGCTGCTGTCATTGTCTTTGCCCTTTGGTCATGTTCTGCTGCGTTGGTGGAGAGTGGGAATCTGGGCTGTGCCGGGCCCTGCTCGACGCGTTCTCTCATTACTCACCACTTCTTTTTCTAGTGATGGACTGGCCTCTGACAATCACTTTTGGATCCCCCAAGGATCTGAACAGCTCTTGTTTTTTTACAGATCCTGACTGGGCGAGTCTTAACCTGGGTGCCCTAATGTGTATTGAGTGCTCAGGGATTCACCGCAATCTGGGCACTCACTTATCCCGCGTCCGTTCCCTGGATCTCGATGACTGGCCGGTTGAACTTACTATGGTCATGATGGCGATTGGGAACAGTCTCGCCAACAGTATCTGGGAGCATTCAACGGAGGGATACAGCAAGCCTGCCCCAGAGAGCTCCAGGTAAGACCCGTGACAGAGCGTGACTGGGTATAAAGCTGCAGGTGAGATCGTAACAGAGTCTGGAGAGAGTCAGCCAGGCTGCTAATAGACACGTAATCATGGGGGACAGGCGGCCCATAGGCTGCAAAAGTGCAACCCCCCAACATGTTACCGTTCGTAACAATAGGAGGAGATTGTCGGTCCTGATGAGTTTCTGTCGGATTTGTCAGCCTATACAAGCTGTGGCCTTGTGACTGTCTGTCTCTGGGGGGTTTCTGTCAGTAACTGTCAGTCAGGGATTGTCTCGTTGTCCATGCACGACAGATAACATCCAGGTCGCAACAGGGTTAACGCACATATGGATCTACAACGTTTTCCCAAAAGCACCATCTAAACATGACATTTCACAGACCGAGGGGTTTGCTTTTTTTGTATCAATGACAGTTCTTCCCCCGAGCGCGCACGCCTGCCGCGTCATGCAGTGTCATGGCTTGCACTCCTGCCGCGTCATGCGGTGTCACGGCTCGCACGCCTGCCGCGTCAGGCGGTTTCACGGCTCGCACGCCTGCCTCGTCAGGCGGTTTCACGGCTCGCACGCCTGCCGCGTCAGGCGGTTTCACGGCTCGCATGCCTGCCGCGTCAGGCGGTGTCACGGCTCGCACGCCTGCCGCGTCAGGCGGTGTCACGGCTCGCCTAGTGATACAGTATTACCAATACTACGTACCCCCTGCATCCCCCCAGTATAACACCATATTACCAGTGGCCCCGCCCCCATCATATTACCAATAACATGGCGTCGGAGCCTTCCCACAAACTACAGGTATAATAACACGCTGTGGTAGAGTTAGTTTCTGTATATTAAGTATATATTATATTAAGTATATTAAGAACCACAGGGCATGCCCGCGTTTGTTGCCCCACATGGTGTGCTAGACGTCGGCAGGGTATATCACCGGGAGATATCGTTGACCCTCTTTCACTGTGATGCAGGGAGGAGAAGGAGCGCTGGATCAGAGCCAAGTACGAGCAGAAGCTGTTCCTGTGCCCCCTGGACGCCTCAGACGTTCCTCTGGGGCAGCAGCTTCTGCGAGGCGTGGTGGAGGATGATCTACGAATGGTGGTCACGCTGCTCGCTCACGGAACCAAGGAGGAGGTGAATGAGACCTACGGCGACGGAGATGGACGATCAGCTCTTCATTTGTCAGCAGCCATGGCTAATGTGGTGTGCACACAACTCCTCATTTGGGTGAGAAAACCGAAAATAAGTCGCAACCCCTGGGGGCAACACTGTGCATGGTGGAGTAGGTTGGAAAGAAGTTGGGGGCCCATCACATGTTGTAGTGTAGTGGGTGTGTGGAGCAAACACGGCGAGCTAGCCCTGCACAATGCATAGGTAAAGCTCTCCTTACAGATTGAACTATACATGTGTTATATTTATACACCCGTTTCCCATTTTGTCTCCACAGTACGGCGTTGATGTGAAATGCTGTGACGCGCGGGGTCTCACCCCACTCTCCTACGCGCGGCGAGCTGGCAGCACAGAATGTGCCGATATCCTGCTCCAGTATGGCTGTCCCAGCGATGGGTGCAGTCCTACTCCCGGCCTGTGACTGGACGCTGTCCACCCCGACTGCCCTTATCTTCTGCACTTCCAGACTCCTAGCGCTGTGTGACTCCGCCGCTGGCCTCCTCGGCCGGCACTCGGTGACCTGTGTTTGCCTTCTGGTCCATCTCGATGCACAGGGTTTCTTGGCTGTTGTGGCCTTTTTTATTTCCCTTCTCAGGATACTGGATTTCGCTCTGCAGCGATCCACCAGCTCCGCACCTTTCCAGGCATGCACGCCCCATTCTCTTATTATCACACTGCTGTCACGGCTGAATAATATAAATCAGCCCTGCACAGGGGTAACGGCCTCAGATCTTTACACTGTGCTGCTATGTTATATACAGTGTACAGGACTGATATATATCGGTGTCTGTGTAACATGCCAGACATGAAATAGTGTTTAAGTATGTGCGTGTACCCGGTATTGAGATGTTGGCATGTACCCCGCTCTGTGTTTATATATGTAATACACCCACTAACCTGTGCTGCTCCATGTTCACCACTCGTGGGCCTCAGGGTGAGTGGGGTAGTTTTCTGCCATAATGTGATAAGTTGCCTTTACATTAGTCTCTTACGCCCCTCAGTGGTTCGGGAACATTTTAGGGAATGATTGTATCTCATACACGTGAGCACTTGGAGTATCACTAGCGGACATGTTTTTTGAGGGGTCGAGGTGGACAAGGCAGCAAGGTTGGGACTTGACAACATAATCTGGACCTAATAATCACTAAGCCAGAGAATAGAGCTGGTTTAATGACAATCTGGATGAGAAGCCATTCTCAGCTTGGCGAGCATCTAAACCGCAGGATAGTCATTGGATAGTGGCCAAAGGTACGCGGTAGGGATGACTGTTGGCTATGATTGAACCAACATTTAGGCCTAAGCTTTCCAGCAGTATGGTCTGGACTGGATGATAGTCTGAGACACTGGATAGTTTGAGCGATTGGATAGCCTGGGCTGGATGAGAGTCTGAGCGATTGGATAGCCTGGGCTTGATGAGGGTCTGGGCGATTGGATAGCCTGGGCTGGATGAGGTCTGAGCAATTGGATAGCTTGGGCTGGATGAGGTCTGAGCGATTGGATAGCCTGGGCTGGATGAGAGTCTGGGCGATTGGATAGCCTGGGCTGGATGAGAGTCTGGGCGATTGGATAGCCTGGGCTGGATGAGAGTCTGGGCGATTGGATAGCCTGGGCTGGATGAGAGTCTGGGCGATTGGATAGCCTGGGCTGGATGAGAGTCTGGGCGATTCGATAGCATGGGCTGGATGAGAGTCTGGGCGATTGGATAGCCTGGGCTGGATGAGGGTCTGGGCGATTGGATAGCCTGGGCTGGATGAGGGTCTGGGCGATTAGATAGCCTGGGCTGGATGAGGTCTGAGCGATTGGATAGCTTGGGCTGGATGAGAGTCTGGGCGATTGGATAGCCTGGGCTGGATGAGGTCTGAGCGATTGGATAGCCTGGGCTGGATGAGGGTCTGGGCGATTGGTAATCTGGACTGGATGAATGGTCTACAGAATCACCATAAGAAAGATGGGAGGAGGTTAAATGTCAGGATTTGTTGATGGCCCTAAAATGACGCGAGAGGATTTATTGTGTCGTAGTGGGTTGGCAGCTGGAGAAAAGTCGGAATTGCCGTTATATTTAACATAGGAGCTGATGCATCTAGTAGATTCTTGAGAGGAGACAAATGAGTGTCATTGCTCCAGGAGCGTCCGAGATGGATGCAATACAATGGAACGTACAGGAAAGTCCCAGAAGCGTGAGGTGCGATGACGACAATATTAACGCCTAAATTCCACATGATACACTGCTGGGTTCCTTGGGCATGTTTCATGGCTCTGGGCAATTGGATGGGAGGGTGAGGTACAAGCCGGTGAAGCGGAAAGGGGTGGGCGAGGTATGAGCCGGTGAAGCGGGAAAAGGGTCCGAGGTACGAGCTGGGGAAGGGGGGGCAGAGGCACGAGCCGGTGAAGCGGGACAAGGGGCCGAGGTACAAGCAGTCGGGGTTGGGAATGGCTGAGCATCAGTGCTTCAAGACCATTTTTGGTGGATGAGAGCCTTAGCAGCTGAAAAATCTGTAGCAGATGAGGAAGCGGAAGGGAGACAGAAGTTGTGTACAAATTGTACAGTATAAATATTTATATTCTGTGTATATACTGTGCCCTGTGTCATGTATGTGTAATAAACAGACTGCCCTAACAAGCTGCCATTTACTTTGTGATAAACATGGGCAGGGAAGTACATGAGCCAAAAAACCTGATTGTTTCATAAACGCTTGTCACGTGAAGAAGCTAAAAGGCTCCGGTGGGATCTCTGCACCTCGTCAGTCTCCTGAACAGCGGTACTGCGTCTCTGTTGCACTTCATATCTCCAAAGTAAAACAGTTAAATGTTAGAAGAATGGGGGGAGCGCAGCGGCTGCAGTTTGTTAGGGGAATGGGGGAGAGCGCGGCGGCTGCAGTTTAATGTTTGAAGAATGGGGGAGAGCGCGGCGGCTGCAGTTTAATGTTAGAAGAATGGGGGGAGCGCAGCGGCTGCAGTTTGTTAGGGGAATGGGGGAGAGCGCGGCGGCTGCAGTTTAATGTTAGAAGAATGGGGAGAGCGCGGCGGCTGCAGTTTAATGTTATAAGAATGGTGGGAGCGCAGCGGCTGCAGTTAGGGGAATGGGGGAGAGCGCGGCGGCTGCAGTTTAATGTTTGAAGAATGGGGGAGAGCGCGGCGGCTGCAGTTTAATGTCAGAAGAATGGGGGAGAGCGCGGCGGCTGCAGTTTAATGTTAGTAGAATGGGGGAGAGCGCGGCGGCTGCAGTTGAATGTTAGAAGAATGGGGAGAGCGCGGCGGCTGCAGTTAAATGTTAGAAGAATGGGGAGAGCGCGGCGGCTGCAGTTAAATGTTAGTAGAATGGGGGAGAGTGCGGCGGCTGCAGTTAAATGTTAGTAGAATGGGGGAGAGTGCGGCGGCTGCAGTTTAATGTTAGAATGGGAGAGAGCGTGGCGGCTGCAGTTAAATGTTAGTAGAATGGGGAAGAGCGCAGCGGCTGCAGTTTAATGTTAGTAGAATGGGGGAGAGCGCGGCGGCTGCAGTTTAATGTTAGTAGAATGGGGGAGAGCGCGGCGGCTGCAGTTTAATGTTAGTAGAATGGGGGAGAGTGCGGCGGCTGTAGTTAAATGTTAGTAGAATGGGGAAGAGCGCAGCGGCTGCAGTTTAATGTTAGTAGAATGGGGGAGAGCGTGGCGGCTGCAGTTTAATGTTAGTAGAATGGGGGAGAGCGCGACGGCTGCAGTTTAATGTTAGTAGAATGGGGAGAGCGTGGCGGCTGCAGTTTAATGTTAGTAGAATGGGGGAGAGCGCGACGGCTGCAGTTTAATGTTAGTAGAATGGGGAGAGCGTGGCGGCTGCAGTTAAATGTTAGTAGAATGGGGGAGAGCGCGACGGCTGCAGTTTAATGTTGATAAATGCACTTGGAAAGTAAAAATCCCAACCCAGAAGAAAGCGAGTTGGGGGTAATTACTTAAAAGGATTTAAAGGTAATCAGGCAACGCAAGAAAGGGGTGGAATAAGCAAAGAAGCAGGAAGAGGGAGCTGGTTCTGCCCCTTTACAAATCTCATCTGGAGTAGTGAGTACAGTGCTGGACACTCCATCTGGGGAACTGTGTTAACATTCTGGAGAGACTTCAGAAAAGGTGACTGAAATGGAGAATGGTTTACAGGAAAATGATCAGGAACGACTGGGGGGGCTCAATGTGTCCGATTGGGGGAGAGAAGAGAGAGGAGACGGGGGGATATGAGAGACATTTAAATATATAAAGGACAGGACAGAGTCTAACACTAGAGGGTCAGAGGCTGCAATGGAAGGAGGTTTTACTTTACTCTGAGGGTGGTAGTTAAGTGGGACAGCCTCCCAGCAGAAGTGGTAGAGGGTGATACAGACATATAGCTCCTCAGACCAGCGACTGATTAAGGTTCAAGTCTTTACAGTAGGAGAAACTGGTGATTAGACGTACCGAAGGGGCTGATCTGCCGGCGGGTGGTAACGTTCTCTAAATTGCCCACCGTCTGGATGGCTGCCCCTGGGCTTCATTTTCGTAAAGCTGTTTGTAGCTCGGGCTTCCGGGTAAAGCTGAGTCTCCAGCTGGAGGTAATTAAAGCCTTTACTGATCATGCTGTGTGAAAAGTACCTCTCCAGGGAGACAAACCCATGTTCCACTACCTCCTCAGGAGAACAATCAGAGACAGGAGTGATAGTGCTTATTTAGGTGTGATGAGCTGAGGAGTGATGCCGGGGGTCTTGAGATCAGGGGTGTTAGGGGGTACTGGCCTGCTAATACCCCCTTCTTTCCACATTGCGCCGAGGAGGGAATTGCTGCCCCCACCCTGAGCAGCGAGCGCCTGGGAACCCCCGCGGGGTTTGTTAATCACCCGCAGACAGGACGCCTTGATTACAAGTGCTACGAAATTCATTAGCAGATTCAGCTCTGACAAGTGGCATCAGTAGCGGGAACTGCCTCATTACCCACGGAGATGAGAGCGACCCCCCCCACCCGAGCAGAGCGTCTCACCAGGCAGAGCATTCTGCCCCGTTGTGCAGGCTTGTATAGCAGTGCAGAGCATACCTCTGTGCGGGATGAAGGCGCCACCTCACTGGAAGCGCCCGCCGGCGCCGGGTACTTCTCTGGGTACATTCATGAGATTTTAGCTATTAACGCCTGCTTAAAATACTTCCTTTGAGTGCCCCCCGGGGGTTAAAGAGACCCAAACTCCCATCTTACTGCCCTGTGGGTACCGGCTTCCAAGGGGCCCAATGAATGAAGGAGCTCCTGGGTCAACAGGGGCCCAAACCGGCTGACACTATTTATATGGTGGAGCCACCTGTCACCCGATGCATGGAGGGCCGCGGTGAGTTTTGTATGGAGACCGGTACTTGGTACGGAGGGCGGAATGGAGTTAATATGGGGATAAATATAATATACGATCCGATTCGCTTCCCTTTATTCTCTCATGAAGTATTCACCCGGTCCGCTGATTCGTTGAGTGGCTCTACGAGGCTGAGCACGGAACTGGCCGCCTCTTTCTGAGTGACAGACGTGTGAGGGAGGAATGGGTTGACGTGCAGGAAGAGGGGATCGATTTGTGGGGGATTGTCAATTTCTGGAGATTTTCAGGAAAGAGGAGAACGGAAAATAAATCGTTAGTTTGGAATTCAGAGCTTGGTGGGTTTGGGGAGCGGAGGGTCGGCTGCGCCACTATTCTGGAGCACGAAGACCACCTTCAAAGTCCACCAGCTCCTTGGATGGGGGGGGGGTAATTCATAAGAATACCAACCAACTATATATCCCGGAGCAGATCCTCATAGAATGAAGAGACTTGTAAGCCCCAATCCAGAGCCTAAGCATAACCATCAGTTATGGGTCCCACACGTGGGGTTCACATGCACCCTGATACCTACTGGCCTCCAGTCTCTCTCCTATCCCCCCCACCATCCAAATCTCCTGAGGCCTCCCTGCCTCAGTCCTGTGTAGGCTCCATCATCACAGCTCCGTTCCACCTACTAAAAAACGTCTATCACTCCAGCATCCACAGCCACGGATTAACATCATGGCTAGTGTGTCCTGACTCATCTCAGACTCTCTCGCATGCTCTCGCATTTCTGTGGGAGTGGCTTCACAAAGGGTCAGGGCCGAGAAGGGATTATGTAGGCAGGGCTATCCTGTGTGGGTGGAGCTAATCACATTCTTAGTTGGGGAGTAGGAGGGGAAGTGGGTGTGGCTACACACCTCTCCCCTGTCTGGAGATAGGAGAGAAGTGACCATGGAGACCCGGGGAAGCAGGGCTTCATCCGGAGACTCTGGGACAACCAGGTAAAGGGTATAGACTGTTCGTGACCGTCTCATTTTGGGTGTCCTGCCATGCAACGTGCGCCCAGAGGTACCTGTTTTTAAACCTTTGACATTAACCTTTTCTATACCTACAACTGTCACACTTCCTGAATCCTTGGTTACAAACCTTTGTAGAAACCAGAACGTCATGAAAACCAGTTCTGAGACTGTGAAAGTGTAACTGTTGGCGAGACGCAGTCCACAGTGAGACAGCCCGGCAGGCGCTCCCCGTGACCCATGCTTAGTCCTGCGAGACAGTCGTGAGAAGAAGTTTCACTCAGCAAACCCATGCGACTTGCTCAGAGGACTCGCAATGTAAATCTGTAAGAGATTTTTACACTTTATCACCAAAGGGCCCCAAACCCGCTCTTGGGGTATCCAGCATGTGGTTACGCATGGAGGGGTAATTTAAACACCCATGTCTCTTTAAACTGTATTTTATTAAATAAAGAATCTTTTATCATTTTACATGTTTTTCTTTAAAGAATTATCCCTAATTTTGGTTCTGAAGACATGGTGACTATAGGTATCTGTGATGTCACTGCCCTGCGCCCTGCACGTAGAAATCATCATGCTGATGGCGGCTCCCAACGGCTCCTCCAGGTGCCACAGCAAGTTGTGTTCATATATCCAGGTTGATTGTCAGCTCTTTGGACATCCCATGTTTGTCCGGTATTGCCCATATAAAATTGTCGCTGGAATAATAATAATGGCACAAATGAGACAAATGTGGTCTCTGCCGCGTTCCTGTCACGGCCTCCCCCCTTCCAGCTGCTGTGTCCGGATGGTGAAGCGGTTCACATGCACTGGGATGGGAACCACAATCTTAGGATTTCGTACGGGTTCCCCGGCGCGGCTGCTTACGTTCCCAGCTTTGATCCGTTTCCATTTGGCTCTTCGGTTCTGGAACCAGATCTTCACCTGGACCTCACTGAGCTTCAGGGTGTGAGCGATCTGGGACCTCTCGGTGAGAGACAGATATTTCTTGCAGTGAAACTCCTTCTCCAGCTCCAGCAGCTGTTCACTAGTGAATGCTGTCCTGCGCCGCCGGCTCTTCCCAGAAGTGCCCACCCCGCCACCAACAGGTTCCTGGGCGCTGCTCTTCCCTTTGCCCCGGGACCTGATGGGGATCGGAGCATTATCTGGAAGGCTCTCATCACAACTGTCCCCTGTGCTGTCCTCCTCCTCGCGGTCACTGCCATGATCGGATGTCTTGCTCTGTGTTTTCTCCTCGTCGGAGCTGTACAGCTTTCCATCCCCTGCGAACAGATTGACGGTGAGGGATAAAGGAGAGAGAGGAGAGAGAGAGAGAGAGAGAGAGAGAGAGAGAGAGAGAGAGAAGGGCGGGTGCAGAGGACAGAAAGAAAGACATTAAAGCTCTAATTGTAATGATGTCAAAGTCAGCGCCAAGTAGAATAAGATCAGCTCCCTTTATGTCCCGGCAATGTTTTCCCATACACCGCTACTGCTGATGGGGTGATATTCCTTATCAGTATTGTGGGATCAGCTTTCTTAACATGGGGTGCAGAGGGGGCAGCATCGCTTGCAGCAACAGTTGGCGTAAAACTGGGGTACAGAGGGGGATAGCACTGGCACTGGTATTCTGGGGGTCAGCTAGTGTAATCCTGGGGTACAGAAGGGGCAGCGCAGCTGGCGGGATCAGCTAGTGTAATACTGGGGTACAGAGGGGGCAGCGCAGCTGGCGGGATCAGCTAGTGTAATACTGGGGTACAGAGGGGGCAGCGCAGCTGGCGGGATCAGCTAGTGTAATACTGGGGTACAGAGGGGACAGCGCAGCTGGCGGGGTCAGCTAGCGTAATACTGGGGTACAGAGGGGGCAGCGCAGCTGGTGGCATCAGGTAGCGTAATACTGGGGTACAGAGGGGGCAGCGCAGCTGCTGGTGGCATCAGCTAGCGTAATACTGGGGTACAGAGGGAGCAGCGTAGCTGGTGGGATCAGCTAGCGTAATCCTGGGGTACAGAGGGGGCAGCGCAGCTGGCAGGATCAGCTAGCGTAATACTGGGGTACAGAGGGGGCAGCGCAGCTGGTGGCATCAACTAGCGTAATACTGGGGTACAGAGGGGGCAACGCAGCTGGTGGCATCAGCTAGCGTAATACTGGGGTACAGAGGGGGCAGCGCAGCTGGTGGCATCAGCTAGCATAATACTGGGGTACAGAGGGGGGCAGCGCAGCTGGCGGGATCAGCTAGCGTAATACTGGGGTGCAGAGGGGGCAGCACAGCTGGCGGGATCAGCTAGCGTAATACTGGGGTACAGAGGGGGCAGCGCAGCTGGCGGGATCAGCTAGCGTAATACTGGGGTACAGAGGGGGCAGCGCAGCTGGCGGGATCAGCTAGAATAATACTGGGGTGCAGAGGGGGCAGCGCAGCTGGCGGGATCAGCTAGCGTAATACTGGGGTACAGAGGGGGCAGAGCAGCTGGCGGGGTCAGCTAGCATAATACTGGGCTACAGAGGGGGGCAGCGCAGCTGGCGGGATCAGCTAGCGTAATACTGGGGTACAGAGGGGGCAGCGCAGCTGGCGGGATCAGCTAGAATAATACTGGGGTGCAGAGGGGGCAGCGCAGCTGGCGGGATCAGCTAGCGTAATACTGGGGTACAGAGGGGGCAGAGCAGCTGGCGGGGTCAGCTAGCATAATACTGGGCTACAGAGCCTCGCCCCTAACCTATTTATAAATATCTATCCCCCCCCCCAAAAAAAGTATTTTCCCCCATTATTTCCCCAGAAATGGTAAACCACAAATTATTTTACACGTAGATTCCATGTGGAGCTCCTCATAGGAAAGGGGAGACTTACGCTAAAGAAACAAATTATTTCAGCCTTTTATTAATTATTTCTTGACAAATTTAAATTGTATCCGGCCGCTTTCTCCACATGTTGCCTGAGGTCATTTGCCACTTGCCACGTGTGGCACTCGGTAGGTTCACCCTAATACCGCCCATATGTTACAGTTATTTCTGCTACTGCTGATTGTGTCCATTCTAGAAGCCACAAGACGGATCAGTTCGGCCACCAGCATCAGCTTTAGACTCTGGATCAACTTTTCTTGGAACCTGACCTAATACAGAGTCACATTCTCTATATACAAATAAACAAGTCCTAGTAGCCACCTGTCCTAATACAGAGTCACATTCTCTATATACACATAAACAAGTCCTAGTAGCCACCTGTCCTAATACAGAGCCACATTCTCTATATACAAAAAAACTAGTCCTGTAGCCACCTGTCCTAATACAGAGTCACATTCTCTATAAACAGATAAACTAGTCCTGTAGCCACCTGTCCTAATACAGAGCCACATTCTCTATATACAGATAAACAAGTCCTGGTAGCCACCTGACCTAATACAGAGCCACATTCTATATATACACATAAACTAGTCCTGGTAGCCACCTGTCCTAATACAGAGCCACATTCTCTATATACAGAGAAACTAGCCCTGGTAGACACCTGTCCTAATACAGAGCCACATTCTCTATATAAAGATAAACTAGTCCTGGTAGCCACCTGTCCTAATACAGAGCCACATTCTATATATACAGAAACTAGTCCTGGTAGCTAACTTACCTGATACACAGCCACATTCTCTATATACAGAGAAACTAGTCCTGGTAGCCATCTGTCCTAATACAGAGCCACATTCTCTATATAAAGATAAACTAGTCCTGGTAGCCACCTGTCCCAATACAGAGCCACATTCTCCATATAAAGATAAACTAGTCCTGGTAGCCACCTGTCCTAATACAGAGCCGCCTTCTCTATATATACAGAAACTAGTCCTGGTAGCCACCTGTCCCAATACAGAACCACATTCTCTATAAAGATAAACTGGTCCTGGTAGCCACCTGTCCCAAATACAGAGCCACATTCTCTGTATAAAGAGAGACTAGTCCTGTTAGCCACCTGTCCTAATACAGAGCCACATTCTCTTTATACGGAGAAACTAGTCCTGTTGCCACCTGTCCTAATACAGAGCCACATTCTCTATATACAGAGAAACTAGTCCTGGTAGCCACATGTGCTAATACAGAGCCACATTCTCTATATACAGCGAAACTAGTTCCGGTAGCCACCTGTCCTTATACAGAGCCACATTCTATACATAGATAAACTAGTCCTGGCAGTCACCTGACCTACTACAGAGCCACATTCTATATATATATATACAGATAAACTAGTCCTGGTAGCCAACTTATCTAATACAGAACCACAATATTTATATACAGATAAACAAGTCCTAGTAGCCGCCTGACCTAACACAGAGCCACATTCTCTATATACAAAAACTAGTACTGGCAGCCACTTTTATTAATACAGAGCCAGGCTTTTTGTACACAGATAAACTAGTCTTGGTAGCCACCTGTCCTAATTCAGAGCCATAATCTCCATTAAGGATAAACTAGTCCTGTAGCCACCAGTCCTGATACAGATCCACACTCTCTATACGAATAAACTAGTCCTGGTAGCCAGCTATCCTAATACAGAGCTTTATAGTGTAACTAGTGCTGGTAGCCACCTCTCTCTCTGGTGTGTGCCTGGCAGGTGGTGGCCACTCCATTTCACCGACCCAGTAGCCATCGACTTAGCGCTGCTCCTTTATCATTCAATGTAGTGTTTCAGTAGCCCCCTTTGACCTATACAGTAGCCGTCAATACTGTTTTGTACTGAGACTGGAAACTTTTAATTCTCAGGTAGCTCACCTGCCAGGCCGGGGTACATCTCCGGGTAGGTTGCTGGCTCTGAACCTTTATCCTGTGTTTCATGCTGTTCCTGCTGCCTACTGCCACCCGGCAAGTCTGGCGTTCCGGCACAAGGGGCAGTCAGTTCCTGGGTCTGTGAGAAGTATCCCTCTCCATTGTCTCTGAAGCTGGGCAAAGCCGTGGTTAGAGCCACCATAGAAGGAAGCCCTTGCCCCAAGCTGGCACAAAAACTGTTAGTCAAACGGCCAGTAAAAGAAGCCAAAGGTCCAAGGGGGGGAAGCGGGGATGAGGGTAAAGTCTGAGGAATAACCAAAGGTCTGTAAGGCATAAACATGGGGTATCCTGTGTAGAGTACATGCCCCGGTCGTGGTGGGGGGCTTCCAATCAGAGAGTCTATTGAGAAAGAACTGGTCATTCCATTGGGTCTCTGCATGGCCTTCAAGTTCCCCTTCTGTGGCTAGTGCCAGCTCTGTCAGGGGAAGACACCCAGGAGGTCTCTGACTTTGGAAGTGACTGTCAGTGTGCGAGCAACACAGCTTCTCATCAATAGGAGGAGGCTGCACAGGGGAGGAGGACTCGCTCATCTATCTTCACTCCTTCCGCATCACTTCTTCATTCAACCTCTTGTGATCCTCCTGCCTTTTGGCCGAGAGAGGAGACACAGAAAGGGTCCAGAAGGAGAGGGCAAAGGAGGACAATAGAGCAAGTGGACCAACCCCAGGAAAATAATTCTGGAGAGGTAGATAGATATATTCTCAACATATCAAACAAAATGCAAAAACAGGCATTCCAGGATTCCGTGGCTAACGATGAGAAACTCACAAATACCTACAGTATCTCCCAAAAGTGAGTCCACCCCTAAGTGGAAATGTCCAAATTGGGCCCAAATAGCCATTTCCCCTCCCCAGTGTCATGTGACTTGTTAGTGTTACAAGGTCTCAGGTGTGAATGGGGAGCAGGTGTGTTGATCTGGTGTTATCGCTCTCACGCTCCCTCATACCGGTCACTGGAAGTCCAACATGGCGCCTCATGGCAAAGAACTCTCTGAGGATTTGAAAAAAAGAATTGTTGCTCTACATAAAGATGGCCGAGGCTATAAGAAGATCGCCAAGACCCTGAAACTGAGCTGCAGCATGGTGGGCAAGACCATACAGCGGTTTCACAGGACAGGTTCCACTCAGAGCAGGCCTCGCCACGGTCGACCAAAGAAGTTGAGTGCACATGCAGTATGCGACCCACTAGAGACTGACGACACAGCCTGCCCTTCACCGTGGGGCGGCCGTGATGGAGTGGCGGCGGGTAGGACCGCGGGCGTACGGGGATGCAGGTAAGAGGCGAGGGGAAGGACCGGGGGCCTGACAACAGTTAGGCATGGTGGTGGGAATGTCATGGTCTGGGCCTGCATGAGTGCTGCCGGCACTGGGGAGCTACAGTTCATTGAGGGAACTATGAATGCCAACATGTACCGTGACATACTGTAGCAGAGCATGATCCCCTCCCTTCCAAGACGACCACTGCCTTGCTAAAGAAGCTGAGAGTAAAGGTGATGGACCTTTCTCCATGACATGTCTCCAGACATAAACCTATTGAGCATCTGTGGGGCATCCACAACCACAAGGTGGGGGAGCGCAAGGTCTCTAACATCCACCAGCTTGCGATGTCGTCATGGAGGAGTGGAAGAGGAATAAATCAGTCTTCGTTTTGGTTTATACCCATACCTGGGAACTTCTTGCAGGACGCGGCCAGGACTGCACACCGACCCGCTGGCGTCTGGGGCGTTTCCACTGACGTCGGGGGCGCTCACCCGGCAATCTCTGGGTCAAACCCGGAGAGTTTCCAGGTATGTTTATACCCTACACTGAGTCTCGGCTCGGGAACTGGGGAAAGAGTGTGTTGTCCCAGGCTAAGGGAGCACAAGTTAGCGGAGGTAGTCGCTCGGACTATCCAGCTCCGTGACACCCCCGACCCCTGGCATGGCCACTGGAATCCGCTGTGATACCCCCTGGGCAACTAGGAACACAAGATCAATGGGCGGGCTGCATGCTGTGCCCTGAGTACACAGTTATACACCGCTCCAGTCTGTGTTGCAGATATAAATAAATAATGATGGGATCAGAGGCCACTTCAGACTCTACACGCCGTGCATCAAGAGAGGGACCCCCGTTACAACCCACCTGAAATAGGGGTGATTGTGCTAACCATGCAACCTACCTGTCGTGAAGGGGTTAATGGTGGGGGCTGGTGGCACTGCCCCTCCATGCGCTGATTTCTCTCTTCCTGACACTGATTAGTCCTATTCAGCTGCCCCGTCTGATTGCTGGAGAGGGGGCTTCACTGATTAGTACAGAGGGTCAGAGATGCTAATTACCCGAGTAATTACCCCTGTCCACCACTCACTAGCTGAAGGGGCAGATGGGCACATACTGGCACAATGCAAACAAACCCCACAGCAACTGCCCAGAGACGCCAGGATCTCCCAATCAGGGAGGTAGGAGCTGGAGGAATGGGGAGTCGTCCCAACATGGCCAAAAGATGTCACTGGGGGCTTTATTGAGACCACTTTATACGGAAACATCACCAACCGACTGGTAACTATGTAACCGGATAAGAAGAACCAGATGCCTTTAGTTCAAATATATTCTGGGGTTTAAAGGGTTAAAAATTCCATCTTATTCTGCGCTGTGTACAGTAATAACCCCCCAGCACTGTATACAGTAATATAACCCCCAGCGCTGTATACAGTAATAACCCCCCAGCACTGTATACAGTAATATAACCCCCAGCGCTGTATAGAGTAAAAACCCCCCAGTGCTGTATACAGTAATAACCCCCCAGCACTGTATACAGTAATATAACCCCCAGCGCTGTATACAGTAATATAACCCCCAGCACTGTATACAGTAATATAACCCTCAGCGCTGTATACAGTAATATAACCCCCCCAGCACTGTATACAGTAATATAACCCCCAGCGCTGTATACAGTAATGTAACCCCCAGCGCTGTATACAGTAATGTACCCCCCAGCGCTGTATACAGTAATATAACCCCCAGCGCTGTGTACAGTAATATAACCCCCCCAGCACTGTATACAGTAATATAACCCCCCAGCGCTGTATACAGTAATATAACCCCCAACGCTGTATACAGTAATATAACCCTCAGCGCTGTATACAGTAATATAACCCCCAGCGCTGTATAGAGTAATAACCTCCCAGTGCTGTATACAGTAATAACCCCCCAGCACTGTATACAGCAATATAACCCCCAGCGCTGTATACAGTAATATAACCCCCAGCGCTGTATACAGTTATATACCCCCCAGCGCTGTATACAGTTATATACCCCCCAGCACTGTATACAGTAATATAACCCTCAGCGCTGTATACAGTAATATAACCCCCAGCGCTGTATACAGTAATATACCCCCCAGCGCTGTATACAGTAATGTACCCCCAGCGCTGTATACAGTAATATAACCCCCAGTGCTGTATACAGTAATATAACCCCCCCCAGCACTGTATACAGTAATATAACCCTCAGTGCTGTATACAGTAATAATGACTACAGGGGGTCCGAGGTCCTGGTTCCATATGATGATCCATCTGCTTGGCTGCATCTACAGTGATCGCTGCGCTTTCATTTGCCCCCCTTATGCCTGTAGTGCCCCCCAATGTCTCGGTTCACAGAGGGAGAAGCAGGGAATTCGGACCGCGGACCTTCGTGGGGGAACCTGTCAGATCCGCGTCTTCTTCCGAGCGCGGCCAACCTTGCTTTTTTTACTATATTTGGGAAGGCGAGGTTTTCGCTCATTTGTTTTTTTCTCGTTGTGGTCCATTTCTTCATGTTCTAGACCCAGAACAGACTCATTTTTCTCTTCGATCGTCACGGTTTGGCCTTCGCAGATCTGTCGTCGGTTTCACTGGTTTTGTTGTCTTGCATTTTATTTCATTATTGGGCCGGTTCCACGCTCAGGACTTTGTAGTTAGGATGTTGAGTCCTTTTCTTGCACCTTATGTGCACCTTGCACCTTTCTAAATTATGTTACATACTACATGTTTTAAGCTGTCTACACATTGTACAGTGCTACGGAATTTGACGGCGCTATATAAAACTATAAATAATAATTTCTGTGGGCGCAGGGTATGGGGGCTGATTCACTAAAAGTTACATAATCTGGTTTAAGGGTTAACCCGACCCCACTCACACTTAGTCACGTTTTGATGTGTGGAGTGGGAGGAACAGGGTCACACGCACATCCACTCGTTACATCGTGGTCTAGTGATATGATGTCACAGTTTAGTGAATCACATCTTTCTATGTCCATCTGTGTATCACCCTCTGTCCTAGTTGGTCTGTCTCTTTGCCTTCTCTCTCTGCCCCGGTCGGTTTGTCCTTTTGTCTGTCTGTATGTCTCTCTCTGTCCCAGTCGGTTTGTCTCTTTGTCTGTCTCTCTCTGTCCCAGTTGGTTTGTCTCTTTGTCTGTCTCTCTCTGTCCCAGTCGGTTTGTCTCTTTGTCTGTCTGTCTCTGTCGGTTTGTCTCTTTGTCTGTCTGTCTCTGTCCCAGTTGGTTTGTCTCTTTGTCTGTCTCTCTCTGTCCCAGTCGGTTTGTCTCTTTGTCTGTCTGTCTCTGTCGGTTTGTCTCTTTGTCCGTCTGTCTCTCTCTGTCCCAGCCGGTTTGTCTTTTTGTCTGTCTGACTCTCTCTGTCCCAGTTGGTTTGTCTCTTTGTCTGTCTCTCTCTGTCCCAGTCGGTTTGTCTCTTTGTCTGTCTGTCCCTGTCGGTTTGTCTCGTTGTCTGTCTGTCTCTGTCCCAGTCGGTTTGTCTCTTTGTCTGTCTCTCTCTCTGTCCCAGTCGGTTTGTCTCTGTCTGTCTCTCTCTGTCCCAGTCGGTTTGTCTCTTTGTCTGTCTGTCTCTCTATCTGTCCCAGTCGGTTTGTCTCTTTGTCTGTCTCTCTCTGTCCCAGTTGGTTTGTCTCTTTGTCTGTCTCTCTCTGTCCCAGTCGGTTTGTCTCTCTGTCTGTCTGTCTCTCTCTGTCTGTCCCTGTCGGCTTGTCTCTTTGTCAGTCTGTAGATATTGGCTATCAGATCCCTGTCACTCCAGCCATTCACCTCCAAACACTATGAGTGACAGACAGATAATCGGGGGTCAGGGGCCACAGAGCAGATTCACGCTGAGGAGTTGCGATAAAGAGATGTGCAGTCTGTGCCGAAACAACAGCACGATGTGAGCCGGCGAGGGCCATGAACCTGCTGCCTACACCTATATAACCTCACAATATAACCCTGTAGACGCCAGCTCCTCATAAGCCATTACAACGCAATGTGCACCTCTGCTGGGTCTTTGGGTGACATCATACCCCAAAAAGTCTACGCGCCCTTCACACACATGCCCTCTGGTTCTTCCATTGTCATAGAAGAGATTGGTGCGTGATATATACCTTGTATACGTATGATTTATATATGAAATGATAATAGATAGACGGATAGACCTGTATTACCCCAAGATGCTGTCTTAAGTCTAACTTACGGTAATACCCTGGGATGCAGCTGGGACACAATCTCCAATAGACTGGAGATTGTAGGGGAGGAGTCTCTCTGATCAGTCCTACAGGACTGATCAGAGGACTTCTGGGGGCTCGTTTTTGCTGTTGCTGGTCTGCCTGGGCTTCCAGGCAGACCACCAGCAGCAGAACCCCCTAAAAAACGGGAATTAACCCCTTCAATGCCGCGATCGCGGCATTGAAGGGGTTAACGCTGCACTGACGCTCTCATGGAGCGATCAGGCAGCAAGGGGGTGTTGGATCAGGTCCCCACACTTGTGTGGGGACCCATTCAATACCCCCCCCTTCCCTGAAGCTGCCTGTGGCAGCTGAAACAGCGATTGCAGATTTTTCTGCAATCGCTGTTTTTGCCTACAAAATCACTCCGTGGGAGTGATCGTGGGCTTGGGGGCGGGCTTAGACAGGCTGTGCTGTCTGCCCAGGACTCCTGGGCAGACAGCAGCAGCAGCGCCCCCACGATCACCGCGATTGTGGTGATGTGGGGGCGTTTTTTGGAGGAGACGTACCTGGTACGTCCCGGTCTACCGGTGACTGTTAACCAGGAAGTACCAGGTACGTCCCGGTACTGAAGGGGTTAAACTTGAAAGATCCTGCAGTCAGGACAGAATCAATGGGCAACAAGCTCCGAAAATAACATTCAGTCCGTCGTGAGACCTGTAGCTTTATTTATTGAAGGTGTTTCATACTGAACGACATGAAAAGAGCGCATTATGGCGGATTTTATATTTTATTACCCCAGACGGAAATCTATAAAACCAGCAAATAAACCACGGAAAGTGGTAAAAAAATTTCAGTATAAACAAAATTGTAGATTTTGGAAAGCTTGTGAACAATTGATGAGTGCCCTGTGTGGAATTAATGGCAGTGTTCAGTGGCAAAACAGGGTGAGTATCTCTTGTGGGGCAGAATAGGGTGAGTCAGTTCAGGGTTAGTGTTCCTTCTGAGGTGACTGCGTGGCCACAGAGTATTAGTAGAGGACGTCCTCAAACCGAAGCTGCAGGAACTGACAGAGTGGAGGTGGAAGGGGAAGGTTGGGCAGCGTCTGCGGGAGTCTCCCCTCCAGGTAGGATCGCAGGGCGCAGCGGCAGAGATGCTGCAGGGAACGTGGTCTCTCTGACAGCGAGAAGACGGACTCGAAGAACCTCGAGTGTTTCTAAAAGAAGATAGAGGGCAAGAATGAGAGAGGGCATGAAGGGTACTAGGGGTGAGTGTTGGGGACTAGATGACTCGGGGTGTCCCTACAGGCAGTTTGCCACCAGATGGCAAGTTCTGGGTCACAAGAGGCTTTCCCCAAGACTGAATCTAAGACGAGACCAACAACTGATTTTTGACTGAATATTTGAGTCTTTACAGCAGGAGAAACGGGTGACTAGATGGGGCCCCTGGGGGCCGATCTGCTGTAAAGTTTCAAATTCTGTGATCCATTGGGTTGGTGAGAACCTCAGACTGACGCTTGGTTGTAGAGACACTCAGAGCATTGTGTTAGCGAGACCCTCAGACTATTAGGTTGGTGAGACCCTAAGACTGATGCTTGATTGTGGAGATGCTCAAAGCATTGGGTTGGTGGGATGCTCAGACTGATGCTGGGTTAATGGGACCTGCAGATGGATGCCGGGTTAATGGGACCCCCAGACTGATGCCGGGAACGGTGACCCTGTTACAGACCCTCAGACTGATGCCGGGTTGATGGGACCCTCAGACACACATATAGACAGTATTATACACAGATGAGATGACCTGTTGTTCCTCCTTTGGTACAACCTCAGCCCACTCTTCTGTCACCCGCACTCGGCTGTATGTGTTTAGCAAAGCCTCCACTGTCCGAGGGGACGAGTAGCAGTATCGCAGGACCTGAACCAGGGGACAGGGGAGTCGGGTTACTTTATGAACACCAGGAGTTATAAAGTATAATTGCCCCTAGGCTGTGCTGATGTAAATGATGCCAGGGTTGGGGTCAGGTGGGGCCATGGGGCAATACTGTTAGAAGCGCCCCTTTACAATATATACAGCTCGTAACAATATTCTCACATCCTGATATTCACTCTGTTGTATAAGGGACAGGAAGGGGCCACAGACACGCCAGGGGGCCCAACATGAAAGTTATAACAGCGACCAAGTATCCAACACGATCCGGCACCCAGCAGATAAGGCAGGAGAAACAGACATCTTTACATCTGTCATGGAAGCTGCTTCTGTCCGTGTGCTGCTACCGGATATACAGATATCCCCACATACATGCATACACACACACACACATATATATGCACACATGTACACACACACTTATACATGCACACACACTGACTGCCATAAACCCAGATCTCAGCTCCCTGGGACCGCGGAGTATCTCGGCTCCCTGGGACCACGGAGTATCTCGGCCCCCTGGGACCGCGGAGTATCTCGGCCCCCTGGGACCGCGGAGTATCTCGGCCCCCTGGGACCGCGGAGTATCTCGGCCCCCTGGGACCGCGGAGTATCTCGGCCCCCTGGGACCGCGGAGTATCTCGGCTCCCTGGGACCGCGGAGTATCTCGGCTCCCTGGGACCGCGGAGTATCTCGGCTCCTGGGACTGCAGGCTGCTAGCTGGCATCCCGAGTAACTCTGAGCCTCACCTTTTCTTTATGATCAGAGAGCCACGCAGCTTCCACGCTTACTGACTGCAGCATGTGACCACAGAGAGAGCTTCTTACTGGCTGATCCTGTCACAGGAAGACAGGATCAGCCAGTAAGAAAAAGGAAGCCCACAGGAAGAAGTAAGCCCACTTTGTCATCACTGATCATACATCCATAATGGAGTCTATCTGAGTCTTTGAATATATCCCTGGTGCAAGAGAGGGGCCCCATGCACCAAGTGGGCCCCTAAAAGACCTCCCACATCACCCAGGACAAGTGCACCCCTAGAGGAAGCCATCTTGGCTACCATGCTCTATTCTGAGCACTGGGGTATGATGGCAAATTCTGTTCCTGGTGAATCTAATGGTCACTTCCTGTATTCCTCACACTCGTTTACTACTCACGTCATTCCTGCCAGTCCTTCCTTTGCATTATAACGCTCACCTTTATTAGAGCCCCTGGCCACACGCGAATTGCCCCGTGATTGAGAAGCGCTCGTACGATGATCTCTGGCTGGTGCTGCAGCTTGTACGCGATGGTCTGCAGGATGTTGTGCATGGCTGTGTTGCCGCTGTAGCTCATAATGTTCACTTCAGCTCCATGTTCCAGCAGCAGTTCCACCACCTGGGGGTTGGCGCTCTTACAGGCCACGTGCAGCGGGGTCTGCTGGTCGCGGTCACCGACATGAATGTCTGCTCCGCTTTCTATGAGCCGCTGGCAAACCTGGAAGTATTGCTCCAGTTCCTGTGGGCTCTGAGGTTGGCCGCAGGTGGCACACAGTGGGGTTTCTCCATTTACATTCTTCTTATTTACGGCGGCCCCGTAGCCCAGGTAAAGGTCCACGTGTTCCCACATCCCGTGACGAGCAGCCACGTGTAGCGGTGTTCCTTCCTCGTCTTCACTCTGACTGTTCACGTGGGCGCCATACTGCAGCAGGAGCTTGGAACATCTGGCCAATGCAAGACAACAGCTGGGAAAAGGCGCTCGGTGACCCCCCGGCCGCTGACCTCACCCTGCGAGCACCTTATAACTCCTGGGACTTACTGCTAGGACTGGGGGTCTCCCTACAACTTACACCCCGTTACTGACTGCTAGGACTGGGGATTTCCCTACACCTTACACCCCGTTACTGACTGCTAGGACTGGGGGTCTCCCTACAACTTAACCCCGTTACTGACTGCTAGGACTGGGGGTCTCGGTACACCTTACACCCCGTTACTGACTGCTAGGACTGGGGGTCTCGCTACACCTTACCCCCCGTTACTGACTGCTAGGACTGGGGGTCTCCCTTCACCTTACACCTTGTTACTGACTGCTAGGACTGGGGGTCTCCCTTCACCTTACACCTTGTTACTGACTGATAGGACTGGGGGTCTTGCTATACCTTACACCCCGTTACTGACTGCTAGGACTGGGGGTCTCGCTACACCTTACACCCCGTTACTGACTGCTAGGACTGGGGGTCTCACTACACCTTACACCCATGACTTACGGGTAGGACTGGTGGGTCGTGCAGAGGTGTAGCGGAAATGTTCCCTCCTCGGAGCGCGAGTTGGGATTGGCTCCGTATCTCAGCAGGATCTCTGCACACTCGGGCTGTGCGTTCTCACAAGCACCATGCAGAGCACTCTCCCCGCCTGGGGCAAACTCCACATCTGCCCCTTCTCTGAGCAGTAACTGGAGGCATTCTGCGTACCCTCGAGTCGCTGTGACGTACAGCGGGCAGGTGAACTCCTCCTCATAGGTCAGCGACCAGATTCCTGAGAAGAAAAGGGACAGGAGATTTTGTGGAGGCAATCAGATTAATGACTACTGGAGGCAAAGTAATAGAGCAGCCAGGGTCTAATGCCCCAGTCACTGTCTGATAGCCGGTGTCTAATGCCCCAGTCACTCTCTGATAGCCGGTGGCTAATGCCCGGTCACTGTCTGATAGCCGGTGTCTAATGCCCCAGTCACTGTCTGATAGCCGGTGTCTAATGTCCGGTCACTGTCTGATAGCCGGTGTCTAATGCCTCAGTCACTGTCTGATAGCCGGTGTCTAATGCCTCAGTCACTGTCTGATAGCCGGTGTCTAATGCCTCAGTCACTGTCTGATAGCCGCTGTCTAATGCCCAGTCACTGTCTGATAGCCGGTGACTAATGCCCGGTCACTGTCTGATAGCCGGTGTCTAATGCCCGGTCACTGTCTGATAGCTAGTGTCTAATGCCCGGTCACTGTCTGATAGCTAGTGTCTAATGCCCGGTCACTGTCTGATAGCTGGTGTCTAATGCCCGGTCACTGTCTGATAGCCGGTGTCTAATGCCCGGTCACTGTCTGATAGCCGGTGTCTAATGCCCGGTCACTGTCTGATAGCCGGTGTCTAATGCCCGGTCACTGTCTGATAGCCGGTGTCTAATGCCCGGTCACTGTCTGATAGCCGGTGTCTAATGCCCGGTCACTGTCTGATAGCCGGTGTCTAATGTCCGGTCACTGTCTGATAGCCGGTGTCTAATGCCTGGTCACTGTCTGATAGCCGGTGTCTAATGCCCGGTCACTGTCTGATAGCCGGTGTCTAGTGCCTGATGACCGTCTTTGTCTGGGTCACTGCCCAGCTCTCAGGTTTAGTGAAGTCTCTGTCCCGCTCTCTGTCCCCATCGTCCTCGGTCTCTCTGTCCCCTGCCTATCTCTCTACTCCCCTTTTACTGCCCTCGGTCTATATTTAAATCCCTCGTGATGTCTATCATTTGCAGCAGTTCACAAGCCAACGCAGGCTGCAAACACTCTCGTAATCACATAAACATACAGACGCTCTCATGGTGAAAAACATTAAAACATGCGTTTTTACATTTTTATATAAATAATTGGTCGTCACGCGTGTAACACACACCTGCAGATGCATGTGCACCAACATAGAGGCGTGTGAACACGAGAACACGGACATACTCAGAGCTGTTGTGTTATAGTGATATTCCTTCCACTCTTCCAAGTCACTCGTATCAAACACAGAATTGGGGTGGATCTGATCCTCGGGGTCCCTCAGCAGCGCACGCACACTCTCTGTGTCCCCGGATAAAAGAGACATCCAGTATTTCAAAGGTGCCCCCTCTGCTTTATGCGTCACAATGATGCCACGATACATGTCTGATGTGTCCCTGGCTGTCTACTGTCTCTGTGTAACGTATCTCTTGCGGTCTAATGTCTCCAGACGAGGACTCCTTGGCTATCTAATGTCTCCTTGTGGCATTTCCCTGACTGTCTCATGTCCTCCTTTGCAGTTTTATGGTTCCTATTTGAAACGTCTCTCTCTCTCTCTCCCCAGTCTCTTCTGTAAGGCTTATTTTTAGACCCTGAGGACGGTTCTCTCACTGATGATCATTTTAGGTAATCGAGAACACGTCAGGGCTGCACAACACGCTAACACCGGTGCGCACACACGGACATTCATGTGGGGCAGCCGGTTGGGAGAGTTTGGGGGACAATCTCTATGGACTGCTGACACAACAAGGCAAGGAACACAGGGGAAGGAGTGAGGAGCCGGAATCCTCGGACGCTTCTCCTTTAAGCAAGGATAGGACATCTTAACTGGGACATGGGGAGAGGATAGAGGAACCAGAATCCTCAGATGATTCAGGGAAGAAGGGCAAAGGTACATAGGAGACAGACAAACATGGATACAGGAACTAGCCTAGGACTATGTGATAACAATTGGAGATTCCATCACATCTTATGGCCATAGTATGCTTAGCCCACCACTACGCCAAAATACTCCAATGACGGCGGGTCCTAACGCTAAGCCCTGCATATGAAAGGACTGATAAACTAAACATTGAATCCAAACACAGAACCGAGAAGGAAATACCTTTAGACTGCAGACTGAGACAAACAGAGCACACAGGTGGGGCGCACCTTATAAAGGAAACAGAGCTGAAGCAAAGAGCAAGACTAGAATCAGAAGTTCAGTACAGAGCATACGGAAATCCAGGAATGGATCACAGCAAAACATGGGAACTGAGGCAAGGCAGGGAAAAACAGATATGCAGCTCCGCAGCCTGGATGGACCCTGACAGGGAGCAGCGATTATAATATGGCTTCCTCTTGATTTAGCCTAATATGGGACTAAGAAATACACTTAGAAATAGACTTTTGCATCAACACAAATTTTCATTTTAAAAAACTTTGTTTGTTCTGCGAGATAGGTCAAGGGACTAGTGCTTGTCTTCATTCAAACCAGGCAAACAGCATTAAGTTCGTGCAATCTGACACAGGGTCAGGTTTATTAGAAAGGTCGCAAAGACAAAAGAAATATAACAACACAGCAACAAAAGAAATACCTTGCCTGTCCGGCACTTACTACACAAGGGATGCCCCTCACTACCAGCTGGAGAGCTGCTCTCTGCCAACTTAACACAATCCGTCCAGCAACCTTTACTCACTTTACTCCAACATCTCTCCCACACAAAGGCTTTCTGTGTCCTCAGCCAGAGAGCTACCTGCCCTCCTGGCTTCCCTTTTATATCCGCCCTCTCATTCACCTAAATTAATCACCTCGCAGGTGGAAGACTCTGGTGTTACTTCAGATAGGAAAGGAACCTAGGAGAAACATACCTCCCTTCCCCACCAATCCTACATGAATGTCACAGTTCGTACAAATGCCTGACAAAAGGGGGGGGGACAAAACGAGCTCAAAGCAAATGAGAAAGCTCCGAATCTTCACTTCTCTCTCTCAATCCCCCTTCCTTCCCCGACGACCACTTCCATGTCTCCTTCTCTGCTCCTCCGAAGGTCCGCTTCTCCATGGCTCCATTATTCTCTCCTCTTCCGAGTGCTTCTGCAACAGAGCAGTTTGGGGAATGGGAAGGGGCTTCCCTGTGGTGCGCACCGAGGAGTTATTCGGGGGTACGGATCGCAGCTTCAGTGAGACTTTATTCTCACTATCCGCGGGACCACGAGTTTTCCCCGTTTCTTGACAGAATTTTCATGTGTTCATTTTTTGGGCTTCACCTGGACCAGCATTCTCAGGGGTAACATAGTAACATAGTTGAAAAAAGACCAAAGTCCATCAAGTTCAACCTATATACATATTGTGTCCCTACTGTGTTGATCCAGAGGAAGGCAAAAAAACCCTTATGAAGCAGATGCCAATTGCCCCATACCAGGGGGAAAATTCCTTCCCGACTCCAAATATGGCAATCAGAATAAATCCCTGGATCAACGTTCTGTCCCTATTAATCTAATATCCATAACTTGTAATATTATTGCTTTCAAGAAACACGTCCAGGCTCCTTTTGAACTCTTTTATTGAGTTTACCATTACCACTTCCTCTGGCAGAGAGTTCCATAATCTCACCGCTCTTACTGTAAAGAACCCCCGTCTGTGCTCCAGCCGTAGAGGATGTCCCCTTGTTATAGATACAGTCCTGGGTATAAATAGGTCCTGGGAGTGATCTCTGTACTGTCCCCTTATATATTTATACATAGTTATTAAATCCCCCCTAAGCCGTCTTTTTTCCAAACTAAATAACCCTAATTCTGATAATCTTTCTGGGTACTGTAGTCCTCCCATTCCCCTTATTACTCTGGTTGCCCGTCTTTGAACCCTCTCCAGCTCCACTATATCTTTCTTGTACACTGGTACCCGGGGAAGATCCGCCTGATGGTCTTAAGTAACTACACTACATGAGAAAAGTACGTGGCCCCGGTCTGGCCCCTGCTCCTAGTTACTGAGTTTGGGTTTCAGCCCAGAGACAGACGTCGGCAGCAGAACGGGTCATGCTTAAGAGCTCAGCGACTCTAAACTGCCACAGGATGCCACCTTTACCACAAATCCGTCCATGAAACCTCTGCCCTGATAGATCTGCCCCGGTCTGGTGTAACCGCTATTATTGTGGGGGTGTCCAGGAGTAACTACAGCTCAGCCACAAAGCGGTGGCCCTTTTGTCAGGCTCTGCCTGGTGGGTCAAATCTCTTGCCATTCATGAAGACCCAATACTTCGGTGGAGGAAATGCCATCATCACCTGGCAGGAGGTTGGCACCTGTCATACTTCTATACATCTCCTCCTTGGTGGAGGCAGAACCTTTTACCAGGACAGAGGCACCGGACATGATACTTAACCTCCATCATTGGCACCTCCACTTTGTTCAGAGGCCCAGACCCTATACTTGTCCCCTGTGAAGGATATAAAATGGCTGCCTTATGTGTAGTTATAGTCTGAGAAGTGCCCTGGCTCTCCCGTCCTGGCTCTCCGCTCTCTAACTGTCCACACGCTCTTACACTCTGCTCCATATCCACCACCTTCCCTCAAGCGTACCACGAGGCCAGGCCTCAGCGTCTGCTGTCCCGCTCTCCTGCATGCCCCGCTCATGCGCGCCACATGTTCTCACCAGTTCGCTGACTGCTCCAACGCAGTTCATGGCTCCGGTTCGGGATCAGTAGGTCTGCAGGACATCTCCCTCCAATGAAGCTTTTCAGAGCTTCCAGGTCCCCGCTGAATATAGCCTGGTGCACTATGGGGTCCGTGCACAGCAGTGAGGGGCGGCGTGGAGTTCTTGGGACCCCCTCTCTCTGCTGCAGGGATCTCAATGGACGAGATTTTACTTTCTTGCGGATTTCCCACCTCTCCAGCTGCTCTGCCTCTAATGCAAGGGAACGCAAAGCGCAGGACGAGAAGGGGAATCGATGCAAAGACATGTTACTATCCTCAAAATCAGTGTCACGATGCCCTATCACAATCCCTTCATTATTCCTCCCCAGTAGGGCAATATCACCTGGTGTTAGGTCAAAGCTTGCTATTAGAGAGCTATAAACGTCTCACGTGTGCTCAGTGAGAGTCTCAGGGATCACAGGACATTAGATAGTCTCGCAGGCTGTGACACTATAACACTCCTCTCCCTCAGTATCTACAGAGCATTCAGTGTATCCTTCTCTCTCTCTGGCACTGAGTGTACTCCTCTCTCTCTCTCTGGCACTGAGTGTACCCTTCTCTCTCTGGCACTCACAGCCTTCAATCACCACGCTATGTCCTTTTTCCTGTATCTGCCGCTCTCCAAGCTGTCTCTCTATCTACCCCTCTCCAAGCTGTCTCTGAAATCACCGCACTCCTGGCTGTCTCTGTATCCACTGCTGTCCCAGCTGCCTCCCTTCTTGTCTTGCTCCCTGATGTCTCTGTATCCACCACTCTCTCGGCTGTCTCTGTTGCCGTAGTTCTTCTTTCTTTGACCGCTCTGTGTCTGAGATCCAGGTTATTAATATCTGGAGTCACCTGACTCAGTCCTTATATACAAAACAGACTGTCCATCAGCTCCAGGGCTCACACACTGCACTCATACTGCACTCACTCACACTATATCCCTCATATTGTATATTATATACTCTCCAGCCCGTATAACTAATCCCGTCCTTATAACCCGTTATATCCCTGTATATTCCTCATATTATATATTATATACTCTCCAGCCGTATAACTAATCCCGTCCTTATAACCCGTTATATCCCTGTATATTCCTCATATTATATATTATATACTCTCCGGCCGTATAACTAATCCCGTCCTTATAACCCGTTATATCCCTGTATATTCCTCATATTATATATTATATACTCTCCAGCCGTATAACTAATCCCGTCCTTATAACCCGTTATATCCCTGTATATTCCTCATATTATATATTATATACTCTCCGGCCGTATAACTAATCCCGTCCTTATAACCCGTTATATCCTGTATATTCCTCATATTATATATTATATACTCTCCGGCCATATAACTAATCCCATCCTTATAACCCGTTATATCCCTGTATATTCCTCATATTATATATTATATACTCTCCGGTCCGTATAACTAATGCCGTCCTTATAACCCGTTATATCCTGTATATTCGTCATATTAAATATTATATACTCTCCGACCCGTATAACTAATCCCGTCCTTATAACTCGTTATATATCCCTGTATATTCCTCATATTATATATTATATACTCTCCGGCTGTATAACTAATCCCATCCTTATAACCCGTTATATCCTGTATATTCCTCATATTATATATTATATACTCTCCGACCCATATAACTAATCCCGTCCTTATAACCCGTTACATATCCCTGTATATTCCTCATATTATATATTATATACTCTCCGACCCGTATAACTGATCCCGTCCTTATAACCCATTATATCCCTATATATTCCTCATATTATATATATACTACTTCCCGTATAACTAATCCCGTCCTTATAACCCATTATGTACTTGTAAATTCCTCATATTATATACTCTCCAGCTGTATAACTAATCTTGTCCTATACTCTCCAGCCCGTATAACTCATCCTGTCCTTATAACCGGTTATATCCCTGTATATTCCTCATATTATATATTATATACTCTCCGACACGTATAACTGATCCCGTCCTTATAACCCATTATATCCGTGTATATTACTCATATTATATATTATATACTCTCCGACCCGTATAACTGATCCCGTCCTTATAACCCATTATATCCCTGTATATTACTCATATTATATATTATATACTCTCTGACCCGTATAACTGATCCTGTCCATATAACCCGTTATATCCTGTATATTCCTTATATTATATATACTCTCCGGCCGTATAACTAATCCCGTCCTTATAACTCGTTATATATCCCTGTATATTCCTCATATTATATATTATATACTCTCTGGACGTATAACTAATCCTGTCCTTATAACCCGTTATATCCCTGTATATTCCTCATTTTATATATTATATACTCTCCGACCCGTATAACTGATCCCGTCCTTATAACCCATTATATCCCTGTATATTCCTCATATTATATATTATATACTCTCCGACCAGTATAACTAATCCCCTCCTTATAACCCGTTATATCCCTGTATATTCCTCATATTATATATTATATACTCTCCGGCCATATAACTAATCCCGTCCTTATAACCCGTTATATCCTGTATATTCCTCATATTATATATTATATACTCTCCAACCCGTATAACTAATCCCGTCCTTATAACTCGTTATATATCCCTGTATATTCCTCATATTATATATTATATACTCTCCGACCCGTATAACTAATCCCGTCCTTATAACCCGTTACATATCCCTGTATATTCCTCATATTATATATTATATACTCTCCGACCCGTATAACTAATCCCCTCCTTATAACCCGTTATATCCCTGTATATTCCTCATATTATATATTATATACTCTCCGGCCATATAACTAATCCCGTCCTTATAACCCGTTATATCCTGTATATTCCTCATATTATATATTATATACTCTCCGACCCGTATAACTGATCCCGTCCTTATAACCCATTATGTACTTGTATATTCCTCATATTATATACTCTCCAGCTGTATAACTAATCTTGTCCTATACTCTCCAGCCCGTATAACTCATCCTGTCCTTATAACCCGTTACATATCCCTGTATATTCCTCATATTATATATTATATACTCTCCGACCCGTATAACTAATCCCGTCCTTATAACTCGTTATATATCCCTGTATATTCCTCATATTATATACTCTCCGACCCGTATAACTGATCCCGTCCTTATAACCGGTTATATCCCTGTATATTCCTCATATTATAATCGAGCAAATACGGTATGTACTCTCCGACACATATAACTGATCCCGTCCTTATAACCCATTATATCCCTGTATATTACTCATATTATATATTATATACTCTCCGACCCATATAACTGATCGCGTCCTTATAACCCATTATATCCCTGTATATAACTCATATTATATATTATATACTCTCTGACCCGTATAACTGATCCTGTCCTTATAACCCGTTATATCCCTGTATATTCCTCATATTATATACTCTCTGGCCGTATAACTAATCTTGTCCTTATAATCCGTTATATCCTGTATATTCCTCATATTATATATTATATACTCTCCGGCCGTATAACTAATCCCATCCTTATAACCCGTTATATCCTGTATGTTCCTCATATTATATATTATATACTCTCCGGACGTATAACTAATCTTGTCCTTATAACCCATTATATACTGTATATTCCTCATGTTATGATACAATGTGCTATCTCCACAGCAGTAATCCTGGGGCCCCAGTGCTGCTCAGCCGGCCCCTGGACCAGTGAAATCTGCAAGGGGCTGGCTGGAGAGTGAATGGAGTAAGTGCTGGAGTGAGTGCTTAGAGGCTGAAATCAGGCAGGCAGGCGGTTCAAGGGACAACGGTAGCACAGGTAGAATGCTAAAGGCACAGAGTTGGCACAGGCAGGCTGTTTGTTAATCTCTCTCGATGTTGGAAGCTTTGTTGTATTCTGTGAAGTAAAATCTTTCTGTTACACCTGTTTTTTTTAATGGTTCTCCCTCCTCCTCTAAACCCTCTGTTAAAGAATCCTTTTCCTCATTTACTTGGCTCTCACAGAAGTTTAATCTCCCCATTATAATGCGTTTGGGGAATAATAAACTCCCCTCTCCAAGTAATGGGAGCCTCGCGGCATCCGTCTCCAGATTATGTCTGTAATGACTTCATAATGTACATCAGTCCGCACAGCACCTGGCTCCCCCATCGGGCACCGTCCTGCCTTATTGCCTCCCAAACTGATTTTCTAGATGATTCTGGCAGCGCTGTTAAGGTCCAAATGCATGAGGCCTGTGATGCCAACAGGCGTAAAACCGCTGCTGCCCCCCGTGCCCCCGAGTCAAATGCCTGTAATTTAGCTCTAGCACACGCCACCAGCCGCCATTCTATCCAAATCCTAACAAGACACACCATTCTACCAATACATGGTGCAGAACCGGCACGGGCTTTACATGGAGCCACTCATATGCCCACGAATGGCGTAACTAGGTGACCCGGATTCATCCTCCAATAGCCTCCTAAAGGGAAAAAAAACTCCCAGAAGCAGGTTTTATTAACCTGGCAAAGTATGTTTTAGACAAAACAAGTTTATTTCCGTTACACTAATACTCAGCTCTAGGGCAGAAAGGGAGCCTGGACCTTTAGTTAGGCCCTTAAACTTTGTCCACATTAAATGTTGGAGGGTCTGCGGGCCCCCCACGGACAGCACCGATGCAGACACTTCCCAGTAACAGGATGCAGGATTATTAGGGAAATATTACTGTTTGCCCCACGCCCTTTTCAGATTGACTAGGCTGACCCACATGTTAACCATGCCTTTGTGTTTTTTGCCCCCACCCAGACTCTTCCACCCCAGGCACCATTACATCACCACATCCCTACCACCAACACATCTGCACACGCACACCACTTCCCTCCACCCTCACTCACAGTCATCTGTGCATACACACAGCTCCACCACCACCACCATATGCAAGCATCCACACAGTCACCACATCACTCCACCCTCACTCACAATCATCTGTGCATACACACAGCTCCACCACCACCATACGCAAGCATCCACACAGTCACCACATCACTCCACCCTCACTCACAATCATCTGTGCATACACAGCTCCACCACCACCACACGCAAGCATCCACACACTCACCACATCACTCCACCCTCACTCACAATCATCTGTGGATACACGCAGCTCCACCACCACCACCACCATACGCAAGCATCCACACACTCACCATATCACTCCACCCTCACTCACAATCATCTGTGGATACACACAGCTCCACCACCACCATACGCAAGCATCCACACAATCACCACATCACGCCACCTTCACTCACAATCATCTGTGCATCCACACAGCTCCACCACCATGCGCAAGCATCCATGCACACACAGTCAGAATCGTCAGGCCGGACACCATGTTCTCAGATGCAGTTTGTTTATTGGGGTCATTTGCTGCTGGTGTACTTTGTCACAGCCTTGGTGCCCTCAGACACCGCGTGTTTCGCAAGCTCTCCTGGCAGCAGAAGGCGGACGGCGGTCTGGACCTCGCGGCTGGTGATGGTGGAGCGTTTGTTGTATTGCGCCAGACGAGACGCTTCGCTCGCAATCCGCTCAAACACGTCATTCACAAACGAGTTCATGATGCTCATGGCTTTACTGGAGATCCCCGTGTCTGGGTGCACCTGGGGGCAGAGGAGGCAGTTACAAGGAGCACCATATGGGGGGGGGGCACCTTCTTTACCCCCAGAGTACCCTACATTATTTATATTATACGTACACATCAGATTTATGGGGAGCGTCAATATATGTGGGAAGTCACCGGCAGAATTATTGTTTGGCAGACAGCTGGTCACACGAGTTCCAGTATTGAAAACTTGGAAAAGGTTCCCACAAAAACAGGTGATAGAAAAAAAAGGAATGAATAGAATGACCGAGCTGCAAAGCCTTTGGAGAATCTTCAGGTACAAATTCCTGTACAAGGTTCAAACGACGGGAACGCTGAAGGGAAAGTTATCCAGCATTATTCTCCAAGATCATATATAGTGCAAACCAATGATGGGCAAGGCTTACGTAGGAATCGCAGGCATTTCATGGCTATTCCATCAGGTCACAACAATTCGTCAGTGACCGAAACCTGTGAGGATTCATCGAACGCTCCCTTGCAACTGGAGAACGAAGATGCCAGAGAAACTTTGCAAAGCTCAACTGACTTTCCTGCCAGGTGGATATATCAAAAAACCTAATCGTCTCATTGAACAATGTTAACAGGGACTGAAGTTATTTCACAGACTACAATTTAAAGAAAACCATTGTACTTTAAGTTTTCTGTTTAAAAGAAAAAGGGAAATGTGTGGTGTTGAGATTATCTAGCCTGTCATGTGCACAATGGTATAGTCAAGAAGAGGCTCGAGAGTGTGAACGAAAAAGTTCAGTTATGAAGACATGTGCTTGATAAGACACTGGTTACTGATTTAACAATACATGTATTTAGCTATACATTAGACAGGGCGCCAACTCGCCGATTTAGCTATACATTAGACAGGGGGGCCAGTTCAGTCCTTCAGTTTGCACTCAGGAGTTTGTGATGTTCAGCTCTCCCACCATCTACAGCTTTAGTGAATCCCAGAGAAGTTTCTCAGATGGCTTCATGTTAAAGTCGTACTGACCCCGGCTGGTTGGCAGGTATGGGCACCATGAAGCCAGGGCACTTTACCATAGAAGAGACAGGCTGGGGCATTAAGGGTAAGATGTTCACAATGGCAGGAAAGCAGCCTCCAGGACTTAGAGCCCATCAGATTTTGTTCACAGTGCAGTCTTTAGGTAAAATTATTAAAAGCTGCCCCTCAGAAGCCCAGCAGCCATCTCCCAAAGAGTCACCAAGTGGCCAATAAACCACAGCACAAGCCAGGGCCCCAGCACCTGAAACAAAGCACAGCCTGTCCTGCTCAATGACAGCTTCTCAAAACACCTACCTGCTTGAGCACCTTGTAGATGTAGACAGAGTATGTCTCCCGCCGCTTGGCCTTCCGCTTCGAGGGCTTCTTATCACTCACATGTTTGCCTTTCTTTTTACTCAATTCAGCATTCATGTCTCCCACAACCACTCAGCACCAAAGCCCACATTCGCCCCACTCACACTCCACTTATATCCACAGGCCTCGTTAAGCTTCTCGGCTCAGACACACCCCAGGCCCCAAACAACTCACCTGCAAGATAAATTGGGGGCAATTTATCCCCATGGATGTGTCAAAAAAGGGGTCACAGACAGCAGCTAAGGGTTTCTCAGGCCTAGAAATAAACGTCTAGTTAATGTTGGGGCGTGAAGACATGTGGGAACTGCGATATCATAACTGATGGTATAACTTCACAAAATCTGCCCCTTCTGTCTCAAAGATAGGCATTTAATCATTGTCCTGTTGAGAGAGGGTTAATCATTCAACTGGTATGAAGAGGGTTAATCGCTGCTTTGTAGGGATCATCTGGTGATCTCGGCACCCCTACAGGGAAATAGTTATTCCCAAACAGAGAAAGGGTTAATCAGTATTTGTATGGCTTTCAGAACACTCATACATGTCCATTGGACTGAGCGGCGCATGCACGATGTATGCTCTCCCGGAAGGGAATTGGTTACTCATGTGACCCACATCCAGATCTATGCACGGACTGTATGGGGTGACGAATCTGAAGAAACCTGGACGTTCTAATGGACTTTCGCGATCATCACGATGAGTCTTGTGCTGACCGTATAGGTGCGAGGACATAGCCCGGACCCTGGTCAGCTCCCAGTTTCTACACTTTCCTCTTCTTCTCATGCTTGCCGCCGGGAAGCTAAAAAGCTAAAAACGCAAGAAAAGCACTTTCTCTAATTAGGCAGCAGCACCCAAATAAGCGTTCCTCCAACACTTAATAATCTATACAACTCTTCCATTCTGGATCTGTTGAGCTGTAAGGAAGGTGGTCTACATTATATCTTCAGGCAAGCTGCAAAAGAAAATCCTGAATCATCTCCTGAGGAGGCCGCTTGTCCGGTGAAACGCATTGAGCGAGAGAGATATTGAGAAGCTCTTGCTGCTGGACGGTGGACTTCCCTGTGCCTGGTGTTACGCTGATCACCTTCTACACGCTTTTGTACGTTTCATACGTTACCTTATCCACTCAACCGAGTGATACTGTGCCATTGCTGCTGTGTTTTTATATTTTTTAGCTATGAACAATTAAAGAATATTTTATGATGAGCTCATTTATGTCCTTAGAAATGTGAGTGCATTACTTGCCAAATATCTCTTTTTTCCCTTTGTGTATGTGCGCTCCATTTGAAAGAGAAGCTGAAGAGCTCCCAGTTTCTATCCTTTCCTCCTCTTCTCACGTCTGCCGCCGGGAAGCTGAAATCTCCCATTTTCTATGCTTTCCTCCTCTGCTCATGTCCGCCGCCAGGAAGCTGAAGATCTCCCATTTTCTATCCTTTCCTCTTCTTCTCGTGTCCACCACCGGGAAGCTAAAGAGCTCCGAGTTTCTATCCTTTCCTCCTCTTCTCACGTCTGCCGCCGGGAAGCTGAAATCTCCCATTTTCTATGCTTTCCTCCTCTGCTCATGTCCGCCGCCAGGAAGCTGAAGATCTCCCATTTTCTATCCTTTCCTCTTCTTCTCGTGTCCACCACCGGGAAGCTAAAGAGCTCCGAGTTTCTATCTTTCCTCTTCTTCTCACGTCCGCCGCCGGCGGGAAGCTGAAGAGCTCCCAGTTTCTATCCTTTCCTCTTCTTACATCCACCGCCGGGAAGCTGAAATCTCCCATTTTCTATGCTTTCCTCTTCTTCTCTTGTCCACCGCTGCCGGGAAGCTGTTGGTCTTTATAAGTCAGCATTTAGCATGTACTTTGTGGACTACGAAATCGGACCAGATCCCGCGGAGCTCTCAGAACCAACAGTCAATGTGGCCTGAGAAAGCCTTCTGCATTGTGGGTATCTGGGAGAGGTTGGAGGGGACAAATCTACAAGGTGGAGGAGAGTGAACTGGATGGAGCACCGCCCCTACATCCCCGCCGTGGCTGGACAAAGCACCGCCCCTACATCCCTGCCACAGCTGGATGAGGCACTGGCCCCGCCTTCTTTATTAATTGGGTGACAAAATAATAGATGGAGGAGGCGCCAGAGACGTCGCGGATGCATCTTCATTCAGAAGACGCGTCAAAAAACTGCAACCTCTGAGTTTAGATCCTAATATCATTGAATGCATCTGAGCGACAGAAGGTTGTAGTGAATGGTGTATGTTCAGAGCAAGGTCTTATTGCCAGCTGGGTACCTCGGTGGGCTCTACTTGGACTCGTTCTGTTTAATATTTTTATTAAAGGTCTTGTTCCCAGTGGGGTACCACAGCAGCCCAACCAACACGCCGCAGCTGTTGCGGGTCCATCCAGGGTTGCCTCTTGGACACATTTGTTGGGAAATATGGAAAAGCAGCTGTTTCTTCCCCAGCTCATAACACATTTAGTTACATAGTTACCTAGTTATATATGCTGAAAAAAGACCTGCGTCCATCAAGCTCAGCCTTTCCTATATCTGTTAATTTGTTGCTGTTGATCCAAAAGAAGGCCAAAAAAAAACCACCTGGTTTCGCTCTTTCCAATTTTGCACTAACCAGGGAAAAAAATTCATTCTTGACCCCAAAATGGCAGTCAGATTTCTCCTTGGATCAATAAGCCATTTCCCCATAATTAAATATTATATCCCTGAATATTATGTTTTTCCAGGTATCCATCCAGTTGCAGTTTAAACGTCGGTACAGACTCCGATAAAACTACCTCCGCAGGCAGAGAATTCCACATCCTTACTGTAAAAAACCCTTTCCTCTGCTTTAGTCTAAATCTCCTTTCTTCCAGTCTAAACGCATGACCACGTGTCCTATGCATAGTCCTGTTTATGAACAGATTTCCACACAATGGTTTGTATTGGCCCCGAATATATTTATATAATGTTATCATATCCCCTCTGAGGCGACGTTTTCTAAACTAAACAGATTTAAATTAGTTAACCTTTCTTCATAACTATAGAGCTCCATTCCTTTTATTAATTTTGTAGCCCGCCTCTGCACCCTTTCTAGTGCTATGATATCCTGCTTTAGAACAGGTGCCCGAAATTGCACAGCATATTCAAGGTGCGGCCTTACCATTGATTTATAAAGGGGCAAAATTATATCTTTATCCCGCGACTTGATGCCCCTTTTTATACAGGACAATACCTATCGTGTGGAACCGTGTCAAACGCCAAATCCAAGTAGATTACATCCACTGAAACAGCCTGATCGACACTGCTACTTACTTCTTCATAGAATGCAATTAAATTAGTATGACAGGACCTATGTTTCATAAAACCATGCTGATTTTTGCTTATACTATACATCTCATGTAATTTGCTGCCCCCTGCAGGCTGTGGGATGTATAACTGCGTACCTGATTGCTCCATTTATAAAGCCCATACCCTGCAGAGGGCAGCATACAGTGACACAAAGTTTTACTTCATTGAGAGGGTAGTAGATAAGTAGAACATCTTCCCAGCAGAAGTTGTAGAGACTAATACCCTCACTGTATTAAACATACATATGGTTCCTGATTCAAAGACGAGACCAATCACAGATTAAGGTTTGTGTGTTTATAGCAGGAGAAATGAGCAACTAGACAGGACAGATCTGCTGGGAATTCAAGCTGTAAGCCCCAGACCCAGGCACTGAACACAGTAGCTTCCAGCAGGCGGCGCTCGTGTTACACGTAAACGACTGAACTGATTTCACGCACTCTGCGCATTTCCTCTTTAAGTTTATTTGCTTTCTCTGAGTTACAGATAAATAATTTGTTAAAAAAACAAAACAAATGAAAGATAGACGTGAGGCTGAGTGGCGGCGGTCGCTCAGGGGCCAGAGTCAGAAGCTGCACACACTACACCTGTCTGTACAATAAGCGCTGCCCACCACGGCTCCGTGACTGCCTACATAACACAAGCAACGCCACAAACCGCCCTCATGCTTCGACTCATCGGGGACATGTCTTGAGAAAGGAACACAATGAGGCTTGTTCCTCATGTGTGATTTTATTTGCATGAGGGTCTCATCTTGGCTTCAAGGAGGGATATCGCGGCTGTCCCGGGGGTGGGGGGGGGATGATAAGGTTCATTGGCCCTTGCGCGGGGCTTCACCATCATTCAGCCTGGACTTCAGATGTTGCTTGTAGGAAATGATACCTCCTGTCCACTTGGTGACCGCCTGCTTTTCACACACCCAGATCTCCTGCGCAACCTGTGGATCGGGGTTAGAGGATCAGCACCTACAGACCGGCCTTTTTACATTCAGCAGGTAGACGCAACCTCGTGACTTACCTGCTGTATAAGCCGGAAGTCGTGGCTTACAAGCATCATCCCCCCCTCAAATTCATTGATGGCATCCGCAAGAGCGTCTATGGTCTCGATGTCCAGGTGATTAGTCGGCTCATCCAGGAAAAGCATGTGGGGTGTTTGCCAGGCCAGCCAAGCAAAGCAGACGCGGCACTTCTGCCCATCGGACAGGTTTCGGATCGGACTCACCTGGGAAGGGAAGAGACCATAAGATGTTACTGCCGGTCTTGGTGAGCATGCGCAGCAGAGAGACAGGAGACACCAAACAAAGGATAAAAACGCATGGCTGCCCCTCTACGGCAGCAGGCTCCGAACAGAAGACGTAAGTGAACATTGAATACAATTTACAGGGACGGGGAGAAGCGAAGAACCTAAACGAGGATCCGAGGGAATCACCTGCTGTTTCCCGGTCAGGCCGTATCTCCCAATGATCTTTCTCATCTCCTCCTTCTCTTTGATTTCTGGATAACATTTCATCATATATTCCAGGGGAGACAGGTCCAGGTCAAGCTGCTCTGTTAGATGCTGGTGGTAGCGGCCAATCTTCACGTGAGAATGTTTCCGGATCATTCCATCTGATGGCAGCAACTGGACAGACAGAAGACAAAATAAATGGGGACCGTGACAACGGATGATTAAAGAAATGATACAGAGGAAGCTCTCTGCAGGGTCTCACGGCTCACCTCTCCCGCCAGTAGTTTCAGTAAGGTGGATTTCCCAGCCCCATTAGGGCCTACAAGGGCCACACGAGTATCCAGGTCTATTCCAAACTCCAGGTTCTTGTAGATTAGGGGCTGTGGAGCAGGAAGAAGTTGGAGATAAGAAGAAAATACAAAAACCTAATGGCCAGGAGAAGACACGGTTTGTGGCGACCATCCCTTCACCCATCTTACCCCATCAGCCGCGTACCGGAAGCTGACATTCTGCACCATGATCACCGGAGGAGGGATCTTGCCACAGGATGGAAAAAAGAATGAGAGCGTCTGTAACAGAGAGAAAATATAAAAAGGAAAAGCTGTCTTCCGTGGCTTTTATCAGACAAAATTAAACCATAAGGGAAGTGGCCCCAACACAATGATACCGGACGGCTGCAGGAGATCCCCAAGTGGTCTGCAGGTAGCATCCTTCGTCATATAATGTAAACCCTTTATATAATGGACGATGAGTAAAAAAATGATATTCATAGAAAGCCGTTTATGTCCTTACAAAAAAAACGTGCAGGAGCAAAATATCCATAATTACCGTATCGCGCAGACCTTCCCCGACTGTGGGGAGTTCTCTCTGACAGTCAGGGAAGGTCTGCGCGATGGACGCAGACAACCCCCGCTGCTAACCGCACCTCCTTCCCGCTGCAGCGGAAGTTGCCAACGCGAATCGCGTAGACTTCTACCTGCTGCCCGGGGAGTCAGAAGCACCGGTGAGTTGGGGGGGGGGGGTGTTAAATGGGGGGCATAAGGCATTTCTGTAGGCAGAGTGCTCTATGAAATGCCTTTTAACCCTCTATACGCCACTCTGCCTCCTGAAATGCTTTATACGTCCCTATATGCCACTCTGTCCCATAATATGCCTTTTAACCCCCTAAATGCCAGAGTGGCATATAAGGGTATAAGGCATTTTTGGAGGCAGAGTGGCACATAGAGGGTATAAGGCATCTCTGGGGCAGATGTGCATAACTGGGGGGGGCAGGTTGGAAAATAAAAGGAAATAAAACCAAAAAAATATTTTTCTGAATCATAGTAAAACTTTTTTCCTATAGGGTCGTCTTATATTCAGATTTTAGGGGGGTCTTCGAGCAAATACAGTATTAGGGAATTAGGGTTAAACACAGAATAGGGTGGGAAATAACCATGAAGGGGTTAATACTCCTCTACGGCTATGAGCCCACTGCCGAGTCTTACCTTGTCGTTGACCACCTTTTCTGTTAGTCCTGATGACATCATCTTCTGCAGGGTTTTCTCTTTGCTCTGTGCTTGTCGGGCCAACTTCGCACTTCCGTGACCAAACCGCGCAATGTAGTTCTAAAACACAACCCAACAGATCAAGGAAAACTCCTACTATGCACAGCTCATTCCTCCACAGGCGCCACGCGGCAGCCCACCAGGGACTCCAAAATTGGAAGTTCACAGCAGGAATCGGGGAGATGATGTCCAAAATGTCTCCCTACATTAACTATACATTACCCAGGGGGCCGGCTCGCCGATTTAACTATACATTACCCAGGGGGCCAGCTCGCCGATTTAACTATACATTACCCAGGGGGCCGGCTCGCTGATTTAACAGTTTTCCCCTTTAATGAATTGACGGCAGCCTTTCCAGTCTAGCCACACAAAACAACTTTTATAACCACCCTTCTACAAAATACAACCAAACCACCTCTCCTCCGCAGCCAAGGAACCTTAAAAAAAAAGAGCGCCGGACCTCTCCGGAACCTCCTACCTTCATGTGTGCGATCTGATCCTGCTCCCAGTTGAACCTCTTCATCTGATTCTCCTCCAGCTCCAGGCGAGTTTTTACATACTGGTCATAATTACCCTGCAGAGAGACAGAGGTGAAAAGTTAGTCTGCGGGCCCACTCCCCCCCCTCCTCTCACGGCGGTTCCGCTCTCTTCCAAAACCCCAGCCCCTGCGCCGCCTCTCTTCCAAAACCCCAGCCCCTGCGCCGCCTCTCTTCCAAAACCCCAGCCCCTACCTCTCACAGCTGGCCGGCGCCCCCCAAGCGCCACTTACCGTGTAATATTTCAGCTTGCGGTTGTGCAGGTGGATAATATTGGTACAAACGCCGTTAAGGAAATCCTGGGAATGCGACACGAGGACAAGAATCCTGCGGAAACTGCAGAAAGAGGGAGAGAAAACAGGCATTGGAAGCCATAGGAAAGCTGCTTTCTAAATCAGACTTAAAATATTTCCTTCTACTTCAAATGACCCAAAGGTCACTAAACTTCACGAATACAACGGCTCAGATTTATTGCTTTCTGGGGACAGCGCAGTGTTTTTCACAGGGCTATTCCTCTCCCTCGCATTATGGAGGGCTTACCCTGGGGAGCTTCTCGTGCAGGAAAGGCTGAGGTGGCCCCTGCATAATGTACAGGTAATATGGGGGAAGTTTTTTAAAGTCATGTCAATACACTGTTAGGAGCATTAAAAGCACGTGAGCTCTGGGTTCACCAGGTTGGTTGCATTAGTGGACTCCATGTCACGGTTTCCACCGAAAACTCACTTTTTCAGCTCTTCCTCCAGCCACACGCAAGCCTCGAGATCCAGGTGGTTTGTGGGTTCATCAAGTAGCAACATGAAAGGGCGGATAAAGAGGGCTCTGAAACCAAGACAAAACCCGTTAACTCCAATAGTCCGGAAGCAGCTCTTTAACACATCGACAGAAGCCATGAAGAAGAGGAAATGGAGACGCCATGTACAGCCAACCCAGAGGAAAGAAAGGTTTCACCTGGCAAGAGCCACACGCATCCTCCAACCACCACTGAAGTCCTTCAGCTTCTTGCGCTGCATGGCAGGTGAGAACCCAAGGCCGTGGAGGATCCGCGACGCCCGCACCTCTGCCTTGACAGCATCCAATTCCTCGAGACGCTCGTACAGTTCGAGCAACTTCTCGCATTCAGCTGGAGAGGACAGACGTTCAGCGCGGGGAAGGATGTAGAAGACTTCGAACATTTTAGCAGAGGAAGGAGGGGGGCAGAACACCTAAACTGCCTCCTAACATTATAGTGCTATTGGCTCGATACCCTGGTGAAGGTAAGACCTAACTAAGGACCCTAACCCTATAAAAGGAGGCAATCCTCAATGATGGATTTAGTGATGTAAAGAGAGGCAGCCGACCCCCAGCTTGTCTAAAGGCAAGCTATATGATTACAATATACCCTTGGGCAGACGTATAATATGCCCAGACTTCAGGACAGGCCCCAGTTAATACGCCACAAAGTGACAGCATTTTATAATATAACTCGCATACGCACTAAACAAAAGCACATCACACGACACGTGGAATTTAGCAATATGTACAATAAGAAAGCAGTTGGCTGCCCCCCGCAGGCAGACCCCCGCACTGCACCCAGCTGTATTTCCACGCCGGCTACACGCCAGCTTCTACGTCTTCCAGACGCCGGGACAAGATGGGCTGCGAACCGACCAAATATACAGCAACCCGTCGGCAAACTACTCAGATAAGCCCGAGGTACACGTGCTGCTCCGCGCGCAGTGCAGCTATAGTGAAAATACTGCATCTCACATTGGGTGCTACGTAAAACCCAGGGTGCCGGCGTCCACATTTAAACAGAAGCCAATGACATGTAAACATGCAATGTCATACATGGTAAACGGGGCAACGCTGACCTGGCACAGGCATTTCAGGACTGACCCAGCACACACCCTGACCAGAACCTCACCATCCTCATGCGCTAGTCTCTCGGCCTCTTTTTCCAGCATGTTCCTCTCGGTGTCCACCTCCATCACACATTGAAGAGCAGTCTTCTCACTGGGCGGCATCTCGCGGGTTAAATGATAGATGTCAATGTGCTCAGGGATGGGCAGCTCCCTCCCCCCTAAGGCTGAGAGTAGCATGGACTTCCCTGGAGAGAAGGGAGGAAACAGGTGAGGAGCGGTGCATCATTTCTCGATATTCCATGAATCGGGTGTAAATTCTGTGTTCCGCTCAGCTTTTCCCTACAGAATACCCTCTGTGTCCCATCTTTCCCAACTCCATCTCTTCCGCTGCCAGGTAATTTCGCCTCAATACCCATTTCTTTTACCCACCCCATCAATTTGCCACCAAGCATGGCCGGTGTTTTGTTATTTGCCCCCTGGTAATTACCGGTGCCATTAAGACCAATGAGCCCGTATCTCCTTCCGGAGTTCAGCTCTACCGTTGTGTCGCTCAGTAACTCCTGGCCATGAAAGGTCAGAGACATGTTTATGATGTGAACATCTGTACTGTTTGGGTGCGAAGCCAAAACCCCGGTGACGGCGCGGGCCTCCGCCTTCCGGAGCTCGAATTCCTCCATCTGACGAGTCACTTCATCCACTTCATCCACTGTGCAAAGAAAAAAACTCTCAGAAACGCTCCTGTAAAGCTTCCCCTCCACCGCCGGGCCTCAGGGGGTCTCGTAACAATAGTACCAAGACTACTCACCAGCTGCCGCCGTGCCATTGGTTGGCTGCTGTTCAGTATCCTCAGGGGCGGGGTCTCCATTCTCCTTCTTGGGCCTCTGACGAGCCTTAGCTGCCTCTTTTTTCTTGGCGGCTTTCTTCTTGGCCAGGTCAGAGGGCATGTTTGCAAATAACCAGTCTCAAGAACAGCAATCTACGGGTGGGGGGGTTTGGGGGCAGAATTACACATGCAGCTCAACCCCCAAACATTACAGAGGACCCCCAAACATTACAGAGCAGAGAGAAGGGCAGCTCCAGGGCAAAACTTTAAAGTTATCCCTATAGCAACATGACAAGTAGACTTTGTAGGCCCCCTGCTCTCGCCTCACCCTGGGGCCGTCTCCTAGGGGGCCCCCTGCTCTCACCCCTCTCTGGGGCCGCCCTTTTCCCCCGGGGCCGTCTCTCAGGGGGCCCCCTGCGCTCACCTCTGCCCGGGGCCGTCTCTCAGGGGGCCCCCTGCTCTCACCTCTGCCCGGGGCCGTCTCTCAGGGGGCCCCCTGCTCTCACCTCTGCCCGGGGCCGTCTCTCAGGGGGCCCCCTGCTCTCACCTCTGCCCGGGGCCGTCTCTCACCTCCCGGGGCCTGCGTCCCAGCCTACCGCCGGCTCCTACCTCTTTCCAGACTCCCCGCTCCTCCTCAGCCGGGATGACTCTCTCTCTCCGTGACTGCCCCACGTGCCGCCGGCTCACCCACCAATCAGCGTCCACCTTACTGCAGCGTGAACCCGTGCAGATGCGATGGTTTCTGGAACGTGTAGTTTACCAGCGCTTCCTGAATGCCTCAGACATCAGAATTAAACTACATTTCCCATTGAGTATCGCGGGCCGGCAAACTGGCTACGTCACGGTGGGCGGGCATTTGTAGCGTCATTGGTGACGTCAAAATCCCGGCTGCTGGCAATAGCCCCAATACAGTGATATATTAATCCCAGCAATACTCCCGTCCCTACATTTGATAGAGATTCAGGCAGAGAGGGAGTTGTGTATGTCCCATGTGTCCTGATTTTAGCAGGGCTGAATTGCTTTTGAGGGAAGTTGCGCTGTTATATCTCTCGCCACCTCGTAACGCAACTCATAACGTGCTGGATGGCCCTGCCCATAGCCACACCCTCAAAACAGGTGGCCCAACTTGGACCCGTAAAGTGTTGGGATTTTGGAATTTAAACCGGGGGGTGGCAGAATTAGCTGTCATGCAGGCCCCAAGGTAGCCACAGATGGCTCCAGCCTGCCAAACAAAGACAGCACAGGCAGGAACTCCATTGTGTAAACGAATCCCATTAACAGGATGGCTGCGTGGGGGGGGTTTTGAGAGAGATTCCGTAGCTAAAGGGGATTAAAGGTGGGGTTGTCTACATGTACCTGTTTATCAATGTTAATTTATGTTAATGAAGTTCTGTGGTTATATGAGGCTATGTTTTACATCAATAAACTGTTCATTCCTGCTGTACTCAGTTCAAGGTAGTTGTGTCTACTTATTGGGTACACATAGCAGGGTTCCAAGGTGCGCATGCTGGCTGGTGCTGGAAGTGATTCCGGGGACAAGAGGAGGCTACATGTGGGTGATCTCTGGGAGTTACTACAGCTCTCTCGGTGAACCCGTTACAGACCTCCGAATGTATGACTGACGCCCAGCTGAGGGCCGCGCTCTGCTCACATCACATGGGGCCGCAAAAAAAGGGTTTTTAGACCTTGGGGAGCAAGCAGGAACCGTCCGGCTCTGACGGGGAGCAAGCGGGAACCGTCCGGCTCCGACCAGGAGTAAAAGGGAACCGCCCGGCTCTGACGGGGAGCAAGCGGGAACCGTCTGGCACCGACAGGAAAGAAACGGGAACCGTCCGGCTCCGACAGGAAAGAAAGGGGAACCGTCCTGCTCCGACGGGAAAGAAATGGGAACCGTCTCGCACTGACGGGGAGCAAACGGGAACCGTCCCGCACTGACGGGGAGCAAACGGGAACCGTCCGGCTCCAACAGGAAAGAAACAGAAACTGAGGGGAAAGAAGTGGGGACCGGCGGCACAGACTGGACAGTAACGGGAGCTGGTGGAACTCACAAAGTATTTTATGACAGAGAGAAAATGGCAAAATTGACCGGGGCAGGGTTAATCCTTCACTGCCTTATCGGCATTTACACCCAATAGGCGTTTATGGTAATTAGCGAGTGAGGCTGCGGGCATTGCATGTAGACGATAAAACCTAAAGAGTGTTCCGGTCCGGCGTAGAGGGGCTCTTGTTATGTAACGGCTGATTCGTCACGTCGTCCATCTGCCGGGGGGGGGGGGGTCTGTTTACAGATAATGCGCAACTTCTTATATATCCCCTTCGCGACCTTTGCCGGTTCAGGACCGTCATAAAATAAAATAAGCTTAGAAAGTGATCAACGATCACTTTCTTCGCTTAAACGGCGTTACTGTAATGCCTCGATGTCGAGGCATTCAGTAACGCCGAGATCGGCATCGGGGGCCATGTCTGGCCCCTCCCCGGGGCGTCAACAGCCGCCATACATTGTATGGCGGCGGACGCCCGTTTTAAAAGCGTTTAGGAGGCGATCGACGATCGCCTCCTAAACTTAAATGGTGTCGCTGGAATGCCTCAATCAGGAGGCATCCAGCGACACCAAACACTTACCTCTGGGTGGGCTGTGACCGCTCCGGAGAGCGGTCACAGCCGCCGCTGCCGGTGATCTTCGCCATCAAGCAAGATGGCGGCGGTCCGGGAAAATAAACAATAAAGATGATAGAGTTAGCTAGACGGTCTCCAGACCCTCTAGAGAACTCTGGCTCCACTTGCAGGTTGAATACAGGTACTGCATTCAACCATGCAAGTCAATGGAGCCCAGCTTTCTAATCACTATGTGATTAGTAAAATATTAAAAAAAAAAATAAAAAATGGAAAAAAAATAAAAAAAATGTGCTAACATTTAAAAATAATTATGCAGTGATGTCACTAGATGAACCATCCAGTACATTGCAAAATGTGTAAAAAAAATATAAAAAAGTATTAAAAAGATAAAATAAAATAAAAAAATAAGGTTTATTATTTTGAGCAAGTGCTAAAATTTCTCAAAAATCTCAACAAAGAGTTAAAATAAAAGCACTTCAAATACCCAAGGGGTGTCTAATATATAAAAAAATGGCTGATGGGGTAAATTGGAGTGGCCAAGCTCAAAGATAGGGCATAGGTCCAGACTGACCAAAACGGAGAAAAAAAGCGCACTTCCCAAATGTGGCATTTTAAATCTCAAACAACCCGACAAACCCATGCATGTCGGGTATCACTGCACTCAGGAGATGTTCCTGAACACATATTGGGGGGTTGTTTGACAGTGGCATATACCAGAACCTGTATATCTATAACTAAAGTACAATTTGTGTGGAAAAAAAAAAAAAAAAAAATACTATTACAAAGTTTGACAAAGTGTAGTTCTATAATTGGTGCATGGAAAGGGTTAAAATAACAGCATTTGGAATACCCTGGGGTGTCTAGTTTTCAAAAATATATGGTTTAAATGGGTTAAATTGAGTTAACCGGCTTCAAAGATATTCCAAAGAGGAGATGGAGGCAGAATGACCAGATTTGTTAAAAAAGATTTGGAAATCATAAAACGCTGCTTGTACTTATTGCCCTATAACTTACAAAAAACAGCAAAAAAACATAAAAACATTGGGTATCTCTAAACTCAGGACAAGTAGTAGAATCTATTTAGCTAGTTTTTTTACTTGCTTTTTTAGGTGAGTAAAAGATTTTTCAAATAAAAGTCATAAAATGTGTTTTTTTTCAATTTTTCACCATGTTTTTTTTATTTTTTTTATAGTAAATAAGATGATACGATCAAAATAATGGTATCTGAAGAAAGCCCATCTTGTCCTGAAAAAAACAATATATAACTTATGTGGGTACACTAAATGGGTGAGGAGAAAATTACAGCTGAACACAAGCACCACAAAAGTGTCAAAACAGCTGCGGTCCCACAGGGTACAAAACGAAAAATGAGCCTGGTCCTTAAGGGGTTAAATATGATAGAACTATGGCGTACAGAGCCCGGGGTTTCCACTAGCAGCCAGAGGAGGCATACCAAGCCCTGGTGCCTCTGCCGGTAACGGCGGCTCTATTGTAGGGTAACCGGCTGACGCCTTAAAGCTGCTGTTCCACTTACACAAAACATTCACTCTCTAGGCTGTAAACGAACCTTTGCAGATTATTATTTTCTTCTTAACGTTTAAACCTTAAAAAGCCATTTTGGCTTTGGGTCACATGGTGCGTATTCCCAACAAAGCATGAAGAAAGCTGACTCATTAACCCCGTATCTTGCTTACATTTTCTTGTGTACCGTAAGTGCCACGTCTCCTGATTACAGTCGTTCCCCGCATACATAATGTTTTATGTGCTTTATATATTACCCCATCTGACATGTTTTTATAATACTATTGATTTAAGGGGGGTGGGGATAGTGATTTTTTTAAATATTTGCCCGGGATTGGGCATTTCTTGAATGTCAGTGTGCCAGCGCTTGCATCGTGCACCGTTACACACTATCAGTTGGTAGGAGGCCAGCGATGTCAGGAGCAGGGCCCTCTTCTCCTTCGCACCAGTTTGTTATTGTGTGTGTTGTTGTATGTGAAATTGTTCTACTGACTTTAACAGCACTGCGGAATCTGCCGGCGCTTTATAAATAAATGTAATGTAACGTAAGCCTGATCGTTAAAGGGTTAAATGGCAGACAATGCAATTCACACTCCAATCGCAGTCAGCCAATCACAGAGCTGCTCTCAGGTACGCTGGGCTGGTCCTAGAGAAAATGGATAGAAAGGACCGACCATATAGTGATGTCCAGATCATGAACGAATCGTTAATTTGATCCGGTTCTTTTTAGTGATCCGGATGAATCGGTTCACTAGACTGAACGATTCATTTGTAGCGGTTCAGTCTGTGAATCATGCAGCTGTAACCTGATCCTAGAGCTGTGAGTCATCTGCAGAGCACTCAGACACAGACTCTGGGGTCAGGTTACAGCTCATTAATTCACACAGGAACGATGACTCATAGAGTCAGAGACTCGTTCAATGATTCGAATGATCCGAAGAGTCGAATGATCCGAAGAGTCGAATGATCCGAAGATTCGAATGATCCGAAGAGTCGAATGATCCGAATCTTACAGGGATCCGGATCTTACAAGGATCCGAATCTTACAGAGATTCGAATCATTCAGAGAATATTACTGATACCATACTTTTATAAATAAATACATTAATAATGTTCACACTGCCCCCAGGATTTAGATTCCTCTGACTTGGCCTCCCTTTACCTATAACTGCACCTACAGTTAACTTTATTAAATTAATTAAATTAACCCTCAGACATCAGCATAAAATTAACCCTTATACCCCATCAACCATAACTGCCCCTGAAATTAACCCTAAATACTCCATTAACCATAACTGCCCCTAAATTAATTGCATGTACTCCAGATAAATTACCTAATAAATTGGTATGGTTGAAGGGGTCTTTAGTGTTAATTTAGGGGCAGTTATGCTTAATGGGGTGTTTAGGGATAATTTAGGGGCAGTTATGCTTAATGGGGTGTTTAGGGTTAATTTGGGGCCGTTATGCTTAATGGGGTGTTTAGGGTTAATTTGGGGCAGTTATGGTTAATGGGGTGTTAAGGGTTAATTTTAGGGGCAGTCATGGTTGATGGGGTGTTTAGGGTTAATTTAATGGTGAGGGTTAATTTAATTAATTTAATAAAGTTAGCTTAAGGTGCAGTTGCAGGTAAAGGGGAATGTAAATCCTGGGGGCAGTGATTATTAATGTATTATTTATAACAGTAAGGTGACATTCTCTGAATGATTAGAATGCCAATGAAGGCAGAGAGTCGTTCAAAGATCCGGATCTTACAATGATCCGGATCTTACAATGATCCGGATCTTACAGTGATCCGGTTCACTGTAAGATTCGGATCCCTGTAAGATCCGAATCTTTGAACGACTCTCTGCCTTCATTGACATCACTGGAAGCAGGGGGGAGGATTCATAATGAAAGGGGAGGGGCCAATCGTTAGTGTGCCTGCACGGAGTTACTGGAAAACAGTAACTCCGTGCAGGCACACTGAGTGATCCGAAGATTCGGATCATGAATCGGATCATTTCAGTGAACGAATCGAAATGATCCGATTCACTTTAATGATCCGAACTTCCCATCACTACGACCATAGAGATAGCAAAAGTATAGAAAATACCAACCATAAAGAGAGAGAAGGGATAGAAGGGCCTAACCATAGAGAGCATGAGAGAAAGGATAGGAAAGGCTGACCATAAAGAGATAAAAGAGATAGACTGGATGCTGGAGTAATACTAGTTCTGAGAGAGACTTTCCAGTCAGCCACTATACTACAGATACCGAGAACTGGGCACCACCAAGCACTATACCACAGATACCGGGCACCGCTGACCACTATACCACAGATACCTAGAACTGGGTACTGCCAACCACTATACCACAGATACCTAGAACTGGGTACTGCCAACCACTATACCACAGAAACCGGGCACTGCCAACCACTATACCACAGAAACCGGGCACTGCCAACCACTATACCACAGAAACCGAGCACCGCCAACCACTATACCACAGATACCGGGCACTGCCGACCACTATACCGCAAATACCGGGCACCGGTGACCACTATACCGCAAATACCGGGCACCGCCGACCACTATACTGCAAATACCGGGCACCGCCGACCACTATACCGCAAATACCGGGCACCGCCGACCACTATACCACAGATGCTGGGCCCCAGCTGACCACTATACCATGGATACCGGGCACCGCCGACCACTATACCACAGATGCTGGGCCCCAGCTGACCACTATACCACGGATACCGGGCACCGCCGACCACTATACCACAGATACTACCGGGCACCGTCGACCACTATACCGCAGATACGGGCACCGGCGACCACTATACCGCAGAAACCGGGCACCGGCGACCACTATACCGCAAAAACTGGGCACCGCTGACCACTATACCGCAGAAACTGGGCACCACCGACCACTATACCGCAGAAACTGGGCACCACTGACCACTATACCGCAGAAACTGGGCACCGCCGACCACTATATAACAGATACTCATAGTCGGGTGCCGCCAGCGGAGACGTTTGTTGTAAAAATGAAGATCCCGTAACTTCAAGCCAGTTTCTATCATGCCTTCCATTTCTCTAGGTTTCTCCGGGTCCCTCCTGTATTTGCTGCGTGGCTCTGTCGCCAGGCCCGGGTCCCCCTTGTATCTGCTGCATGGCTCTGTCACCAGGCCCGGGTGCCCCCTGTATCTGCTGCATGGCTCTGTCGCCAGGCCCGGGTCCCCCCTGTATCTGCTGCGTGGCTCTGTCGCCAGGCCCGGGTCCCCCCTGTATCTGCTGCGTGGCTCTGTCGCCAGGCCCGGGTCCCCCTTGTACCTGCTGCGTGTCACCAGGCCCGGGTCTTTTAATTCATTTGGCGCAGGTCCCACGTGGTCTCTGCAGCTACACCCCCCTGTTGCTTTACTGTCTCACAACCTGTGTGCTATTGTGTGTTTCTGTACGAGTGGTTCATCCCCAGACGCTCGACCACGACGGGGCATTTCTTCCCACTGCTATGGCCTTTTCATAGAGGAGACTCCCCTGTTTGGCCATTCACAATGCATAGTTAATGTAATGAAATCTCACCCATCTCTTCCACTTTGCACTGTTTAGTGAATCCAGCCCATCTTTTTTGGCTTCTGGCAGCGTCCGTGACGCCATCACACTGACTTAATCTGTTCCTTTATTCCACAGGCTGTGGTTGCCATGGGCCTCCCTCTGCCACCAAAGTTTCTGGCGTCCCTCTTGGGCTTCCTCTGGCCGGCTCTTCCCCTCATCTTGGGACTTTCCTTGGGCTGCAGTCTTAGCCTCTTGCAGATGTCCTGGATTCGCGGGGATGAAGATGCTTGTATAGGGAAGGCCCAGAATTTCCAGGGGCCACAAGTTGGAAAACAAAAGCCACAGATGAATGAGCTAAAACCCCAAATAATTCCTTATTACCGGAACCTCCAGACACCTAGTCAGAGAGTACAGAGGTAAGAGCTCTTACTGGTGCACCATGTACAGGACACGTGTGCTCCCATGTGTCTTAGTGGCAGTGGCTCGATCATGCTTATATCTCCTTATGTGTATTTTAGATCTCGATACATCCAGTCTGAGCTCGGCTTCAGGGAACGTCTCTCGATGCTGGTTTTATCTTCACATCCCGCACTGAACACTCTTGCTGTGGCTATAAACCAGACTCTCTCTTCTCGTGTGAACCACCTAATGTTCTTCACTGGATCCCGAGGCCCAAAACTTCCACAAGGAATGGAAATAGTGTGTCATGGGACGAAAGGCCAGCGTGGCTGATGTACCACACGCTGCGCTATATAGAAGCACATTTACTGTCTGTCTACGATTGGTTCTACGGGACTCAGGATGACTCGTATACCAACGGACATCGCCTGCAGGACATGGCGTCTCATCTCAATCCTGGGCCCCCACATTATATTGGTCGGCCTATGGAGTTCATTGGAGGGCAGGATGAGTGGAGATATTGCCACGGAGGATCAGGATACATGTTCTCCAGAACCCTTCTCCTCAATCTGGGTCCGCATCTGGAGTTTTGTCTCTCTGATATTCTCAGCTCACGGCCAGATGAATGGTTGGGCCGCTGCATCCAGGATACTCTCGGAATAGCGTGTGTGGGAGAGTATCAGGTAGATGATGAGGGCATCTGGAAAGGGTATCTATGATGACAAACAAAGTGTCGTGGAACAGTAGGAATTGTGGGTAAAGATAATTGCCTAATAAGCTTTCCAGAAGAAGTAAAGGTAAAATGCTAAACAGGACGGTTGAGGGCTGCGTTGGAGGGGAGAGTATTGAGAGGTGCAGGATGTTGGGTATTATAATACTTACCATCGGGGTATCATCATCAGTGGTACAACTTACAGCCATATGTTCTAGCCGTGGCATCAATCTCTAATAGACTGCGCAACGTATCCCTGTGTCGCCTTCACATTTGGGAGCAGTCCTTCTTCTCTCTTGGACTGCTTCGGTGTCCATTTTTGTTTGGTATCTGGATACTGTATCTAGCTTGCTTGTGGCATGTCTGTTTTTTAGTACGGTGTTACTCTTTACCTAGGAATAGAATTAGACAGGAACCTCTCGGCATGTCTCGTCTGCCGTCTTGCTCACCCCCTTTGCTGGTGGAATGCTGTATATCTCATGAAGAACTCTTTTCTGTCTCTGCCAGGGTTTCAAGTATGTCTCATTAGCTCTGCCACGAGAGGTGGATGTGGACGATGTTGACGAGACCTTGTTGAGTAAAGCATTCTCTGTGTACCCGGTTGCGGAGGCCACGCTCATATAAAGACTGCAGCGTAAACTCAGATTGTGCTGCGTCGGATTTACCACAGGATCCAGAAGCTGCAGGTACAGTTCTGATGGTCTCTTGATGCTTTATAGTCACATTTGTGTCCACGTTGCCCTCTGCGGCTTCCTCGTGTGACATTAAAGTGTAGCTACTGACGCCATGTTTTTATACAGTCTGCTAAACATTGGGGTTGTTTCTCTTACCCCAGGTGTATTTTGCGGTGCTCTTCTATGATTCAGGCTCTTATGCCTTGCATGCTGTCGCTGTGCATGTTTTTCTCCTGAGCATGCTGTAACTGCACGCAGTGCTTTACACGTCCATTTCTTTATCCACCCTTAGTCCTGCGACATATAACCACCTTAATCTCCTTATACAAGTCTCTGTCATTTGTCTCCACTTGCAGAATGAAATCCAAAACCTTTCTTCTCTGACCCCAAAACCAGAAGTGGGCGTCTCTTGGCCAGCAGGTATAAACCCCCCTTACAAGTCCACTTCACAACATGATGTGCTGTCCTGGGAGTATTTTACAGAAACACATTCTTTCTCCTGCCCTGATGGGACTCCGAAGTTCCCACTACAGGGTATGTGGCTGCATGATGTACAGCAGGTCCTACAAGAGGCTTTAGAACATCTGAACCACCGCCACAATCCATGGCTCCACTTCCGCCTGCAGCGCCTGCTCAGTGGCTATCCGCGTTTTGACCCAACCCGTGGAATGGAATATATTTTGGATGTGTTGCTGGAGACTACCACAGAGAACGGCCATGTTGGTTCAATGAGCAAACAGTTCACGCTTCTGCGTCCGTTGAGCAAGGTAGAGCTTCTTTCTATGCCTTATGTGACGGAGGCCACCCCCGTGCAGTAAGTGCTGCCCCTGATAGCTGCAGATGCTGGACATGTTCCTGGGTTCTTAGATGCTTTTGCCACTAATCTTTTGGACCTGCAAGAGAATGTGGCGCTCACTGTTCTTCTTGTGTATGATATGGGCTCTGTAGTTCAGGAAGGCAACATCTTTAAAGAGGTTCGTAGGATCATGGCAGAGCTGGAAAACAGGTACCCACACCTAAAGGTGGAGCTGGTGAGTGTCCACACTGAAAGGCCTTCCCAGATCCAGCTTATTGATGTGGTAGCAAAGAAGCATCCAGCGGAGACTCTCTTCTTCTTGGTCGGGGTGTGGAGTGAGGTGACGGTAGATGCTCTGAACCGCTGCCGGATGAACGCTATTTCTTCATGGCAAGTTTTCTCCCTGGTGCAGCCCGGACGTTTTACGGCACGGCTTCCCTGCACCTCCTCCTGCTGCAGGCCATCTTCGTGATGGACATTTTGACCGCTTTTCTTCCTCTGAATTATAAAAAACAGAACTCTGACTTTATGGCAGCCTATGGAAGGATGGCCTCAGAGGATGTTGCAGAAGATGGGGCCACAGAACTATTGGAGCTGTTCCTGCAATATTCTGAGCTGCATGTTTTTCGTGCTCTGGAGCCAGCGTTGGTTCAGCGGTTCTCTGGACGAACATGCAGCTCCCACCTGTCTGGAGACGGATATCACCGCTGTGTGCTCAGCAACCTGGAGGTGCTGGGTTCCCGAATACACCTGGCACTGGCTTTGTATGAACAAGATCAGACCAATAATACTTAGAGGACTAAGGGAGCATATATGGTTACCATAATGAATTCTATAGGTTCAGAAAGACTGGTTTAGGCTAAATACATGGCCTCCCTGCGCTTGAAGGCATCCACAGAAGCTACTTACAGCAGTTGTCAGCTAATGGTTCTGCGCATGTTTCAGTAGACGGCGGCAGGCATTGTGGCAGGAGTGTCAGCGAGGTGTAGCTTCTGTAACCATGAGACGTGAATCCCGCAGCCCTGTCTCATGTGGGTGATAACAGCGAGCAGGACTGTTTTACTTTTGTGGAAAAGCATGTAACTTATTATTTATGTGGGGTATATAGCTATGGAGCCGGGTTTCAGGAACCAACGTGAAGGTCGTTTATTACCTTAATTAGTCATTAAAAGTGTTTTATATAAGGCATATATTTTATGTAAAAGAACAGGATTATCTGTCCTTAAACGTAAATGTTCCTAAGTATTTAAAATCATTTAACTGAAATATCGGATTTTTGGCCCCTTCGCTAGGTGTTTAGTTGCTTGGAGGATACGTTATTTGGACCCCCATTACCAACTTCCTTACAGCTGCCTGGTCTCACTGGAAGTGAGTGCTTTTTCTGCTCAAGGGGTAAAGGTCTGGGGGTAGCGGCCCCTTGTAGGTCCGGAGGGGACAGCTTGAGGTACAATATATATAAATATATATATATATATATCCCTCCATACTGTGCATGGACTCTCAGTCTACTGCTGAAACTGCCGGGATTGCCACAGTAAAGCAGGGAGAGATTTGGCAGCATTAATGGGGAACTCCAACTAATCTTTTTATTCCAAGTCTCTGATTAAAAATGTTTCCAAAAATATATGACTGTTTACTCCAGTTGTAGTTTTCCCCCATAATATAATATTTGTATGATTCTCACTCTGTAATCTGACCCCCGATCTACTAAACCCCATGACTCCTTCCTATACTGCCTGTGGGGTACAATAGAATGGCTCAGTCTTTATTACCCAGCTGGACATGCTAATAGACCTCTATGGAGGAACAGACTTGTTGCCATAAAGCATCAGCTCAGTGTGGCATTTGAGCTGGGAAAGTCACCCAAAATATCACATGACCGACAACAATGGTGCCTCCAGGTCTGCAGATAAAGGGGGTGTTATTAGGGCAAAATTAGATAAAACCGGGTTTTTGTCGACCGTCATTACTGTATATATAGCACTGGGGGCGGGGGTCCTCAGGCCTTCCTCTTCTGACATTTTATATTTTGCTTTTGACATCCGGTTAAATTGGAGAAGGGCCCTGCTGGAGCAGGCAGGTCTCCCATATGATTTCCATTACAGAAGCCCAAAATGGGCATATTTTGGCTGCCTGGCTCCTCCACAACCAATCTGACTGAGGAAGAAAGATTTGACGTATGGCAACGGGCATCTAATGACGCCTCTTATGAATGATCAAAAACAAATCATTTTCCTTTTGTCGCGGTTTTGAGAAGAGTTTTAAGATCTTTGTAGAGAAAATATGGGGGGGGTACCGCTCAAACAAATACTTAAAATCCATTAGATCAGCCCTGAATCTTAATCCAGGAGATGTATGAGAAATGAAGTAACTATAACTCCTGAGAAAGGAAAGGGCAGCCGCACGTGGAGGTGCCTGAAAGGAAGCCAGCGGTCCATCTTGGTCTGGCGTGTGGTCTCTCCCTCTGGATGAAAATGTCTAAATGACCTATGTAATTCTATGGTGGATCTAGAGATTAACATTCAAATGGTTTGCAGATTATGTATCCAGGGGAAAGTGTTATTTTTTCAAATACTAATCTGTCCAATGTCTTCACATTACTTTTAAAGAAGTACGAGGCTGTGTGACCACGAGCATTAAATCATCATTGTATGCCAGAACTTTGTGACAGATCCCACCAGCCCTTAGTGCCATTGGGCTGGGCGAATGAGTTGGAGAGAATCCTATTACTTCTTATATGAGTGGTGGGGTTGCAATGAAGTGGTTGTATCTAGTCTATCATGTTCATAGACGACAAAGGAAGGGATTTTTTACAGTGAGGACAATAAAGGTATGGAATTCACTTCCAAGGGAGGTGGTGTTATCCAATACATTAGATACCTTCAAAAGGGGCCTCGATATTTTCTTAGAAAGGCATGACATACAGGGATATAAATAGAATAACATTAATATTTAAGAGCTTCTTGATCCAAGGAGAAATCCGATTGCCTCTTGGAGTCAAGAAGGAATTTTTTCCCCCTGATGGCAGAATTTCGAAGTAGCTTAATTAAGGTTTTTTTGCCTTCTTTTGGATCAAGAATAGGAAGGTTAGGTAGAAGGGTTGAACTTGATGGACTTAGGTCTTTTTTCAACCTTACAAACTATGTCACTATGTTCAGCTGTAAAACTATCCATCCAAAGGTCTTGAACTTGGATTTTCCCTGGTTTTAGAGTGGAAGAACATCTAGGGACTGAGGTGGCAGGAAAGATACTCCTGCTAAATGATGTATTTTGAGAAGTATGAGCTCCATATGCGTTTGAAGGTTTTGTCAGTCAGCCTGATGGCCCAAGCAAGCTCCTCAGAAGTCAAAAGTTCCCCCCCAGAGCTTAAGAGGACTCGGGGTCTAGCTAATGAAGTCCAGACCCTTAGAGACATCTCTCTGACTCTGTGAGCGTAGTCTATGGTGTCAGCCAGCTGGGAGCTTTCTTCATGTTCCGGTTCCACTGCTTCCTATCAGCAAAATACTCAGTATACCTATACCTACCAAGCGCAGAAAGATTCACTTTTGCCATTTGTGTTTTCTGATCTTCTTGAACTCCACGCAACTCGGGGGGCCAGCCTATCCTTACTATTAACATCTGGACACGCAATGGCGTTGGTTATTTCAAACTACATGATCATCTTGAGCCTTTATAAGGTTTAAGATTCAAAGATGACCTGCATGTTGAAAGAGCTAGTGTGTGTTACCACCTCGAGTAGGCTCCTCTAGGACTGCTAGAATGGCTTGATCTTTGGTTTCAATGTTGACTATGTCTCTGTGATATCCATTTGGCTCACAATTATCTGACTTGTGTTCTGGCCTATGCCTTTTACTACAATCTAAGATTTAGGACCTGAGAGCAGCGAAGGCCCAGTGGCCATAAAGTATCTGAAGCCCAACCTCTGGGGAAAAGACCCCAGTGCCTCCTCTGTGTCTGTGTGAGGGGATCCTGAAAACCTGCACTGTTGGGGGCACATTGAGGGAAACTCTGAAATCTGCAGAATATATGAGGCTTTTAAGTCTTGGAAAGAAAAGAGGCTGCCTCACCCCGGTAGAAATGAAATTTATTTTCATGTCACATTGTGACTCTACCTTAATAGCAGCTACGGCAGGAAGATACAGTGATGCACACAGTTAATGGATTTATAACTACCTCAGCCTATACTAACACAGCAGTCCTCCTGTCTAGGAAACGGGTACGTGCTCTCCATTGGTTGACATTAACCCCCTTCACAAACCCCCTCTTGGCTTCCACTATGGTTCACTAATTGTGGTAGGGCCACATCACTATTGACCCAGCCATATGAGCAGTGTGACAAGTGAGAGCTGTGAGCAAAAACATAAAATCTGAAAGAAACATAATGACAAAATACGGAATAAAATCCCATTCCCATAAACTCTGACCCCAGCCTTGGCGGGATGCAGCATCCTGGGCCCCTCATCTAAAGTAGCTTATTAGACCATTATGGCACTTTTTCAGTAGGTGCAACAACAGTCTGGGACATGTACGTCTAATAATTGGCACAACATTTAGTGCATAAATCACAGTGTGACAAATGGCAAATGTGGCGCAGCACCATGTACCAAGAGGCACTGTGTAACTGGCCTGGCCACACAATGGGATGGGAGCCAGAAGCTGTGTCAGTGTATGGGAAGGATAGTGGGCAGCATTATTACAGTTGACTTGGCCACATCTGTGTCATCTACACTTTGACCACTTTGTACGAGTTGGCACAGAAAACTTAAAGTCCATTTTAGCAAGAGGTATTTTCCTGCGCCAAACTAAGTAACTCCTGGGTCGTAACACTGAATGTAACGAGAAATCCTTTTAGCGCATGTGATTAACATGTGGAGACCACGGACACAGAGATTTACGTGTTTCTGACTCCAAGAGATTGCTCCAACTCCTGTCTGCGCTGCTGGATCTGCAATAAAAGTCATAGAGAAGGTTATCAGGGTCTGTCGCTGCATCTCACAAGCATGGAAGGATTTAACTGTAAGATGGAGAACATGGTTTGAGCGCTAAGAAGGTGGACGGCCTCCCTGACTATTTACCTGGTCCTCTCTTCAGACTATTCACCGTATAATGTGCCCAAACACCATCACTCACCTTGCAGTAAAAGTATCTGCTAACAGCCTCCTGCGACCAGGGCTCCTGATAGAAGTCGGCTCTTCTCTCCTGCTCCGGATTACCGACCACGTCTGTCATAATCTGCGGGGAACACAGATTGACCTCGTATAACGAAGAACTGGCCACAAAACATCTAATCTCTGCACCCAGGAGACGCGCCATCAAGCAGGAAGAATACAATACAAGTTTCTTCACATATGGCTGGAAACGTTTGTGGCTTTTAAAGCCCTATTGACTAGGTTAAAGCAACCTAACTGAAGAAAACGTTTAGTGAATAAACCCCACAGGCCAAATAATTTTGATATAAAAATTGGTCGTTGTGCATTTCCGACTTTCTGTTTCAGCGAAACGACAGCAAATACGCTGCCACCGTTTTATCATTCCCTCAGATTGCTTTGAAGGCCAAGCATAGAAACTAAAAAACCATCCAGTATTGCTAATCCCGTCCCTTTATACACATTATATCCTCATATTATATATTACAGGGGTGTCGAACTTGTGGCCCTCCAGCTGCTGCAGGAGTACATCTCCTATAATGCTCTTTCAGCTAATGGGCTGGCTGAGGAGTATGGGAGATGTAGTCCTGCAGCAGCTGGAGGGCCGCAAGTTGGACACCCCTGATATATTATATACTCTCCGGCCCGTATAACTAACCCTGTCCTTATAACCCGTTATATCCCTGTATATTCCTCATATTATATATTATATACTCTCCGGCTGTGTAACTAACCCCGTCCTTATAACCCGTTATATCCTGTATATTCCTCATATTATATATTATACACTCTCCTGCCCGTATAACTAATCCCGTCCTTATAACCCGTTATATCCTGTATATTCCTCATATTATATATTATATACTCTCCGGCTGTGTAACTAACCCTGTCCTTATAACCCGTTATATCCCTGTATATTCCCCATATTATATATTATACACTCTCCGGCCTGTATAACTAATCCCGTCCTTATAACCCGTTATATATTCCTCACATTATATATTATATACTCTCCGGCTGTATAACTAATCCTGTCCTTATAACCCGTTATATCCCTGTATATTCCTCATATTATATATTATATACTCTCCGGCCGTATAACTAATCCCGTCTGTCACGGAGCTGACTAGTCCGACCGAAACACACTTTCCCCGGTTCCCCAGTCACTGGCCGAGACTCAGTGTAGGGTAAAACCAAACGAAGACTGATTTATTTCTCACACAGAGCTGGATATATCCAGCAAAACACACATTAACATAAAAACAAGATATTGGGACACAAACCGCCCCCTTAATCTGCCTCCCAGAGACAACAGGGACAGTAACGGGATTAACAATACAATGGACCATGCGGTGGAGGGGTCTGATATTAAATTAAAACAATGGCAGTCACTCCCTGGTGACAGATCCAGGCTGTCTGCCGGAGATAATCCCCTCAACCAGTGATGAGAGGATACTGCTGGGGGTAGCCACAGAAGCCTTTACAAACCCAGGGCCCATAGTCAATAGGGAGGAGGCTGGCAGTCAGGCCTCTCCAGTGGTCCCAGTGATGGAGGGTTCCGTCACACCGTTCTTATAACCCGTTATATCCCTGTATATTCCTCATATTATATATTATTTACTCTCCGGCCGTATAACTAATCCCGTCCTTATAACCCGTTATATCCCTGTATATTCCACATATTATATATTATATACTCTCCGGCCGTATAACTAATCCCGTCCTTATAACCCGTTATATTCCTGTATATTCCTCATATTATATATTATATACTCTCCGGCCGTATAACTAATCCCGTCCTTATAACCCGTTATATCCCTGTATATGCCACATATTATATATTATATACTCTCCGGCCGTATAACTAATCCCCTCCTTATAACCCGTTATATCCTGTATATTCCTCATATTATATATTATATATTATATACTCTCCGGCCGTATAACTAATCCCGTCCTTATAACCCGTTATATTCCTGTATATTCCTCATATTATATATTATATACTCTCCGGCCGTATAACTAATCCCGTCCTTATAACCCGTTATATCCCTGTATATTCCTCATATTATATATTATATACTCTCCGGCCGTATAACTAATCCCGTCCTTATAACCCGTTATATCGCTGTATATTCCTCATATTATATATTATATACTCTCCGGCCGTATAACTAATCCCATCCTTATAACCCGTTATATCCCTGTATATTCCTCATATTATATATTATATACTCTCCGGCCGTATAACTAATCCCGTCCTTATAACCCGTTATATCGCTGTATATTCCTCATATTATATATTATATACTCTCCGGCCGTATAACTAATCCCGTCCTTATAACCCGTTATATCGCTGTATATTCCTCATATTATATATTATATACTCTCCGGCCGTATAACTAATCCCGTCTTTATAACCCCTTATATCCTGTATATTCCTCATATTATATATTATATCATATGCCCTCTAAGGCACCTTTTTTCTAGTGTAACCAAATTCAGCCTTTCTCCATAATCGTTTCCACTCCTCACAGGCTGTCAGTCTGTATTTATTAGTCTGTCAAGTGGAAGACTCTCCAAAAGTGTGTTTATGGAGCAGTTTTAGGGTCTTTGACGTGAAATGCTTCCTCCTCAGATAGGGCAGAACACATCACAGCAAAACAAGATCTGTCCGAATGTGTCAAGCGCTTGGCGTTGTTTTGCTGCGGTGCATTCTGCTCCATGCGATTGGATTGGATTTGGATTGACTCTCGGATCCTGCAGTTTGATTTCCTTCTTGTTGTCTTTGGTTCAGTGTGATCCCCCCGCCGGAAATTAACGTACCGGTTGCTCCCGCACACGTATAGACTGCCAGGATCTCCCTAAAGCTTACTTCTTCCGTACAGTATATAGTGACAAGACCTGCAAAATGTATAGGTCAAACAGTGAGGTGAGATACATATACTTATTTCTTACCTTTAAGTCCCTGCTCTGGGATAGCAGCCAGTCCTGTATATATCCCTTGGGGTCACGGGAGAAACTTAACATGAAGTCTCTCTGTATCTTCAGCTGGTTGATGGATTCAATCGTCTCGTGGATCTGAGCAGAGATAAAACATTGAATTTAAGGACTTGAAGAAGCAAATGGCTACACAGAGTTGCAGGAAAGAGACAGACCTGTATTAAGGGTTAATGCTGATATAAACGGATGGACCCGTGTTAAGGGTTAATGCTGATATAAACGGACGGACCCGTGTTAAGGGTTAATGCTGATATAAACGGACGGACCCGTGTTAAGGGTTAATGCTGATATAAACGGACGGACCCGTGTTAAGGGTTAATGCTGATATAAACAGACGGACCCGTGTTAAGGGTTAATGCTCATATAAAGAGACGGACCTGTGTTAAGGGTTAATGCTCATAAACAGATGGACCCGTGTTAAGGGTTAATGCTCATATAAACAGACGGACCCGTGTTAAGGGTTAATGCTCATATAAACAGACGGACCCGTGTTAAGGGTTAATGCTCATATAAACAGACGGACCCGTGTTAAGAGTTAATGCTCATATAAACAGACGGACTCGTCTAAAGGGTTAATGCTCATATTAACAGACGGACCCGTGTTAAGGGTTAATGCTCATATTATACCTTGTTGTCCAGAGCAGAGATCTCCTGCTGATTGGCCGTAGACAGCAAGAAGCTGCTCATCTGACTCTTCAGCGGGTCCTCAACCTCCACATCGATGTCATAACAGGCTGTCTTCTTCTGGTCGGTGGGGTCTACGCTGCAAGACAAAATAACTTCAGGTGAGAATAAGGGGTAACTGGGGCAACAATCACTGCTCACCACTGCAAGACAGACGTTTCTCTGGACTTCCTGGGACAAAATGTGTTTGGATATTTTGGAATCATATGGAAGACACAGGGTTGATTCCCAGAAACAAAATAAACAAAGGACGGTTAATGTACCCCGGGCACTTCCGGGTAAGAAAGTGTTTGGGGCAAGCATGGTGGGTTACACTTGGAGCTGGCGAGTAACCAGTTGGGAGGTCGCTGACCCCATTTCCAGAGAGCCGGAGGGGGCAAAAGAAAGAGAATTATAAAAAAGCAGCCCCTTCGTCTCTCCCCGTCCCTCATATCCGAAACTTTATCGTCTGAAACCTTCCGCTCCTCCAAGTAAATAAACTTTGATCCTTAAACCTTCACTGCCATCTCCATTTTCTGCATATTACCCCTGGGTTGGTAGAGGGCAGTTCCCTATGTCCCGTATTTTCTCGATTATAAGACGACCCTGTCACGGTCAGGACTACTTGCCAAGCCGTGACTGAGTCGAGGGCGTGGGCGTGAAGGGGTTAATAGCACCAGGCCTCTGGATTTACTAACTTGACCCCTTAACAAGGCATAAGTTACACCAAATTAACCCCCAAATCCTGCCTGTATCCCCCCAGGTAGTCTGCCACCACTCACCATTTTGATACCGGATTCGTGAGAAATCCGAATTAGAACCTTTATCTCTATATATATATCAACCCACCCCGGGCAACCAACATATATATATATATCAACCCCCCCCACCCCGGGCAAACAACATATATATATATATATATATATATATATCACCCCCCCCCCCCCACCCCGGGCAAACAACATATATATATATATCAACCCCCCCCCACCCCGGGCAACCAACATATATATATATATATCAACCCCCCCCCCACCCCGGGCAAACAACATATATATATATATCCTGTAGAACTTAATAACAATACGGTAACGTGTTATCCTCTCTTAGGGTTCGTGGATGTCGATACCAGAGCCCAAAGACAGACTTGGATTATGAATATTTTAATAACAAAAAGACAAAGATCACACAGGGCCAGAATTACAAAAAAGAAGACATACAAAATAAAAATCAAACAGCAAACAGTTCTTAAAAACAAAAGGGACTTAAACACAGGACCCTCACTCACGAGTTTCTCCAATACACAGGACCCTCACTCACGAGTTTCTCCAATACACAGGAACCCCACTCACGAGTTTCTCCAATACACAGGACCCCCACTCACGAGTTTCTCCAATACACAGGACCCTCACTCACGAGTTTCTCCAATACACAGGAACCCCACTCACGAGTTTAGTTTCTCCAATAAGCCGGCCTGTGGGAACTCCTTAAGTCCAGATGGTGTCTTACGATGTTGTTCCGATCAGAGTATATCATGGAGTTCTGCCTTTCGGTCGCTGCATTGTCCCTAAATCAGACTCTTTTGCAAGAAAACGCCCCTCTGACCACATGACTGATTATATGACACCTTTTCCAAGATATGGTTCCCATCTTTGATGTGCCAATAAGTTATGGTGGGGTAAAGGTGATGGAAACCCCTCCACTTAAGATAGGAATGGATTTCCTATAACTCAGGGTCCTTATCTGTTAGGCCATGAATCACCACAGGGGTCCTTTGGGAAGATGACACCTCCAGCCAGAACAGATACAGAGGACATGCACAAAAACACATTTAATTCAACCTCAGATTAACTCATTGAATGCTTCAACAAAGAAACTAACCACCTCTGCTGGGTTACCCTTCCATGCATCCACTACGTTATATGAGTTAATCATGACAGACCCCCCAAAATCTGAATATTAATTTAGGAAAAAAAGAAAAAGCCTGAATATCAGACGACCCTATAGGAAAAAATGTAAACTATTTTTTTTAATAAAAGCTATGATTGAGAAAAATATTTTGTTTTTAATTCCTTTTATTTTTCAACCTGCCCCCCAGTTATGCACATCTGCCCCAGGCTTGTCACTCTGCCCCATAAATGCCTTAAACCCCCTATATGCCACTGTGCCCCATGATATGCCTTTTAACCCTCTATATGCCACTGTGCCCCATGATATGCCTTTTGACCCCCTATGTGCCACTCTGCCTCCAGAAATACCTTATACCCCTATATGCCACTCTGGCATTTAGGGGGTTAAAAGGCATGTTAGGGGGCAGAGTGGCATATAGGGAAGTATGAGGCATTTAGGGAGGCAGAGTGGCATTAAGGGGGTTAAAAGGCATTTCAGAAATGCTTTATGCCCCCCATTTAACACCTACCCCCCAAAAAACAGTAAGGATCCAGGTCCCCTGCAGCGCTGCGGGAGATCTGGATCTTAGCCTGAAAAAAACCTTGTCTTATAATCGAGCAAATACGGTATTACCCTGGTTTGGGCTGACATCACGCAGCGCAGGGTAGTTCCTTATGTATTTACTCTGTGGATCTCACAGTACGGGGCAGTCACCTAATTATGTGGTTGATGACGATTGGATCGGGCGGTAGCAGCAGGTTGGTCAGTCTCTGCGGGATCTCGGAGAACTTTAACCGCGTACAGTCAAATATCTGAAAGAGACAAATAGGAGACACCATGAGTATCTGCAGAGACCGTCCTGTCCTCCACCCCGTGGAACAATTCAAAAACAAACAGACTCTGCGTGCTCATCTGCACCGTCTCCACGGGGCCTCCTCAGCACATGATTGCTTTAGCCATGTGTGTCATGCTTATATGTAACTAGTGGAGCTGCTCCCATTTTTCTCCCCTCCCCTTCTTTCTCCATCTTTCACCCCCTTTTTCTATTTCCCCCTCCTCATTTCTTCCTTTCTCCTTCTCCTCTTTCTCTATTTCCTCCTCCCCATTTTTTCCTCTTTCTCCTTCTCCCCTTTCTTCCTCCTTCTCCTTCTCCCCTCCTCTTTCTCTATTTTCCCCTCCTTTCTACCTCTTTCTCCACCTTACTCCCCCTCCCTCCTCCCTCCATATGCTTCTCCTTTGCCCTCCTTTCTCCCCCTGCCTTCAGCTATCTGTATTCTGAACACTGAGCGCACTACCTGCTCTATGAGTGGACCTTGGCATTAAGCCCCACTCAGCATGTCACAAGCCTTTCATATATAGAGAGATCCAGGAGTGTGCACTCACCTGCTGGAAGTACTTGTCTCCGCTGATGTACTCCTTGTCGTGACAGTCTTGAAGTTTGTTGGTTTTTATGTATTGCCAGAGAGCTTGGATGATAACGGCCCTCGTCTGAGTGTGGATCCCCAGTAGACGAGCCAGACGGGGGTCCAATTTAAATTGAGGGGGCTGTGGGACAAAGCAAATTGCTGGTTTAGACTGCTCTACTGCAGGTGTGGTTCATGGCACAGCTTCAGTCACGGGCAGCTTCAGTCTTAGCTCAGTATACATAGCAGAGCCGCGCATGTTCTTACTGCAGATTTGAGAGTATAATGTTTATATTCCAAAGCCTGCGTATCTGCTTACATTGTGGGATCCATATATCAGCTCATGCGGCGATCTTTGTGTACATTATTTAAAATAGATGGACACGTGACACTCGGCCACTCAGCCCTGACTAAAGGTAGAGGTAGCGGGGTTGTCTTGGACTCACAGTACCTGATAATCCAGCATTTGCAGGAATCGTAACAAGGGTCGGTACAGAGCAGAGTACCTGATAATCCGCCATTAGTACCGATTGTAACAAGGGCCAGTACAGAGCAGAGTACTTGATAATCCAGCATTTGCAGGGATTTTAACAAGGGTCGGTACAGAGCAGAGTACCTGATAATCCAGCATCAATAAACTCACATCAATAAGCACACAAACCCCCAATTGCAGGGATCGTAACAAGGGTCGGTACAGAGCAGAGTACCTGATAATCCAGCATTAGTACTGATTGTATAAATAAAAGATAATAATAATAATTGTAACGAGGGTCGGTACAGAGCAGAGTACCTGATAATCCAGCATTAGCAGGAGGGTGCAGCGCACACTGACATCTCCCGGCCTCTTCACCTGAAATCCATCCGTCTCCTGCGTGCTCGGGGTCCTATGCCACTGAAACACATCAATAAGCACACAAACCCCCAATATTCAGAGGGACCCTGACAAATACACAGAACCCCCCGACAAACGACCCCGCTAAATACACAGAACCCCCAATATACAGAGCACCCCCAATAAATACACACAACCCCCCAACAAGCAGGGACCCCGCTAAATACACAGAACCCCCAATATACAGAGGACCCCCCAGTATACAGAGGGACCCCTATAAATACTAAGAAACAAACCAACATACAGAGGGACCCCCATAAAAAGAAACACCCTGATATGAAGAAGACACTCTGGGAGTCGCAGTAGATCATAGTAACTGCTCCGGCGCCGGCACCAGATTCCCCAGAATTGCTCTCTTTGAGCCCCCAGATCATTAGACTCACCTCCACTAGATGGTTATCCGGTCCATAAAGATCTTTATCCAACTCGATAACCAAACTTTTAAAGAACGAAGAAAACTTTCTCTTCATCTTACTGGGCTGTAAAAGAAATAGAGTGTCAGCTCTGGAGAACAGATCTAGAGGAATCCACCCTGTATCTAGACATAGGATCTTATATAGATTCAAGCCAGGGATCCACCCAATAGAGGTAGGATCTAAAACAGAGTGATCCAGAAATCTACCTCGTACCTAAAGAAAGGATCTCAAACAGAGTGCACCAGGAATCCACCCCATACCTAAAGAAAGGATCTCAAACAGAGTGCGCCAGGAATCCACCCCATACCTAAAGAAAGGATCTCAAACAGAGTGCACCAGGAATCTACCCTGTACCTAAAGAAAGGATCTCAAACAGAGTGCGCCAGGAATCCACCCTGTACCTAAAGAAAGGATCTCAAACAGAGTGCGCCAGGAATCCACCCCATACCTAAAGAAAGGATCTCAAACAGAGTGTGCCAGGAATCCACCCCATACCTAAAGAAAGGATCTCAATCCGAGTGCACCAGGAATCTACCCCGTACCTAAAGAAAGGATCTCAAACAGAGTGCGCCAGGAATCCACCCCATACCTAAAGAAAGGATCTCAAACAGAGTGCGCCAGGAATCTACCCCGTACCTAAAGAAAGGATCTCAAACAGAGTGCGCCAGGAATCCACCCCGTACCTAAAGAAAGGATCTCAAACAGAGTGCGCCAGGAATCCACCCCGTACCTAAAGAAAGGATCTCAAACAGAGTGCGCCAGGAATCTACCCCGTACCTAAAGAAAGGATCTCAAACAGAGTGCGCCAGGAATCTACCCCGTACCTAAAGAAAGGATCTCAAACAGAGTGCGCCAGGAATCTACCCCATACCTAAAGAAAGGATCTCAAACAGAGTGCGCCAGGAATCTACCCCGTACCTAAAGAAAGGATCTCAATCCGAGTGCGCCAGGAATCCACCCCTTACCTAAAGAAAGGATCTCAAACAGAGTGCACCAGGAATCCACCTCACATTTAAAGATTGGAGCCTCCATTCAGTGAGCCATTGATTCTTGGCAGCTTAAGCCGGGAGATGTCGCAGGGCAGTCCCTGCAGGCAAAGGCCGCACAGACCTCTTCCTGTAGACAGACCGGGGTTATTGAGCCCCTTGGGAACAAAATGGAGGGAGAGGGTTTTTGGGGTAGAAAGCTGAGGGTCATTTATCTGCCTGGCGTTCTTGCTTCGCCCTTCCATGGGCCGGATGAACGCGATGAAGCCGCGATATCTATAAACAGCTAGCGTGGTCAGTAATCCATTCCACCACTTATATTATTCTTAGGCTGAGATTTATACCTCAGATCCTTGGCACCACCGCACAGCCGACTGAGCCTAGAGGCTTGTCGCTCACTCCCACTTACTCTCTCTAACGCTCTCACTCAATGTCTCACTAGAGACTAGAAACAGAGGAAGATATTCTACTAAAACTCTCCAAAGTAAAAACAAAAAATGTATGGGATCTGATGGAATGCAACAGAAATGATTAAAAGAGCTTCTCTTTTTGACTGGGTAACTAAGACAGTACCCCATGGAGGGGCAGTAGATGTCGCCTGTCTAGATTTCGACCCGTCCATCATAGAAGACTTATAAATAAATTGCAGTCTGTGGGTTTGGATGCCAGGATAGTTGAATGGATGAGGCGATGGCCGAGTGACAGGAGGCAGAAGGTTGGGGGTAATGGGGTATATTCAGAGGAAGGACCCCTCAGTGATCAGCATTGGGACTTTTTATTAGTAATATTACAGAAGGGCCTAATGACATATGTCTCTTCCTTCTACTGCAGCTTTTCTCTCGCCTCTTCTTGTTCTTCTGTCTTCGTTCTTCGTTCGCTTCTCCACGGTATCAGCTCAGTTATCCAGATACTTCCACAAAAGGGCCTCTGCGGACACCCTCTCCCCAATCGGAGTAAGTTGGAAGACATTGTCCCCGTGGGGGCGAACTGGGACTACAGGAGGCCAGAATATTTCGGGCAGGAAGAGAAGCGTTTCTGCACCTTGACAGAACAAGAAGAGGCAAGAGAAGAAATGGTGCTACAGAAAAAGAGACGCGAGAGAGAGTGAAAGAATGCATGAAAGAGATAAAAAATACAGGTTATTTTTTAACCTTTTCTTTCTTGTTAATGTCTCCATTGTCTCCAAGACAATGAGGGAGCTGAATTTGAATGCTAAACTATACCCGGAAAGCGGCGGGTGACGGTCCGGGCTCTAACGGGTGAAGGTCCGGGCTCTAACGGGTGAAGGTCCGGGCTCTAACGGGTGAAGGTCCGGGCTCTAACGGGTGAAGGTCCGGGCTCTTACGGGTGACGGTCCGAGCTCTAACGGGTGAAGGTCCGGGCTCTAACGGGTGAAGGTCCGGGCTCTAACGGGTGAAGGTCCGGGCTCTAACGGGTGAAGGTCCGGGCTCTAACGGGTGAAGGTCCGGGCTCTAACGGGTGAAGGTCCGGGCTCTTACGGGTGACGGTCCGAGCTCTAACGGGTGAAGGTCCGGGCTCTAACGGGTGAAGGTCCGGGCTCTAACGGGTGACGGTCCGGGCTCTAACGGGTGAAGGTCCGGGCTCTAACGGGTGACGGTCCGGGCTCTAACGGGTGACGGTCCGGGCTCTAACGGGTGAAGGTCCGGGCTCTAACGGGTGACGGTCCGGGCTCTAACGGGTGACAGTCCGGGCTCTAATGGGTTAAGGTCTGGGCTACAACTCATCCGCTCCAAAAGGCAAACTTTTTTAAACCATTCTGTAGTAGATTTTTTTCCATGTTTGGGGTCGTGGTCCTGCTGCATCATCCAACTTCTAGTATGATACGTCGATGGACTGGGGAATTCATTGTCCCCATAGCCTAGGGATTCACATACTTTTTCCACCCCACACTGGGAATGTTTGAGTAATTTCTTCAATATGGACAAGAAGAATAATTTGCGTTATTAGTTAAAACGGGTTGTGTTTGCTCATTACTGTAATTTAGATGAAGGTCATATCATATTTTAAGACAAATTTATGCATAGATGCTGGGAATCCCAAAGAGTTCACTTGCTTTTTCTTGCCACTATACATTTTATATACACATACATACACATACATTATATACATATATCTATAGACAGCATATTAGGCCAATTTCCTATTCAGCCTCAAAAATCACTTAATCCAGAATTGAAGCCGGACTATGAGGAGTTGGCAGAATACACAGCAGAGTTCTCGTCCCATGTTCTAGAATCTGCCCCCATCCCGTGTACTGACCCTTCTCCCCGTGTACCAGCCAAAGCCCCGGCAGCCAGAGCCCCCGGCAGAGCTGCAAACTGCCTCTGGGTCCCAGCTCTCGCCCTAGACTTACTATATAGACCTGATGAACCTATTCCTGCATGTCACCGCACAGGCAGCTGGGATTGACGGTGACTCTCAGGTAGGGCTGCAACAACTAATCGATAAAATCGATAATGAAAATCGTTGCCAACAAATTTCATTATCGGTTAGTTGAATCGACTTTATTGATTATAAGATGAGGGTTTTAATATCTGGGGGGTATACGGCTTATCTGGGGAGGACAAAGTGACATATCTGGGGGTATAAGGCATAACAGGGGGCACAGTGGCATATCAGGGCATATAAGGCATATAGGGTATATACTGCATATGTGGGGAGGGCAGAGTGACATATCTGGGGGTAAGGGGCAAGCCTGGGCTCAAATGTTCATAACTGGGGGGGCAGGTTCGGAAATAAAAACAAGAAATGCATTTTTATCAAAGTTTTTTTATTCTGCTGTTTGTTTTTAACATCCTGTTTTTTGATTAAATTATTTTAAATAAATGAAAAATGTACATTATTTTTTTTTATCTGATTAATCAATTAATCGGAAAAATTATCGGCCAACTAATTGATTATGAAAATAATCGTTAGTTGCAGCCCTACTCTCAGGCCTACTATCCAGCAGTTCCAAAGAATGACTTTGAACATTTATTTATAGAGAGAAATTCTGGTGCACGGTGTTAAAAGTAGTACAACCACGGTGTGTGGCAGCCAATGAGGTTAAATTGATGAACATCTCCTCTAGTGCAACTGGGACCAAAAGGGTTAACACTACTACAAAACTGAACCCTAAGACACTGGGGGTCCTACGACCACGGGCCACCCCAGGGCCAAGACATGTTACGTGTCTGCAACCTCACTCACATCATCCAGTAGCTTCCCTTCCACTCGGAGCTCCCAAGATGCGATGCTGCCATCTGAATCCTCGGCATCGGGCTTTGCGGGGTTAAACGTATTTGAGATATAAAGGCGCAATTTCCGCTTTTGCTGGAAAACAATACAATAAGAAATATTTAGATCTAATATGTGGCACACTGCGAGTCTGTGGCCAGATCTCTGTAAATCAATGCATCACGTGGCACCGTTCAGCCAGATCCCCATATCTATAAGCACCACGTGGCACCCTACAGTCTGTGGCCAGATCCCCATAATTATAAGCACCACGTGGCACCCTACAGTCTGTGGCCAGATCCCCGTAACTATAAGCACCACCTGGCACCCTGCAGTTTGTGGCCAGATCCCCATACCTATAAGCACCACGTGGCACCCTAGTCTGTGGCCAGATCCCCATACCTATAAGCACCACGTGGCACCCTACAGTCTGTAGCCAGATCCCCCTAACTATAAGCTCCACGTGGAACCCTGCAGTCTGTGTCCAGATCCCCATAAGTATAAGCACCACGTGGCACCCTACAGTCTGTGGCCAGATCCCCATAATTATAAGCACCACGTGGCACCCTACAGTCTGTGGCCAGATCCCCATAATTATAAGCACCACGTGACACCCTACAGTCTGTGGCCAGATCCCCATACCTATAAGCACCACGTGGCACCCTAGTCTGTGGCCAGATCCCCATACCTATAAGCACCACGTGGCACCCTACAGTCTGTAGCCAGATCCCCCTAACTATAAGCTCCACGTGGAACCCTGCAGTCTGTGTCCAGATCCCCATAAGTATAAGCACCACGTGGAACCCTACAGTCTGTGGCCAGATCCCCATACCTATAAGCACCACGTGGCACCCTACAGTCTGTGGCCAGATCCCCATACCTATAAGCACCACGTGGCATCCTAGTCTGTGGCCAGATCCCCATACCTTAAGCGCTGCGTAAACTGTTGGCGCTATATAAATAAAAGATAATAATAATAATAATAATAATAAGCACCACGTGGAACCCTACAGTCTGTAGCCAGATCCCCCTAACTATAAGCACCACGTGGAACCCTGCAGTCTGTGGCCAGATCCCCATACCTATAAGCACCACGTGGCACCCTACAGTCTGTAGCCAGATCCCCATAAGTATAAGCACCACGTGGCACCCTACAGTCTGTGTTCAGGTTCCCGTAACTCCCCACCACGTGGCGGATGAATGAGCTCTTTATAAATAAGATAATGTTTAATATGCAGACAGCAGTGGGACAGGATCCACTCTGTGCCACCAATTTGGTTAAGAGAATATGTGGCTCTCCCCAGCCGCTATCTATTGATGTTCCTCCAGGCTCAGTTCTTGGGCCTCTGCTATTCTCCATCTACACTTTTTCCCTCGGACAACTTACTTCTTCCTTTGGTTTCCAGCACCACCTATATGCAGATGACAGCCTACTCTATACTCCGCTCCTGACCTTTCCCCCTCTCTTCTGACTCCCCTCACTGACTGTCTATCAGGAATTGCATCATGGATGGCGTCCCGTTACCTAAAGCTCAACGTCTCTAAGACCGAACTCATCCCGCCATCTGCTCGGTCCACTTTTCCTGACACCTCTATTACCATTGACAACTCCACTATCGACCAACAGACCAGGTTCGCTGCCTTGGTGTCACCCTCGACTCTGCTCTCTCCTTCATCCCTCACATCCAGTCCCTCACCAAATCCTGCCACCTCCACCTGAGAAACATCTCCCGAATCCGCCTTTCCGCACACAAGAAACCACCAAGTTACTATCCACTCCCTTGTGATATCCCGTCTGGATTATTGCAACTCCCTACTAACCGGTCTCCCCCTCTCCCGCCTTTCACCGCTTCAATCCATCCTCAACACTGTAGCCAGATATACTATACACCATACCACTATACTACACAACACAACACTATACTATACCTTACATCTCTATCCTCCTATCCAAATACACCCCTATACTATACTATACACCATAACACTATACTATACAACACAACACAACACAACACTATACCTTACATCTCTATCCTCCTATCCAAATACACCCCTATACTATACACCATAACACTATACTACACAACACAACACTATACTATACCTTACATCTCTATCCTCCTATCCAAATACACCCCTATACTATACTATACAACATAACACTATACTATACAACACAACACAACACTATACCTTACATCTCTATCCTCCTATCCAAATACACCCCTATACTATACACCATAACACTATACTATACAACACTACACTATACCTTACATCTCTATCCTCCTATCCAAATACACCCCTATAATATATACCGTAACACTATACAACACAACACTATACTATACCTTACATCTCTATCCTCCTATCCAAATACACCCCTATACTATATACCATAACACTATACTATACTATACAACACAACACTATACTATACCTTAATCTCTATCCTCCTATCCAAATACACCCTTATACTATACACCATAACACTATACTATACAACACTACACTATACCTTACATCTCTATCCTCCTATCCAAATACACCCCTATAATATATACCGTAACACTATACTATACAACACAACACTATACCTTACATCTCTATCCTCCTATCCAAATACACCCTTATACTATATACCATAACACTATACTATACAACACAACACTATACTATACCTTACATCTTTATCCTCCTATCCAAATACACCCCTATACTATACACCATAACACTATACTATACAACACAACACTATACCTTACATCTCTATCCTCCTATCCAAATACACCCCTATAGTATACTATACACCATAACACTATACTATACAACACAACACTATACCTTACATCTCTATCCTCCTATCCAAATACACCCCTATACTATACACCATAACACTATACTATACAACACAACACTATACCTTACATCTCTATCCTCCTATCCAAATACACCCTTATACTATACTATACACCATAACACTATACTATACAGCACTATACTATCCCTTACATCTCTATCCTCCTATCCAAATACACCATAACACTATACTATACAACACTATACTATACTATACCTTACATCTCTATCCTCTTATCCAAATACACCCCTACACTATACTATACACCATAACACTATACTATACAACACTATACTATACCTTACATCTCTATCCTCCTATCCAAATACCCCCCTATACTATACTATACACCATAACACTATACTATACAACACAACACTATACTATACCTTACATCTCTATCCTCCCATCCAAATACACCCCTATACTATACACCATAACACTATACTATACAACACAACACAATACCTTACATCTCTATCCTCCTATCCAAATACACCCTTATACTATACACCATAACACTATACTATACAATACAACACTATACTATACCTTACATCTTTATCCTCCTACCCAAATACCCCCCTATACTATAGACCGTAACACTATACTATACAAAACAACACTATACCTTACATCTCTTTCCTCCTATCCAAATACACCCCTATACTATATAACATAACACTATACTATACAACACAACACTATACCTTACATCTCTATCCTCCTATCCAAATACACCCCTATAGTATACTATACACCATAAAACTATACTATACAACACAACACTATACTATACCTTACATCTCTATCCTCCTATCCAAATACACCCCTATACTATACACCATAACACTATACTATACAACACAACACTATACCTTACATCTCTATCCTCCTATCCAAATACACCCCTATACTATACACCAGACCTGGGCAAAGCACGGCCCGCGGGCCACATCCGGCCCGCTGAATAGCTCGGACCGGCCCGCAAAGAGTGTCCTGGTGACTCACCAATGAGTCCGGTGTCCCCTCCCGCCCCGGTCACTTACCTTAAACTCCTGTGTTGGAAGCGTTTGTCTCGGGTGCCGGCGCTTTACGCTGGGCGCCGGCATATGACGTCAGACGCCGGCGATCAGCAGTGAAGCGCCGGCACCCGAGACAAACGCCTCACGCTTCCAACACAGGAGTTTAAGGTAAGTGACCGGGGCGGGGGGGGAGATCCTGAGAAGGGGGGGTTAGGGAGTTAGAGGGGAGATACTGAGAAGGGGGGGTTAGGGAGTTAGAGGGGAGATACTGAGAAGGGGGGTTAGGGAGGGAGGTCTTACTGTGTGTGTGTGTCTTACTGTGTTTGTGTGTGTGTGTCTTACTGTGTGTGTGTGTATCTTACTGTGTCTGTGTGTGTCTCACTGTGTCTGTGTGTGTCTTACTGTGTCTGTGTGTGTCTCACTGTGTCTTACTGTGTCTGTGTGTGTCTTACTGTGTCTGTGTGTGTCTTACTGTGTCTGTGTGTGTCTCACTGTGTCTGTGTGTATCTTACTGTGTCTGTGTGTGTCTCACTGTGTCTGTGTGTGTCTTACTGTGTCTGTGTGTGTCTTACTGTGTCTGTGTGTGTCTTACTGTGTCTGTGTGTGTCTCACTGTGTCTGTGTGTGTCTTACTGTGTCTGTGTGTGTCTTACTGCGTGTGTCTTACTGTGTTCATAGCTTATTCAGTTATTGTAATAAATATTTTAGCCCATTTTTTAGCTCAAAATATTTTTTCCTTTTTTTTCTCCTCTAAAATCTAGGTGCGTCTTATCAGCAGGTGCGTCTTATAGAGCGAAAAATACGGTATGCACTCCGAAGCCTTGTTCATTTTGTTCACTTCTGTGCTGTGCTAATAGTTATTCAGGCCTTACTTATTCAAGCACCTCTACCAATGACGTAGGCTTGAATAACTTTATTAAACAGCACATAAGTTAACAAAATGGACAAGGCTTCGGAGTTTGTAGTTTGTAGAGGTCTGGCCCTCTAAAACCATTCCAATTTCTCATGTGGCCCCATGGGAAAATTAATTGCCCACCCCTGCTATACACCATAACACTATACAACACTATACTATCCCTTACATCTCTATCCTCCTATCCAAATGCACCCCTATACTATACACCATAACACTATACTATACAACACTATACTATACCTTACATCTCTATCCTCCTATCCAAATACACCCTTATACTATATACCATAACACTATACTATACAATACAACACTATACTATACCTTACATCTCTATCCTCCTATCCAAATACCCCCTATACTATACACCATAACACTATACTATACAACACAACACTATACTATACCTTACATCTCTATCCTCCTATCCAAATACACCCTTATACTATACACCATAACACTATACTATACAACACAACACTATACTATACCTTACATCTCTATCCTCCTATCCAAATACACCCCTATACAATACTATACTATACACCATAACACTATACTATACAACACTATACTATACCTTACATATTTATCCTCCTATCCAAATACACCCCTGTACTATACTATACACCATAACACTATACTATACAACACAACACTATACCTTACATCTTTATCCTCCTATCCAAATACACCCCTATACTATATACCGTAACACTATACTATACAACACTATACTATACCTTATATCTCTATCCTCCTATCCAAATACACCCTTATACTATATACCATAACACTATACTACACACCATAACACTATACTATACCTTACATCTCTATCCTCCCATCCAAATACCCCCCTATACTATACACCATAACACTATACTATACAACACAACACTATACCTTACATCTCTATCCTCCTATCCAAATACACCCTTATACTATATACCATAACACTATACTATACAACACTATACTATACCTTACATATTTATCCTCCTATCCAAATACACCCCTGTACTATACTATACACCATAACACTATACTATACAACACAACACTATACCTTACATCTCTCTCCTCCTATCCAAATACACCCCTATACTATACTATACACCATAACACTATACTATACAACACAACACTATACCCTACATCTCTATCCTCCTATCCAAATACACCCCTATACTATACACCATAACACTATACTATACAACACTACACTATACCTTACATCTCTATCCTCCTATCCAAATACACCCCTATACTATACACCATAACACTATACTATACAACACAACACTATACCTTACATCTCTATCCTCCTATCCAAATACACCCTTATACTATACACCATAACACTATACTATACAACACAACACTATACTATACCTTACATCTCTATCCTCCTATCCAAATACACCGCTATACTATACACCATAACACTATACTATACAACACAACACTATACTATACCTTACATCTCTATCCTCCTATCCAAATACACCATAACACTATACTATACAACACTATACTATACACCATAACACTATACTGTACAACACTATACTATACCATACATCTCTATCCTCCTATCCAAATGCACCCCTATACTATACACCATAACACTATACTATACAACACAACACTATACCTTACATCTCTATCCTCCTATCCAAATACACCCTTATACTATACACCATAACACTATACTATACAACACAACACTATACTATACCTTACATCTCTATCCTCCTATCCAAATACACCGCTATACTATATACCATAACACTATACTATACAACACAACACTATACTATACCTTACATCTCTATCCTCCTATCCAAATACACCATAACACTATACTATACTATACAACACTATACTATACTATACACCATAACACTATACTGTACAACACTATACTATACTATACTATACCTTACATCTCTATCCTCCTATCCAAATACCCCCTATCCTTGGAAATGTAGCTGCTATGGCCTCTTCCCAAGTGGATAGTTAAGAGTTACACGGGAGGAAAACTGGAGGGAAACGACACACCAAGTACCACTGCAGAAAGCAGCTTCAACACATCAGAAGCAGATCAACTCATCCCCATCCAAGCCGTCCTCTCCTATTGTCTCCCTTCCCCCTCAACCACCGACTAGATTGTAAGCTCGCAAGAGCAGGGCCCTCTTCTCCTTTTGTACCAGTTTGTTATTTAATGTGAAATTGTTCTACTGACTGTAACAGCTCTGCGGAATCTGCCGGCACTTTATAGATAAATGTAATGTACCCGCCCCCTGCGCTCCCCTTATGACCTACGGCTTTCTTCTACTGTTGTTACCTCTTCCCACTCCCGTATTCAGGATTTGCCCCGCGCCGCACCCCTCCTGTGGCATTCCCTTCCCCGTTCCGTCAGACTTTCTGCCTTGTACGCAACTTTCAAAACCTCTTTGAAAACCCACCTGTTCAGGGAAGCGTAAAACATTCCTTCCCATTACTGAACAATCAACAGCTTCAACACGTCATCGGAAGCAGATCAACTTATCCCCATCCCAGCCGTCCTCTCCTATTGTCTCACTTCCCCCTCAACCACCGACTAGTTTGTAAGCTCGCAAGAGCAGGGCCCTCTTCTCCTTCGCACCAGTTTGTTATTGTGTGTGTTATGTGTTATTGTATGTGTTATGTGTTATTGTATGTGTTATTGAATGTGTTTCTAAACTGTTCTTCTGACTGTAACAGCGCTGCGGAATCTGTGGCTGACACACCTTCATGGGTCGCTTCAAGGCTTCCTGGATGTCCACCCGTTTCCTCATGATGGTTTGGTCCAGTTTTCTCTCAAAAGCCAAAAGGTCCATGTAGGCCTGAGACTCTGGGACCAGTTCCCGTATCTACGGAGGCAAATGAGACCAGTATTATGGTGAAAAACAACCACCAATCAGAGACGAGGGGTAACTGGGAGACACTTCCTACACTGTGCAGGGACCAGGAGAGACACGGGGAACTGGAGCCTCACAAACTTGTGATCCTAGAGGTGTTCAGTAAAGTCAGGGCTTTCGCTTAGTAAGTTAATGAGCAGCTGATGGGCGTCCAGGCCATGTCTGGACAGTAATGTCCAAGCTGGAACAAAGGGTAGCCAGATGTTAAAGCTTCCGGCCCCTGGCACTAATCCTACGTGATTCATGGCATGAAGCTCAATCAAAAACCGAACAAGCAGAAAGGGTTAAAACATTATATCTGCCCACCACGGAAGACGAAACCTCGCCTTGCTGATTTATCTATACATTATACAGGGGCCAGCTCGCTGATTTAACTATACATTATACAGGGCCCGGTCACTGATTGAACTATACATTATACAGGGGGCCGGCTCACTGACTTAACTATACATTATACAGGGGGACGGCTCACTGATTTAGTTATACACCATACAGGGCCTACAGGAAATGTCCACTAGAATATTCCAGGGTGCGGGCTTCACTCACCCTCTGAGGAAGAATCTTATCCGCCATCTTTCTTCTCTTTGCACTGAATGAAAAACAATATGTTTTGATTCTGGCTGAGAAACATTTAAACTTATTTTAAACGTCCCTGGGACCCCAACACTAATTTTATGGACCTCATCTCCACATCCCTGAGACCTCAACCGTAATTCCCTTGAAACCTATCTCCAAATCCATAGGACCCAACCTTAATTCCCCAGAACCCATGCCAAAATGTCTGGGACCCCCACCAAGATTCCCTCAGACCCCCATGTCCAAATCCATGGGACCCCCAACCCTAATTCCCTTGAATTACATCTCTAAATCTTTGGGACCCAAGCCCTTAATTTTCCAAGGACCCATTTCCAAATTCATGGGACTCCAACCTAGATTCACTCAGTCCCCCATCTCCAAGTGCACAGGACCCCCAATCCTGATTCACTCAGTTCCCCATCTCGAAGTGCCCAGGACCCAACCCAGATTCACTGAGTAATCAGTCTCCAAGTGCACAGGACCCCAACCCAGAATCACTCAGTAACCCATCTCCAAGTGCATGGGACACCAACCCAGATTCACTCAGTCCCCCATCTCCAGGTGCTTGGGAACCCATCCCAGATTCACTCAGTCCCCCATCTCCAAGTACACGGGACCCCAACCCAGATTCACTCAGTCCCCATCTCCAAGTGCATGGAACCCCAACCCAGATTCACTCAGTAACCTATCTCCAAGTGCATGGGACCCCAACCCAGATTCATTCAGTCCCCCATCTCCAAGTGCACGGGACCCCAACCCAGATTCATTCAGTCCCCATCTCCAAGTGCAAGGGACCCCAACCCAGATTCACTCTGTCCTCCATCTTCAAGTGCACGGGACCCCAACCCAAATTCACTCAGTAACCTATCTCCAAGTGCATGAGAACCCAACCCAGATTCACTCTGTGGTCCATCTCCAAGTGCACGGGACCCCAACCCAAATTCACTCAGTAACCTATCTCCAAGTGCAAGTGCCCAATGAACCTTTGTTGCATCCAAACTGCTGACCTGCGGACTCTTCCCTGTGCAGGGGCACCTTGTTGTGGAACCTGTGCCGGGGCGGCCCGCTTCCGTGTTGGTTCCATTACTGTTGGAGGGATTCCAGGTCGAACTGAAGGGCTGCTGCCGAATGGGGGCCCAGGTGGGCCCATTGGAGCCCCCTGGTGGGGCATACGGGCACCAGAGGGCATTCCAGGGCGCTGCAAAGAGACATAACTGTATTAGGGGACAAACAGACAATCAGTACAGCATCACCAAGCGTTGAGAAAGAAATGGTCCGCGCAGTACTACTGGCCTCCATTGACCTATTCGCATAATTATAACGCAGAGAACTGCACTATAGCTGTGGGGTATCTGTAAATTACACACACAGCAGTTGGGGTATCTGTATACTACACACACTCAACAGTTGGGGTATCTGTATATTACACACACAGCAGTGGGGTATATGTGTCCTACACACTTCGTTTTGGGGGGTATTTGTGTGTTACACGCACAGCACTGTATAAAATAATCTGAAGTAACTACCCCACTTGCCCCAGTATCTACCCTCCACTCACCACTCCATGTACAAGGAACTCAAAGAGTTTGCTCTTAGTTGCTCTGCGGGCTCCTCCAGCAGATTCGTCAGTTGCCATTCCCACAAGTGCTCTCTTTGGCCCCTGGCCCCTTCACTGGTCTGTGTAATCACTGTGCCCCTCTCAGTGCCCCGTGGTATGTCTGTCTCTCACTGGTTAAGCCTCAATCAGAATTACATTACACCGGGGAGTATCCAGTAGACACGTACCCCCCCCCGCCCCCTGTTACCCCTCCTGTGTTCTGCCTGTACCTCCTGCCCCTGGTCTCCCTTTTACCCCTCTTGTATTCTGCCTGCACCCCCCTGCCCTCTCTGTTACCCCTGCTGTATTCTGCCTACACCCCCCCTGCCGGTAGTATCACTGTTACCCCTCTTGTATTCTGGCTGCACCCCCTACTAGTGGTCTCCTTGTTACCCCTCCTGTATTCTGCCTGCACCCCCTGCTGGTAGTCTCCCTGTTACCCCGGCACCCCCTGCCCTTGATCTCCCTGTTACCCCTCCGGTGTTCTGCCTGCACCTCCTGCCCGTGGTCTCCCTGTTACCCCTCCTGTGTATTAAGAACCATCTAACCCTCCATCCCAGGAAGTGCTTCCCCAGCCTGTGAGATTTGCCCTCTTTTCTGTTCTCTCCTTGTCCCTCTCTTTTACGGATCCTGTCACACCCCCTCCTCCCCAACACAACTTTCCACCCTCCTGCCCCTCCCCTGCCCTCCCTCTCTCTTATCTCCCTCTCAGCAGTCTCTCTGCCTTTCACCCACTTTCCTTGCTTTCTGTCCTATCTGCACTTCTCTAGCTGTCTCTCTCTCTCAGACACACTGCTCATGTGCATGTCCCTCTTCTCTCTGCCATGTATTGTTCATTCTTATTTTATTGTCCCCTCTCTCTCTCTCTCTCTCTCTCGAGCATTTTCTATCTCTGTGTTTGTCTCTAACTCTTTCTATCTGTACCTGTCTCTATAGATATATATGTCTCTCTCTAGTGCTTTCTATCTCTCCATAAGGATCTCTAGAATTTTCTGTGTCTCTATATATCTCTCTGTGTTCTTCTCAGAATTTGTTTCCAGAGGCCTGGTCCAAACTCTTCTGCTTTCTATCCTTCGCCCCTTTCCCCGTCCGCTCACTTTCCTGCACTTCCATCTTAGTTTTTTAGAGCGAGTATAAAATAATATGGTGACATATAATGGGTCCAGGAGGCGCGCTTGGGGCCGTTTATAATGGAATATCAGCCTCTCTAAGCCCTCTTTCCATCACAAAGCCCTCTAACTCTTTCTCTGATACCCTTCTCCCTGTTTATGGTCCTCCCTTGCTATGATCCCACTGTCTCTGATCTACTCTCACTGTCTCTCCTCCCACCCTGTCTCTGATCTATCCCCTCTCTCTTTGTCTAGTATCACCCCCTCTCTGATCTCTCCTGTCTCTGATCACCCTTTGTGCCTGATCTTTCTCAGATATCTCTGTCTCTGAACCCCTCTATCTCTCTTTGGCTGTCTCTGCCTGACCCCTCTATCTGTGGGTGATCCCCCTCTCTGGCTGTGGGTAAGGCGGGGGTCCCACAGGGTAATGCTGAAGACCCACTGTCTGAGCTCCAGCTGCTGCATTCCATTCACTGATAAGCCAGGAACAGAGTGTCTGCCCCAGAGTCTCGCTTTCCCTCAGCTGTCTCTGTCTTTCTTTCCCTCTCTTAGCAGTTTGTGTCTGCCCATCCAGCTGTCGCTGACTGTCAGTCTCTGTCTATCCATCTGTCCTTCATCGTCTCACATGGGAGTCTGTCTGTCCTGATATGGCTCGGCTGTCTGCCTGCCTGTATCGTTCCTACTCTACCAATAGAAATACATGAGTCTTCACAAGTAAATGGGGTGGGGGAGGGGGCATTCAAGAATATTTTAAGAAATAGGGGTGATCAGACCACAGGCATTCAGGAATAGGGTGCTAGACATACTGGCATCCGCTTTGCCTTCTGTAAAGACTCAAACCTTAATCGGTTCTTGGTCTTGTCTTCCCTCGCTGTTTTAACCTCTGCCACTTCTGATGGGAGGCTGTTCCATGTATCCCCCAACCTCTCAATAAAATAAAACTTCCTTTTATTCCATCTTAACCTCTCTGTCCCTCTAGCGTTAGATTCTGGCCTCTTTTCTATCATTTATCCTCCTTTGAAATACATTTCCTCCTGTGTTTTGTTAAATCCCTTTATGTTTTTAAATGTCTCTCTCCCATCTCCACTCTCTTCTCTACCTCTCCTATCCCCACACTCTTCTCTCCCTCTCTTTTCCCATCCCACTCTATTCTCTCCCTCTCTCCCATCCCCACTCTCTCTCCCTCCCATCCCCATTCTCTCTCTCTCCCATCCCCACTCTCTTCTCTACCTCTCTCCCATCCCCTTTCTTCTCTCTCTCTCTCTCTCTCTCTCTCCCATCCCCTCTTCTCTCTCTCCCCCATCCCCACTCTCTTCTCTCTCCACTCTTCTCTCTCTGTCTCCCATCCCCACTCTCTTCTCTCTCGCCCATCCTCTATTTCTCTTCTCTCTGCCCCATGTCAGACATATTAAGATACCTCAGTTTCTCATGATCAGTTTTATCCTGCAAACCATTCCCCATTTTAGTTGCCACCTCCCTTCTAAGCCTACCAATAATGCCTTTCGCTATACACCCAGCACCCTGTTGCTTTTTCGGTATTGCCTGCTTACCTTTGGGTCCTCATAAATTAATTACCCTGAAGTCACTCTCTTCCATTGTCGCTGATGGCACAGAGGCCCCAATGCTATATTCTGCATTAGGATTTTTATATCCCAATTGCATAATTTTACATTTATGAAAATTAAGCTGCAGCTCTTGCGCTCTCGCAGATTCTTCTAATTTACTTAAATCCCTTGTCACTTGGCTTGCTCACTTAAGGAGGTGGTAGATAAATGGAACCGACCCCCAGCAGTATGAGGTTATCTAGCGAAGCGGGGGGGTCGTTGTTTGGGTGGTTGGGCCCGCATTCATACATCTGATAATAGAAACAGCCTGGGTAGAGAGTGGTTGCCAGTGTGGCACGTTTGAGACCCTGTGGTGCCAAGAGCATATTCTTGCCCCAAATATTAGGCCTTGCACATGTGAGTGCACCTCGCTGGTACAGTGTGACTGCAAAAGTCTTGCTAAATCAGTTATGGTTCCTTTGACTGCCCTTTCTATTATGAGGATAACTGTGGTAACTAGGGCTATCTTCTGAGGACCCCTTTGATATACACGCCTTCTTATTTGCCAAAGAGTTTGGGGAGAACATGTATAGGGGCACCTAGATTAAGTCACAGATTCAAAATGGTAACCAACAAAATGTACCATTGCTGTCTGGCCACCCTACCTTTTAAGAAAGCAGAGGCTTTTTAAAATTCCAGATCACCCAAAAGCCACCTGGTAGCAAAACCTTCCACATGCAGGGTCCCTGGATTAAACCCCGTGGCTGCTAACACACACTCTAACACCATCCACTGACGCACATTCTACTACGCACACTAACTCTCTCCCCTTGCAGCTTTATCTGTGCAGCTTGCCAGCTCTCCCTCCCTATCTCCTGTTATAGGACCTGAGTGGACAGCAAGATTTTTGTGGTGATATGAATGATCTGATCTTCATTGGCATATGTCACAGGGGCCTAGGGTTGCCACCTTCTACTGCGCTATTTCCTGGACACTCTTCAAGAGGGTGTGCCTGGGGGTGTTATCAGGGTGTGGTCATGGGTCATATTTTTGCAGATGACACACACCCAGTCTAACAAACCTCACTTGCTGTGTGTGAAGCCTTAGCTCCATCGTTATGTGGCCCTTGTGAAACCTGCCTCCACCTCTGTTTGGAAACTGCCACCAGCCAAAAAGTTTCTGGGGCTAAAAGCGGTAAAAGCGGGACTCGAGAGGTGGTAATGCTATTCACAATCAAAATGTTTGCAAGAGTTTGACAATAACACTAATGATATTTGTACAAATAGAGGAAACAGCGGAAACTGAGAGAGAGCTCTGCTGCATGCTGGAGAGAGAATGGCGAGATGTGAGGTGTGTGGCAGCCTCTCAGACATCCCATATAAATGATTACATTATACTGCCACCTGCTGGACAGAGCACAGCATCTCAATGTTCTTTATTTCAAACATCTAAAGAAGGGATCTCTGAGGTCTGGAAAGTTTGATAAAATTCTTCTGGGCTCTAAAATGGACTCTAAAATAGACTCTACTGGGTAAGAGCTTCTATGAAGACTTGTCATTAAATGAATCACAAACGACATTGGAATAGATGCAATCAGTTCTATTAGCTATAGATCTGTGTCTCCCGCTACTGACGCCTCAACTCACTGCATCATTTAGTATGTCCACTTTGAACCAGTTCTTGGCTTCACAACCCTTTGCAAGGGTCTCTGGTTGTAAACTACAAACGTCTACAAGTATGGCTTTCTTTTTTGCACTCTTGTGCTAATGTTTTTTGTTTTGTTTTTACTAACCCACAGCTGCTGATCCATGCATATTAGCAAAGGTCAGACTTTTTAGTGCATGTTGGCCAGGTGATCTTACTATTACTTTTACTTCTTTTTAATGTGGGTTGCCATGGCATTAAGCAGCCTACCTACCCCATCGGGATTGGATTTTCATTCCACTTTTTTATGTCTGTGAAGCTACCAATCAGCTGTGGGAAAAGAAGCATGTGAGTTTCACTGTAACTGTGAGGCTTTCCCTTTAAGTGGGAGACGTGTTTATACAGTTAGATGCACCAGAATTCTGCTGGGAGGACAATTCAGAGAAACTTCGGGACATCTGAATATCAAATACTGTGAATCTAAGACCAAGGACTGATTAAGGAAAAAAGGCCAGACTAGACGGTTCCAATGGGTCCAATCTGCAGGCAGGTTCTGTTTCCATGGACAGGAATTTGACCAGATGATGTTAGTTCATCTTTAGTCTGGTCTCAGGTTCTCCATGGTAAATTAGACCCTTAGACCACACAATACAGAGAGCCACTGGAGAACCCAAGGGCCCGTCCTTGGTCCTATTCCTCTTTATTTATACAGAGAAATTACAACTGATGCATTTGGAGAAGATAACCAGGCGTGCTAATGACACATTGTATGGCTATGGACATACCTGGAAGCTTCTGAGCTCCTTCTACCCGGAGCCTTCCCTTTCGTGACGCGGCCAGGACTGACCACTGATGTCAGCGGGCGGTCCCATGACATCGGTGGGAGTTCCCTCTGACATCAGCGGGAAACACCCCCATTTAAAGGGAAAATGGGTGGGGAGCAGGATATGTCAAGACCCCTTTCCCAGGACCCGGAGGATTCGGCCCTTGACCCAGAGAAGCAGTGCTTCACCCAGAGATCTCTGGGTCAAACCCGGAGACTTCACAGGTATGGCTATGGAGAGCGATCTCAAAGTGTTATCGAATATTAAAAGAGAAATGAATGTTCAAAATGCAATTGTGATGGCAAACCCCCAACATTTCAGAAGTCCACACAAGGACACCTTTTTGTTGTTGTGGGGCTATGAGTGGGCAGGGTGGTGCTAGTGAGAGGACTAAAGGCAGCACCAGGGGCACTTGCCTTACTCAATGCAAGTGACCCCTTAAGGACAATGGGCTGTCCCAAAACCCATTGAAAACAATGCACTTTTAGCCTGTACATGTACGGGCTTTGTCATTAAGGGGTTAAGTGAAGCTAAACAGCAGGATATGATGTCATATCGCCGAGCTCCACTTCATTATGTCACAAGGCAGCAATGTGGGAACTGCAATTGAGATGGGTTTCACAAATTAAAAGATCTTCTCAACTGCCCTACGATTATGATATTCAAGTTGGAATAATGGGCCAGTTGGGCAGATGATCTGCTCGCCCCTGAGCTGTGAAATCAGTTGAGAACTGTGCTGTTGCAGCAGCTCCGACATGTTCCCTCTCATGCTTTCCTTTAACGCAACCAAAGGTTTATTTACGGTTGGGGCAGTTAAGATGTGGGATGTGCTGCCGAGTGAGGTAGATTTGGTGCACTGAGTTAATACTTCCTAGTGAACGCAGGCGTTCAGGGTCATAACAGTTTAACTGTGACTGCCTTTGGGGTCAGGAAGCAGTTTTCTTTTCCTTGGGGCCAGGACTGGATAAAAGCCTCACCGTGTTTTTGTTTTGCCTTCTCCTGGATCAACAGAATTGGGTACTTGGAATGGTTGAACCTGAGAGATTTTATGTCATTTTTTCCAACATGAGCAACAATGTAACTCTCTGCGCCCTCGTTTCTAGGCTCTCAGAATGTTTGCTTGGTATGAGGGTATCACAGACTTACACAGCTGTTAAGCCGCCAATAATTTGTATAGAGACAGCAGGGAATGGTTCTATAAATTAAATGCCCCACTCACTTACAGAAATAGCCAATAACAGGGCACAAACCCCCAGCCACACCTCTAACCACAAGCTCTGGAAATGTTGAGTGGTATGGCATGAATCTCAGGAGGGGTGAGTCTAGGGTTAGTGGCCCCTGGGTGCAGTATTTAATTGGCGCCACTCCTCCTATAACTAAAACATACACACATACAAACTCATTCTTGCACCCACTCACCATACACTTTTTCATACATACATATCTCATTCCCTTGCATGAGAAAAAAATCCTCTCCCTTGCAATACTAACCCTAGGCACACATACTCATGCTAACACCATATACTTAACACACATGTTATCATACACTAACATACACACACTAAGACCATATGCTGACACACACTCATTGTAATGACATTTATTAACATACACACATTCTAAAGTCATATGCAGACACATGTGTATGCTAGCACCACACACACACACACTAGCACAATGTTGTGATACACATGCATGCTAACACCCACACAGATATGCAAACACCAAACATACTCATGCTAATATACACACACTCATGCTAAAGGCATACACCCACATATGCTAACACCATATACCAACACACACACTCTACCACCATACAATAACACACACTAACACCATACTGTAATACACACTCATTCTACCACCATTTACACACACACTCACTCTCTCTTTCCCAACAGTTTAGAATGTGCAACTCTTCCCCTCTACATCTTAGTACACAGCCCTGTCTTCACTAGAAGTCCCATGTACACGGTGATAACTAAAGACTGTTGCTGCATCCATTGAATGGTCTCTAAGGCACGATGTCTCTGGCTGCATCTCCCTGTGTCACTGGATGTCTCTAGCAATGTCTCCCTGTGTCACTGAATCTCTCTGGCAGTGTCTCCCAGTTTCACTGGATGTCTGTTAGTGTCTCTGTGTGTCGCTGGATGTTTCTGATACTGTCTCCCTGTGTCACTGGATGTCTCTGATACTGTCTCCCTGTGTCACCAGATGTCTCTCAGTGTCTCCATGTGTTACTGGATGTGTCTCATAGTGCCACCCTGTGTCACTGGATGACCCTCGTAGCTTCTCCCTGGATGTCTCTGATACTGTCTCTCTGTGTCCACTGGATGTCTCTCATAGTGTCTCCTTGTGTCACTGGATGTCTCTGATACTGTCTCTGTGTGTCACTGGATGTCTCTGATAGTGCCTCCCTGTGTTACTGGATATCTATGGCAATGTCTCCTTGTGTTACTGGATTTCTCTCATAGTGTCTCTGTGTGTCACTGGATGTCTCTGACAGTGTCTCCGTGTGTCACTGGATGTCTCTCGTAGTGTCACCCTGTGTCACTAGATGTCTCACAGTGTCTCCCTGTGTCACTGGATGTCTCTCATACTGTCTCCCTGTGTCACTGGATGTCTCTAAAAAATCTTGTGGGTTTTGTATAAAACAGATACATGGTGCATTTGAAAAGTGTCCTCATTACCATAGCAAGCGATTGATTGTTCCTTCTGATTGGACCACCCACTGGTTTCACATTCCGTAAAGAATGGTTTTTAAAATATAACCCTAATGTGACTGCGTATCCGGAGTCTCCGTCACTGGCACCAGGTCACTGCTTCAATCAATCAGAGAATGCTATCAGTGGTTTTTTTTTTATAATCAATCGCTGCTGCCTTCACTGGCCAATAGGTCTCTCTAAAGGTCTACTGCCGTCTCTCCATCTCAGTGGATCCTTTGTGGTCTGTTTCTGGAGGGCTCCTCTGGTCTTTCTCTCTATCTGATCTCCTACGGTCTCTCTATATCTTGTTGTCTCAGGCTGCCTCTCAGTCTCACTTCTGCAGTCTCTCCATCTGTAGATGTCTCCCACACTCTCACCTTTCTCTCCATGTCTGTCTCTTGGTCCTGGATCCGTGGATTCTACTGGAATGGGATACATTGCGCATGCACAGAACAAGGGAGTGTCTGACAATATCCAGTCATCATACACAGACATAGAGAACATCGTACAATTCCACTCCTTATAGCCACTCGCCCTAGGAAGCATTTAACAAGTACCACACACAGAAAAAGCCACCCACAATGCCAGCTGGCCCAGGAAGTGTGTGCCAATTCCCAGCCAGCTACAAACACACACCCAGGGAGCATCCGACAATATTCAGCGACCTACACACACAGACCCAGGGAGCATCTGACAATATTCAGCCAGCCACAGACACATACAGACCCAGGGAGCATCTAACAATATTCGGCCAGCTACAAACTGACAATATTCGGACAGCTACACATACACATACACACACACATACACACACACCCGGGGAGCATCTGACAATATTCAGTCAGCTACACATACAGTCAGTCAGGTACATACACACACATACACACGCACACACAGAATCAGTGGAAGCATCTGACATTATTCAGCCAACTACATACATACACACACACATATATATATATATATATATATATATATATATACAGACCCAGGGAGCATCTGACAATATTCAGCTAGCTAGACACACACAGTCCCAGGAAGCATCAGAATATTCAGCCAGTCAGTAACACACACACACACACACAGACCCAGGGAGCATCTGACAATACTCTGACAAGATTTTATATATATATATATATATATATATATATATATATATATATATATATATATATATATATATATATATACCGTATTGGCTCGGATATAGGCCGCCCCCGTATATAGGCCGCACCCTAAAAGTTTAGTGCCTTTTTAAAGAAAAAGTTTTTTTCTTTAAAAAAGCACCAAAAAAACATGCTGCCACTCTGCCCCCCCCCCGAGATATGCTGTCACTGTCCTCCCTCCCCGAGATATGCTACCACTGTCCGCCCCCCCCCGAGATATGCTGCCACTGTCCTCCTCCCTCCCCGAGCTATGCTGCCACTGTCCTCCTCTGCCCCCCGACTTACCGGAGCTGACTCCCGGGTGTCTTGCGAGGCCGGCGGGGGACATCTACGCAATACGCGTATACAACTTCCGGTGCCGGATGTGCCGGCACCGGAAGTTGTATACGCGTATTGCGTAGATGTCCCCCGCCGGCCCCGCAAGACACCCGGGAGTCTGCTCCGGTAAGTCAGGCGGGGGGCCAGAGGTAAAACGCATCGTGCGGTTAGACAACCGCATGATGCGCTTAGACAACCTCCCGTGCCGGCACCCCCCCCGTGGGAAGTGCTGGCAGGGGAGGCTGTCTGAGCGTATCGGGGAGTAGGATGCAGGTCCCCTGCACCGCTGCGGGGGATCTGTATCCTAACCCCGCTGCCTGCCCGGCGCCCGGGACTCGGGCGCTAGACCCCGAATATAGGCCGCACCCCCATTTTAAAGACTTAAAGTGGGGGAAAAAGTGCGGCCTATATCCGAGCCAATACGGTATATATATATAGTAGAGTAGAGGTTGTAGCCGTATTAGACCAGTGGTGTCAATATCAAATAACAGATGGAATAAGTATCTTGTGATAATACCTTTTTTATTGGACTAACAAAAATTTGGAATGACAAGCTTTCGGGAGCTTTCTCAAGTCTAAAACATTTCTGAGCAAAACGACACATAGAATTCAATGTTGTGTGGCAGGGGAGGGGGGCTTACTGCCCAGATCTGATAAGGGAGGGTGAGATGTAAAAGTATGTGTCCCTCCAGAGGGTCATACATGTTCTGAGTAGGGAATTTTGAGGGGGGGGGGGGGGTTTAGCACTGCTGAAGATAAATTGACAAAAAAACCCATAAGATGCTAGTGCTCACATACGGGGAATAGGAATGCAATGATGAATATAGGGATGGGAATGTATATGTCTACACATGTTGTCATATATGCCTCTAGATTGTAAGCTTGCGAGCAGGGCTCTCTCCACCAAATGTATCGGTTTGTCTTAGTCTGTCAATTCTTGTCTTGTCATATCCCTTGAATTTATGTATTGTATTAAGCGCTGCGTAAACTGTTGGCGCTATATAAATAAAAGATAATAATAATAATAATAATATATACAGGTAAATATAGATGAACATGGTGCACTTAAAAATACAGTACATACTACATATAGCAGGTGGGGGGTTATGTAAAACCTGTGTAGTGGGACAGGAAACCCAAAAGTCCTCTATTCTTGCTGTTGAATAGTTGAATCATTCTGACTTCAAAAGTTTGTCTTTTAAATAATTAGTAAATGAAAATGAGCACACTAGCATATATGGCTAATATATTCTCGGGCAGAATGCTGCCATCTATTGGTAAGATACATTGAGTAGCATTGTTCCATATGCTTGAAATTCCAAGATTTTACTATTACATAACGTAAAGTCATGATTTTATTAATGACACAGAGGCGAGTATTATGCATTCTCTTTCTTTATTACCCCCTCAGCAGCAAAGAATTGAGGGAAAAAACTTGACTGAAAGAGTTAAAACAAATGAAATAGTAACAACCATAACACTGCCCAGCGATAGCCCAACCAATCAGCAGTCCTCATCATCCTCAGGGGGAATGCAATCCTAACGAACTTCCTCTTTCTTTGCGGATCCAATGAAACCTAACCAGAAGAAACCAAACAGGAAACCGAAGCAAGGCCTCATGTAGAACTCCAACGAAACATCCATAGCAGATCAAGCTAGAGAAAATGAGAAAAGAGTTGATAGTAGTGATCAAACAGGTACCAAAACGAGAAATCGTCTAGGCAGCTAAACATAGGCGGGTATAAATACAGAAATCGAATAAACATGGTATAAATATAGAAGCCGAATAAACATAAAAAGATCTTACCTGAGACCAGACCACAATCATTTCTCTCGCCCGGGGAGGGAAAGAATGGGTGGAATAATACTCGCCTCCGTGTCATTAATAAAATCATGACTTTACGTCATATAATAGTTAAAGACACGGAGGCTCCTATTATGCAATTTTAAAGCTGATCTACCAGGCATTCTGAGAAATGTTGAATAGGATGGAGATAAAATTCTTTAAATGTGGTATCCGAACACCGGTCAGCGGCCTTAATGATATCTTCCATGCGGCAACCAACCGATGAAGCCTTGGATGCCGAAGCACCCCGAACAGAATGAGGACAAAATATGGACATATCGATACCTGCCCGAAGCAAAATCCATTTAAGCCATCGAGAAAGGGTGGAAGTAGACACCGGATGATGCGGATGTTTGAAATGAATAAAGGAAGAGACAAGGGGTCTCGAAGCATATGGGTGCGAGACTCATACTCCTGAAGACAAAGAACAGGACATAAGAGAGGTCTATGAGGAAAGGCCGGATAAAAGACAGATCTAGTATTGGATTTAGTTCTCCTGGAAATATCAAAGGAAACGCCATCAGGGCAGAAGACCTTCGCATGGAAATCCAAAGCTCTGACATCTGAAACACGTTTACAAGACAGAATACAGAGGAGGAGAAGAAGTTTGGCAGATAATTCTTTAAGTGACAAATCCTGATTAGAGGACCATTGTTCTAAGAAACGCAAGACCACATTAACATCCCAAGTAGACGAGTAACGGGGTAAAAGAGGCCTGGAAAAATGAATACCCTTAAGCAACCTACAGACTAGAGGTTGCTGACCAATAGGAACCCCATCCAGAAGATCATGACCGGCAGAAATAGCAGAGCGGTACAGATTTACTGTACGATACGCTTTATTATCCTGAAACAATTCAGTAAGAAAAGACAAAACCATGTTCAAAGGGGCAGAAATGGGATCCAATGATGTGCCCAAGCACCAGCTAGACCAACAATTCCACGCAGAGGAATAGGCTCTTCTAGTACCTGGGGCCCAAGCATCGGCCAAGAGAATGAGAGTCTGTTGTGAAACTCCCTCGACAGACCAGGGTCCCCTGAAACGCGCCAAGCTATTAGTTGAAGCTGGCCCTGGATGATCAAATCGTGGGGTTGAAGGTCTGGATCGAGTAACAGATCCTGAAAAGGAGGAATGGTCCTGGGGAAGTCCACTGATGTTTCCAGCAGCCTGGGAAACCACGGTTGGGATTTCCACAGAGGCGTTATGAGGACCAAGGATGTTGTGAACCGCAGCATATGAAGGATTGTCCTGGCAATCGTGTTGAAAGGGGGAAAAGCATATAGTAGAGACCGAGGCCACTGTTGGAGGAATGCGTCGGTGGCCACTGCTTCCGGATCTGGTCTCCAACTGAAGAACTTCGGCAGGTGGGTGTTGAGACGTGAAGCGAAAAGGTCCATCTCCATAGGACCCCAGAGCAGTTGGAGCTTGAGGAAGACGGATGGATGAAGACGCCAATCCCCTGAATCCCTGAGAAAACGCGAGTTCCAATCCGCTGCACAGTTGGAAAGACCGGGAATGTGAACGGCCGTCACCGAGATTCCGTGAAGGAGACAGAACTTCCAAAAATCCCTCGCAAGACAAGCTAGCATCTTGGATTTCGTGCCTCCAAGGTGATTGATATTTCTCACCGCTGCTACGTTGTCCATTTTGAGTAGAATGGAGCACGACGCTCCGGAGGGAGCAAGACTGCGGATGGCAAAAGATCCTGCCAAGAGTTCCAGGCAGTTGATATGCAGGTAAGATTCCTCTGTGGACCATCTGCCACCTGTAGATACGGTCCCGTAGCGCGCTCCCCAACCATGTAAGCTTGCGTCTGATTCTATGATGACGTCTGGAATGGTACCGAAGATGGCTCGGCCGTTCCACGCCTCCATGTGGGACAACCACCAATTCATCTTGTCTCTGGATTTGTCGTCGAGAGAGATGCAGGTCTCGTAAGAATGAGTAGAAAGCAGCGAAGAACTTCTTAGTCTTTGAAGCGCTCTGTAGTGCAGGGGGGCCGGAAATATGGCTTGAATGGAAGAGGACAAGAGACTGTTGAATGGAGTCTATCCGGAATCCCAGAAACTCTGTGGATTGGGAAGGAACGAGGCAAGACTTGTCCCAGTTGATGAGGAAACCCAGAGACTGAAGGATATATAAAGTCCAGTCGAGGTGAGTTTGTAGAAGACGAGGGGACTGAGCCATGATGAGAATATCATCCAGATAAATGATCAGACGTATACCTCGGGACCGAAGAAACGCTACTACTGGCTTCATAACCTTCGTGAAACACCACGGTGCCGATGAGAGGCCAAAGGGAAGGCACGTAAACCTCCATTTCTGATCTGCCCATACGAACTGAAGAAGATCCTGATGATCCACTGCAATGGGAATAGTGAAGTAAGCGTCCTGAAGATCCAGTTTCACCATCCAATCCTCTGGTAACAATAGATCTCTGAGGCAATGTATCCCTTCCATTTTGAAGTTGTGATACACCACGAACGCATTGAGAGGACGCAGATTGATGACGGGTCGAACACCCCCTCCTTTATTCGGGACTAAGAAGAGGGAGCTGACAAAGCCTGGGGAGTCCATGGGGATTTTTTGAATAGCCCCTTTCTCTGAAAGTGACTGAACCTCCTTTGAGATCAGAAGGACCTGCGACATGTGACACTTTGCAGTGGGAGGAAGACAAGTCTGTTGAGGCAAAGCAGTTAATTCTATACGATAGCCCCTGATCGTGTCTAAGACCCAAGCATCTGAGGAGATATGAACCGAAGCCTGATAAAAAGAAGCAAGGCGACCGCCCACCTTTGGAAGGGGAGAATGAAGAATGGTACTCACCATAAGGCCGTCTGGAAGAGGTGAAACCTTGTGAAGTCCTGGAAGGCCTGGCCCGTCCTCGATAGGGGAAGAAAGGCGCTGGTCGCTGCTCGTAAGAAGCTGGGCGTTGTGAAAAGGAGCCTCTGTAGGTTCCGCGAAACCTGGCGTCACGGCCGGACGAACAACCCCTGCTAAAATCTTAGGAGCAAAAACCTTTTTCATGGAGGTTTGAGCCCTATCCAAAGCCGTTTTGACAAATGAACCGACATTCTTGACTAATGAATCACCAAACAAAAGGCCTTTAGCTGCTTGGCCGGGTTCTTGAGAAGCCATATTAATAAGTTTGGGCTCAATCTTAAGTAAGATCGACTTGCGTCGTTCAGAGCAGAGCGCAGAATTAGCATTGCCAGTAATACAGATAATGCGCTGAAGCCAACCTAAGGCCACATCAAAATCAAAAGTTTCAGGCGAAGCTTTACCTGACTCCAACAACGCAAAGAGTTTTGTAATCGGACCCAGTATGTCTAACAGTTTGTCTTGGCAATGGCGCAGGGAGAATTCCAACCCTTTCCTGGGTTTCCAACCCGTTTTAGCGAGAAACTGGGTAATCTGGGGATCAACGTCTGGAGTTTTACAGACCCCATCAGGCACTATGGGGCGAAGGCATTCGGCCCTAAGCTTGCGCCTACTCTCTTTAGAGAGAGGCTTGCGCACACAAAGTGCCAGATATTGAGCAATATGAGATGGAGGATCCCACTCAGCAGACCGAGGGTGGCGCAAGTTATCAGGGTCCCTGACACCATCGTCCTCACCCTCCGCTGCCAGGACAGGGTCTGACCCTTCCCCATGAGGGGAGGATGAAAGGTCAGGAAAGTCATCAGCATCTGATCTATCGGACTCTGGATCCCTATAGGAATCCAGATCCTCCTCACTCAAGTCAGAATCTGACAAATCTTGAAGAGCCCTAGCTCTTTTCCAATTTCTGGCCGTTTTTGCCTGGTCAGTGGCTCTCTTGCACGGTAAACCAGCGCTCTCAGGGACAGGATTAGAAGCCTTGTCCATCTCAACAGCAGCAAGGCTGTGCATCGGGAGTGAGGCAGTATGCTTAGACTTAAACAGAGCCTTTTTGCCAACAGGAGCAGGAATAGAAACAGCAGGTATGGAAGTAGAGGGTAAACGGGCCTGAAGTAAAGCCTGCTGAATAGACTGGCCAATAGAATGGGACATGACCCCCATAGCTGAGGACAGAGCCTTAGAGATGGAATGGGACATAGTGGCATCTAATAAGGTTTGAAAATCCTCTGAAGATAAGGGGTGAGAATCTGCAATTTGGCCACCAGAGGGAGTGCCAGCCTCTCTAGAAGAAGCAAAATGAGCATCCTGCTGATCCATACTGGCTCTGAACCAAGGTAAGGAAACAACCAAGGGACCTGAAAGGGAAAAAATCGTGGGTTGATTAACCCAGCAAATAAAGGGGGAACGAGGAGAGGATAAAGAGCGCCAAGACAAGAAGAACCGAATAGAGAAACGAAGCAGCACCACGTGACCGCGACAATAAACGCGCACGAAGGTGCAATATACAAAATGACCGCTATAGAAGAAACGCGCATGCGCGGATACAAGATACCTCGCGGGTAGAGGGAGAAACGCCGCGATGCAAGAACCGAGCCGGTGACGGAGGGAAGAGAAGAAAACCACAAACGTGTAAGGTAACACAGTTAGAAGGGCAAAGAGGAACGAAGGGAAAGAGACAAAAAACTGTACATGATAACGGCACAAATAGAAAAACAGTCAAGGGTAATATATGCAATAAAATATAGAGACACCGGCATAAATATCAGACATAAAAATATAAGGAATATATATAAGAAATATACAAATATAAGGAGAGCAAAAAATACTTTACCGTTCCTGAGGGAGCAGCAAAGAAAGAGGGAGTTCATTAGGATTGCATTCGCCCGGAGGATGATGAGGACTGCTGATTGGTTGGACTATCGCTGGGCGGTGTTATGGTTGTTACTATTTCATTTGTTTTAACTCTTTCAGTCAAGTTTTTTCCCTCAATTCTTTGCTCCTGAGGGAGTAATAAAAAAAGAGAATGCTTAATAGGAGCCTCCGTGTCTTTAATAAAATCCAAAGTTATTATGCTACTCAATGTATCTAACCAACAGAGGGCAGCATTCTGCCAGAAGATATATTAGCCATATATGCTAGTGTGCTCATTTTCATTTATTAATTATTTAAATAAAATATATTCCCATGATCCGCTGGTCTCCCCGCTGCAACAGTAAATTCTGACGAACTTGCAAACTTTTTTTTTCTATTTATTTTGGGGTTTTTTTTGTATTAAACTGTTAGACGAAAGGATCATGGGAATATATTTTATTTGAATAAATGCAAATGAGCACACTAGCATATATGGCAAATATATGTTCGGACAGAATGCTGCCATCTATTGGTAAGATACATTGAGTAGCATAAAGTTATTATGCTACTCAATGTATCTTACCAATAGATGGCAGCATTCTGCCCGAAGTTATAATTAATTATGCTAAGTTAAATGTCCGTACCAGCGACTTTGTTGGTCGCTGGCATGGACATTTAACTGACACAGCGGGGAGACCAGCTGTCCTAACCGGTCTCTGTCCTAACAGTCTCTCTCCGAACCAGTCTCTCTCCACTCACCTCCAAATACACTCCTAACCGATCTCTCCACTCATCTCCAAATAAACTCCTAACAGGTCTCTCCGCTCATCTCCAAATACACTTCTAACTGGTCTCTACTCTCATCTCCAAATACACTCCTAACAGGTCTCTCCGCTCATCTCCAAATACACGCCTAACCGGTCTCTGCGCTCATCTCCGAATACACTCCTAACCCATCTCTCTCCGCTCATTTCCAAATCCATCCTAACCGGTCTCTCTCCGCTCATCTCCAAATACACTCCTAACAGGTCTCTCCGCTCATCCAATGATCTCTGTTTGCCCCCTCCTCAAGGGCTGCTCCTATACTCTGGAATGCCCTCCCCAGCCTATCTATATTTCCCCTGCCTTCAGGACTTCAAAAAATTTCTCAAGATCCACTTCTTTAAGGATGCTTATGAACTTACACTTTGGTTTCCTTCCTCCCATATTTCCTTTGCTCTCCATTCCTAGTCCCTCTCCTGCAATACCTTTACTAGTGCACCTAACAGAGGAACTTTTACCACTTGTGTAATACACTCTAACATCATCTAGATTATAAGATTGTTTGAGCAGGGCCCTCCTCACCAGTCAAGTTATTTTATATACTACTTAATATGCCCTATTTACCCATTGTACAGCTGGAATATGATGGTGCTATATAAAACAATAATAATTGGCCTTGGATGCTGTTGCATGGCCTCACAATAACATTTAAAGGGACACTCCAGGCATTTTAATGCACATGATAGCCGCATGGTCCCTTTAAACTGTGATATTACCTGTTTTACAAATGCATTGTTTCGAGCAGCCAATCAGCGGCAAGAAATGTTGAACCACGGAGGAGGACAGCTGCGGCAGCAGTGATGCAACTTCTAGGCTAGTCAGGTGATTTTTTGTATTTGAAGACTGCATTAAAGCTGTTACAGAGGGTCAGGGTTACTTAAGGAGACTTTGGTCTGCATTCCGCTATAGAGGGGTTGTCAGAAGCAATAGACTGTCCCCTTAACAGAAAATCAATTCATGTAATCCCAATTCCTACCAATCAACATCCACCCCTTTAGTATATAGCGATTTTCCTTGAATTACTAGTAACCATTTTTCTTTGCTGCTCCCAAAGAAAGATCCATATTCTTTTCTTCATATTTATGAATTTAAAGTAGTTATGCAATTTTTTGTGCTTTAATTTGACTTTATTTGAATTATTATATTATGTAGTTATGACTTTTACCTCCTGTTCATTACTTTGTATTTTTTTAGTATTGACCAGGTCTGTTGCTATTTCTGTTCCTTCTTTTTCCCTTGAATGTCGTTCTTTGCATCGCCTAAATTTTATTTCCCATTTTCTAGCGTAATGGTGAGTACCGAGTCTCTGTGACTGCTGCCATCAACAGTTTGATTCCCCAGGTAGCCTCACCAAAGAAGAATGCATATTCTACAGAAATACTTTTCAATGTTTTCTTTTTTAAATGAAACATCTTACGGCACTGCAGCTTCCCACCTTCACTGTGGTACAACAATTTGTGAAGCTAATTGGCTGCTTTCCATGCATGTGCATGGGGGTCTCGTTAGAAAACTATACGGGGCATTAACCAAGAATGCCCTGGAGCTGACTGGCAGTAAGTATATAACATTTTGGGAGATGTTGTCAGGGTTCCACCTTGCTAGCCTGGGCTATGTGATATAACATTGTCATGTCTACCTGCAGCCACTAGTGGCCACCCTTCCCTTTCAGGCGCACACCTTGGGACAGCTTAGCCACGTTACCTGAGTTTAGCCCTTTTATACCTGCTCTGCCCTTCAGTCCTGGCCTTTGCTTTGTCTGGCATTGGTTCCTGTTAGAAAGGATCCACTAGGGGGCGCTCGTGTATACCGGTTCAAGGAATGGGAGCAAAAATAAAACAAGAAAGAAAAAAACAATAGAGGTACTAGCGACTCCATCCTAGACCTCTTGTGTTTACTACTACACTATTGTTTTTTTCTTTCTTGTTTTATTTTTGCTCCCATTCCTTGAACCGGTATACACGAGCGCCCCCTAGTGGATCCTTTCTATATTGTCCAACACCAGGAGAGTGTTGTTTACGGGCTGCAGCTGGGTATCAGCTAAACAGGAGAAAGGAAAGTATATAATAAATTTTTTCCTCTTAACCCCTTGTACACTGGTTTTCATCACTTTTCCCCAGTACATTTGGTTCCTGTTAGCCTGCTTGCAGCTAAAGCTCCATGTACTTCATTCTTGTCCCAGACTCACCTACCTGTCCAAACCGTGTGCCCTGCCTGAGGGCTTCCAAGCCGTGTGCCCTGCCTTAGGGCTTCCAAGCTGTGTGCCCTGTCGGAGGGCTTCGGTCTCTGCCTGGTTCTTTCTCAGCTTCAGCCTTGCCACTCCTAGTCCTGCTTTTCTGTCTGTTGTGTGTCTGTCTGTCTGTACCTACTGTGACAGGGAACAGGGCATGGTGGTGGATAACATGTACATTTCCCACAAAATACTGCAGTGCAATGTATTCGATAACCCCAGGGAGTGGTAATGTTGTAGTTATGTTTGGGTCCCTGGGGTGGAGCATTTGGAGAGAAGGGAGGGCCAGTGCTCCACTCCACAGTTTACTTGCAGCAGGTGATGCAGCCAGTCCAGGAGTTCTGGTTATCCCAGAGAGTTACTCACCTGTTACCAATGAGCGGCAGGGGGCTGCTACAAAAAGGAGCCCTGTGAGTTATTCAGGTGAGAAACATACAAGCAGTGAGTGAGACTGCATTTTCTCCTAAACAAATCTGCTGAACGGTTCCTAAACGAAAAAGGTCTGTGCTAAATGTTTTTTTGTTGGTAGCGGGTAAGCCGTCCAACGATAGTTAGTTGCTGTTTGTCAGTAAGTGCTCAGAGAGCAAGGCTTTTCTTTTTGTTTGTTTTATTTATGTTTGTTTACAGACCTTTTAATAAAAAGGACTACAATTCTAAAAATAATTCAGCCTTATGTGGTATTTCAAACCTTAAGACTGTGTGGTTACATGATCCCAGCTCACACTACCTACCAGTCATTAGACATCAAGGGGTGCAGACAGAGCCCCTGGTATCCCCTGCAACTGAGCTCCTACCCGACCTGCTTCCCCGGGTCATGACAGATGTGTTCGCCCAAACATATTCAATACACAGAAAATAACTGAAGGGTGGGGAAAGGGGCAAATGCATCCAGGACACATCAGAAAAAAGAAAAAGCTCCATTTCCTAGTAAATATTTCAACTACAAGAGGGGTAGAGGCACATGATGAGGCCCTCCAAAGAGTTTGTAATACATTTTAACCCTCCCTCTCCATAGTGGGCAGATATTAAGCTTTATTTTAAACTGCCATCCTACCAGACAGGGGATGGAGGATGAAGGGCTGGCAAGACTTGGGGTCTGTGCCTTCCATAGAGTAATATTGCCGGTTGTACCTCCAGCTTGACTTAATAACCTCCTTGTCAAATTGTGTAGTGCGTCCATGAATTTGCTACTCGGTTGAGATGGTAGGGCCAATTTCAGTGAGAGAGGTCAATTTCATTTCATAAATTGCAAAAAAAATAATAGTTGCAAGAACTATCTTTGGGGTAAGCTCAGGAAAGAAAATAAAATCAAAATTCTCTGTTTGGACTGGTGCGAGGAGGTCACTTAAGCTTCCTAGATCTATGTATATATCTATTGACACCACCTCTGGGCCGAAAACTCGAGATGAACTGAGAAGGTATAAATCTAATGATGGGAAATTGGTCAGTGAGCTAACTAGGGGCCAGGATCTAATTTTGAGTCGCCATCTTTCCTTTCCAGAGCCCAACGGACAAAAGAACCGTTACTTTACCCTCCAAGTGAGTATTTGGGTTTTCTGTTAATTTCTCCTTTGTATTTTTTTTTTATCAGTTTGGTGTAAATAATCTGTTTATCATATATGTTTGTGCGCATGATGACTATTTTTTGTACATCATAAATATCCATTTATTAAGTTCTGCCCTTGTCTGGTAAAGACTTGCGTTATCGGATTAAGCTTATTTTTATAGATATTGCGTTAAAGCGTATTTTGTGGGGTTTTAGCCTAGTTTGGGGGCCAAGGCAACCCCATGTAGTAATTGTCTTGGTGGTGGCCACGTTACATCATTATAATTAAGTGTGGGTGGTATTAAGTGGGGGCATTTATCATTATTTCCGGTCTAGGACAGACAGATTTTTAACCCTTTTACCACCAGAACCAAGTCACGTGCACTCTTGGAGAAGGGAGTGCCCGTAAAACCCCCATCACACTGCACACAGAGCGGGTAAAGGAAAGGAGTTTCACTTTTATTCATTTATTTAAAATTGAATAGTATTTGTATTGCAAGAAGTGGTTTAAAGGAAAACATTTCAGACCCGGACATGGGCGTTCTCATTGAGGTTGAGTGTTAGTGTGTGAGGGCATACGACTCGTCTGGTCAGTATAGTAAATGTGGGAGGGTCAGCAACATATGTTAGGCCGAGGACGGCAGGTCCAGGGGGTGGCAGTCCCTCTGCTGCAAAAATGGGGGCACATCGCCCTCTTGGGTGATCAGGACCCCTGGTGTGCTGATGCTGAATGGGCCTGTTACAGGGGAGATCTCTGGCTCAGTACAGCCCCCATAGACTGCATACACCATATCCCAGGGCTTGGTGTCTTAAAGGCACTCATTGCCTTAAAAAGCAGTGGAGATGGAAGCCTCAAAGGGGCTAGGGCAACACCAACGGTAAATACGTTGCTGGGAGGTCTGTCTACAACTACAAGGCTTGATACTACGGGTAAGATAAATGCACAAAGGGGACTGAAAAGGAGCTGATGGAAAGAGATGGAAGTAACAGTATGTTCTGGGAGTAGCAGGAGGAAGGAACACGGCTACACCACCGCCTCCGCCTGCCAAAAGAGCTGTGTGTGAGGACACGTCACCACGTGACAATGCAGCTTCCACAACTCAATCATGTTGAGAGAGCCGGGTCTCAGTAACAGCAAGAATCTGACTGAGAACAGAAGAGGTTATGCATGGAAATAGATTTGTAAAAGTAGGAGCAGTACGTTCAGGAGACCACAAAAGATGGGCAGGTAGAGGGAAAATACAGGTATGGATAAGGTTAGAAGGTTAAAGTCTTTATGGGATGTGGAAGAAGCAAAGAGAGGCAAATACTAATGGGGATGTAAAGAGGGCCAGGATTAGGTGAGATGTCACCAGCCACCAGGAAGAGTATTTTGGGTTAGGAGTTTTGACAAGGAATGCGTGAGAATTACTGATTAGGAGGTAAGTTCCGGAGGAAATACACATAGGTTTGAGTTTCAAGCACATAACCGACCAAACTTTCAGACAGAAAGGCTTTCACTTACAGGATAAGGAAACATGGGTGACAACACAATATGGGAAACTATTCATGGCAAACACTGAGGAAGAGTTATCTTCTATATGTGATGTCCCTTCACTCCACATGTGTCTAATTATCTGGACAAAATTTACGATTCTGTAAATTACGACACATTCTGTTCTACAATTAAACTGCAAATCAATTCTTCCTGAATCAACCCTTTCTGGGCAGAACAGTCAGCATCAAAAACACCCTTTGGACGTCTGTATCCTGTCGCCTTCATGTCATTTAATAAAGGTATGAACAATTTCAGCTGCAAATATATAACATGCCTGAAGAAGAGATCTAGTCTCAAAGGCTAGCATAATGTAATTCAGATCATCATCCTTATCAAATTTGTTCATAACTAGGGGTTACAAAAATTGGCCTGGCCTTCCAGGGTAAAAATGTGTCCTGAACCCTCAAAGGGTTAACAGGACTTGTTCTACATATGCAACTCACTATATCTGTCATATATGGCACACGCAGAATGTCCCAGCTGTGCTCACCAGAGGCAGATGACACGCGGGGGACAGAGGGTGTCTCCACTATCCGAGATAAGATAAGGCATGTGCCACGTCCTCCCTTCACACACACACACATAGCCGTGTGTCACCCCATGTTACTACATCGCTATGACATTAGTATATTCCCTATGTGTGTGTACATACACGTATACATTTATATATACGTGTTGTGTATATAAATATATATATATCTATCATCTATACGGAAAGAAGATCTGGGGCTGGCCATGGGTTACTACAGGTGCACGCAGTTTCACGCTTCCATGACTCATGCTAACATGTACAGTGGGACTGTATGTACACAGACACGTGGGATTGCCACACACAGAAAAACATACAAACAAAAAGGGGTGATAAAGGATCCTTAATAACAGGGTGCTTCTGGACCAGGGGTATCATTTGGCTCCACAGTCAACCAACTAGTGGGCATTCCCACCAAACTTTAATAAAAGGACTCCAGGCGTTACCACCGTTAAGATGTCTGAGTGGAACTTAGAAATCTTGGCTAAGCAAACTGGAGTGAGAAACCACTTCATGAATGCTTTGGAAAGGTTCTTTTTATACATTATTGGAAGCTTCAATGGCAAGATCGCCTACCAGTGTTTCTCTGAGTTCCCAGTCCAACATGTCTGCCATCAGCTGAGGGCGAGTTGAGGAGTCAATAAAGTCTTATAGATAGATATAGAACTTTTTAGAGGCACCCCTTCCAAACAGACATCTTCTAAAGAATTAGTGGAACAGTCAGGGCTGAGACTCCTAATCCTGATCAAGCACCTGGCAGTATTATCGCCAATTAAAGATCCTCAGTCCCAATCTGGTGCACAGCGTGTGAAGGTCCAGGAGCTCCCTCATTTACAGCATGTCTTTTATCCTATACATGCCCTTTATTTCCCCAAACCTCCCAGAGGATAATTCACAGTGTCACGTGTCTAGACACAATGTGTACCCATTTTATAGCATACGATAAACTCTAAGCTAGTCTGGGTGCTCCGTAATAATGTTCTAGATGAGACCCCCAACACCCCCCCCCCCCCCGATTTATGGCAGTGAAGTATTTCTTCCAAATTCAAGGGATCCTATCATCCCAAATAATGGTGGGGGGCCAAGTATGGATACTGTCAAATTTAATGTTACTGCTAATTTCCCTCTATTGTAACAGCGCTACAGATCAGTGGGTTCAGCTCAACATCAAGACAGCAATAATCAAATCAACACTAATAAAACATAAGAAGAGGGAAGAAGCCACAGCAAACAGGTAACTCTGATGATTAGTGGGAACTGATCCGTTATCCGAGCATCAGAAACTATAAGCGGACTTTATGAAATCCTTCAATGAGGCCAATCACTTCTGATAAAGCAGGGTCTATGGCATGCATGTGTCCCCGCCACAGAGAACAGGAAAACATATATAAAACTGGCAATCGGTGTCAGCATTTTAGGAACATGTGATTGCTAGGAACGGGATTGACGACTAAGAGTGGTGGGGTTTTCAGACTGCGTTAGGCGTGGTAGAGGCATTGTGGGAAGATTGGATGATCTCCATCTGTTCGAATCCTGTTTTACTGATAAGAGTTTATGGTTGTCGTTGATGATCGTTAAACACAGCTCCACCCCAGGGGGTATATAGGGCATGAGACAACAGGAGGAGACAGCGCTAACCAGACACCAAGAGCCAGGTGAGATATGCGGTACCACTGAACCTGACACACACACGCAGCTATCTCACTATGACACACACACACACACACACACACACACATCTACCTCTGTCACCAACTCCCATTTAGGCATCTGTCTCTCTCATTGCCAGGGCCAGATAGCAGGAACCCCTAAGCCTTCCTAATGGCAAAGGGGCTCCGCAAATTCTTCTTGCCCTGTGCCTCACAAACCCAGAGGCCAGTCCTACTCACCGCTACACACGCAGCATTCTCTCTCCCCGCTTTATGCACATGCCGCTGTCTCTTTCATTACATGCATATGTGGTTGTCTCTCTCTGTGTTATGTACACATATAGCTATCCCTCTTACCACTTACTGTCTCTCTTCATTACAGGTAAAGATGTCGTGGTTTCCTGTTCTGCTTTTGCTTGGGGCATTGGCTCTCACACACGTTGTGGAAGGTAAATCAGTTTTTTTGAGATGTTCAGCTTTTGTTTGTAGGTCCCAACCCCTCCTGCAGGGGGAACCTTCTGGGGCCCCCGCTAATGAATCCCAAGTTATTGATTCTTCACCCAAGGACCCCTGTTGGGTTGCCCATAATGTCCCTCACAGATATGCTGCATGACATCCCCAACTAGACATACTGCCGCCTCTCATGTTTTTTGTTTTCCCTCTTAATGTGTTACAAGGTGTAACATTGTGTTACATTCTATTGTTCCCTTCCAGCTGCACAGGTCCGCTCCATGTGCCCAAATGGATGGTTCTACTACAAGGCAAATTGCTATGGATATTTCAGGTACCCTCTGAGCTGGTCTGATGCCGAGGTGAGAAGTTCTATATTCCCCTAAATAACAGTTTTTTGCCACATTATGACTTTAGCGATAAGGCCAATTTTAATCACCCGTCATCCGCTATGACATCCTATATGCTTCCCAATAACCCTAAGAATAAGAGGATAACGCTCCTCACCATTATTATCTGCAGACCTTTGAGGTATTTGAGAAGCGACTCCAGTACTTTGGAATACCCTCTGGTACCAGTTTTAGACGCTACCGGTGGAGGAAAACTCACATTCTCTGAACTACTATAAATGGTCTTTCTGACGTTGATGTTGATGTAAGCTGCACTTACCCCTTGCCTTGTGTTTCAGTTTGACTGCCAAGCCTATGGACACGGTGCCCACTTGGCCTCCATATTAGACTCTTCGGAAGCTGACATCATTGCCTCTCATATATCTGCCTATCAGAAGACCCATCCGGTGTGGATCGGACTGCATGACCCAGAGCAGGTGAGTCTATATATTCTGAGGGTCACAAGGAAATGAGACATAAAGTGGGATTAGACAGCAGTAACAGCGTGACCCAGGGCCAAAAACCGGCTCATCAGATACAGACAACTGCAGGATAAAGACAAGCCACAAGTATAATGTTACTATACATTCTACAGGCAGGTTCACTGATTTAACTATACATTATACAGGGCAAGTTCACGGATTTAACTATACATTATACAGGGCAGGTTCACTGATTTAACTGAACATTACACAGGGTGGACAGCAGGCCCATGCTACTGCTGCAACTTACCCTCTTGGTGTATATGCGACATGAGGATATATCAGTGATGACTTCTGTTTCTCTATATAGAATCGCCGCTGGAAGTGGAACGACGGATCCATGTACAACTTTCGCTCATGGATGACAGGTCAACCGGACAATGCCCAGTCATCAGAGTACTGCGGCGAGCTGTCGTGTAAAGAGAGTGAGTGAGACCTCCCTATATCAATGCGTAACCCTCCAATGTTTGCAAAGTTCCATAAAACATCTCATCTTCTGACAGTCCACATAATACCATCCAAGGTGCGGGGAGGCTAATAAACAGCTTGATAGATTATGGGAATACAACTCCCATTCTGGCCAGAGAGGAGAGAGTCTAATTCATAGACTTTTGATAAATACGTGAAGCCCTCTAATAGGAGTAAAAGTGACTCCAGGCTTAATGTAAAGCTCAAAGGGTGATTACTGTACAGCCGGGAAATGGTTGCACCTGAAGCATGAGTGTGTTTACTTCTGCCCAAGCTGAGGTTATTGCGTGCATCAGATCGTAGTGTGCATGGGGTATCAGTGAGCGAGTGGAGGACCTGAGCCTGCGCAACTCTGAAAACCTGAATAATACCCAGCTGCTAGAATAGGAAATGCCAGATGTCGATCATCAGATTCTATTACCCAAATCGGACACAGGAGCGCATACGGAAATGGGGGTGGAACTCCAAAGCGAGCCAGCAGAAGGTCCATCAGAACCACATGACCAAAGCAATCTGCCCCGGGCATTTTCCAGAAAGGATTATGTCCAGGGACATTATTATTAAAATGCGGGGATTTCCTCCACATATAAACTGCCATGCGTTTCTCTTTCAGAATTCTTGAAGTGGAATGACAGTAATTGTAAAGCTGAAAAGCATTACGTGTGTAAATTTAAACCCTAAGAAGCTCCCAGTCCCGACAGTCCCCTGCCTCCAAGATCGAAATCATCTGAAGAGTTCTATCAATGGTCTCTTCATGGAGAACAGGATCCCTGGGACACGACCTTGAAAAACATCTAAAAGCCCTTATCGACAGGAGCTACTCCAAGTAGAAGAGACAGGACCACGGAGGAGGAGGACCCTAGCGAGACCCCCATTAATACATTTAATTGCAAATAAAGATTTAACCTGTGAAAAGCCTGTGTTTCTGGTCTCAGTGGGTAACAATGCATCGGTGGCAGAACACGCTAAGAGCACGCCGACGCTTTTATGTGATTAGATATTAGAGGTGGGAATCGGCCATTAGGTTAGCTGAGGTGTACTATAAAAAATACTAAAATACCAGGAGAAAGATGAGTTTCTGTTAATGGAATGTCGGGTACCTTATCGCAGAGAGGGTCACCCAAGGCGGGTCTGGAGCTCGCTTCAATGTAAGGTCTTTGAGTGAGTTGATTGTTTAGGGGCATTTGCAGAAGGGCATGGCTGCCCTGGCATCTGTGTGTACGGGAAATCAATGACACACGTGGACAGCTTCATCTGAGCAGACCCTAAGCAAGAAAAACGCAGATAGACCCGGGGGCAACATGTCCGCCAGGAGGGTCACGGAATAAAACCTATGAAGGTATATGAAGACATAGAAAAATATTGAAATAAAATGAATGTGCAGTTTAACACGTTACACGCCGGCCTAAATTGGGAAAGAACAATGCGTCCAACCAATGACTCCTCGACCCTGGGCTGAGGTGTAGCGGCCCTCACCGGGCCAGTCTGTACAGGACTCTACAAACGCCTGATCACAGGCCTCGGCTTAACTGCTCGTTATATTTAAGAGACACTTCAGCTTTAATTTGCCAACATGCCTGACCCTAAAAGCTTGCACTCTAATTCTCTTTATCAGCCAATAAACGTAGTCTACAGTCTCCTGAATCTCTGGGGATAACGCAGACGAGGCGGACAACTCATTCGTTTGCGGGGCAGGAATTAGGGTCAAAGGGCACAATGAGAGCCCAAAATACAGTGACCTGAAAAGTCTGAAAGGAACGTGAATTCTTTCACTTAAATCCGGGGATGTTATATATACAGGGCTTGACAAATTTGCTGTGACTCTAGGCGCCAGGTAAAAAAGTTAGGAGCCAGGATTTTTTTAAACTAACAGTTGGTCAAGAGTGATCTGATCATCATCAGCCCACTTACTAAACTCACAGCATTTGACCTGGAAGCACCCTGGACTTTCTTTTTTTAAACTCTTTCGATGCTGATGTTCCATTGGAGCACAGGACTGACTGATATTTAGCCCCCAAATGTTAACCCCTGCAATGCCACGAATGTGTTATACACAATTGTGGCACTGAAGGGGTTAACGCTGCACTGTCGCTCTCATGGAGCGATCAGGCAGCAGGGGGGTGTTGGGGCTGGTCTCCACACTCATGGGGAGACCAAAGAACCCTCTCCCCTGTCCCTGAAGCTGCCTCTGGCAGCTAGGACACAATTGCTGGTCTATAGACCAGCCATTGCAGGGGGAGTCTCTGATGACTGCTGTAGGCTTCCATGCCTACAGGAATCATCAAAGGGCTTGTGGGGGCTCGTTTTTACTGTTGCTGGTCTGCCAAGCAGACCACCAGCAGCAGAGCCCCTTACAAAACGGGAATTAACCCCTAAAATGTCACGATTGAAGGGGTGAACGCTGCACTGTCGCTCTCATGGAGCGATCAGACAGTGTTGGGTCAGCCTACAGCAGACCTGGGCAAAGCACGGCCCGCGGGCCACATCCGGCACGCTGAATAGCTCGGACCGGCCCGCAAAGAGTGTCCTGGTGACTCACCAATGAGTCCGGTGTCAGCAACGGGAAGCAGCGAAACTATGCACTCCGAAGCCTTGTTCATTTTGTTCACTTCTGTGCTGTGCTAATAGTTATTCAGGCCTTACTTATTCAAGCACCTCTACCAATGACGTAGGCTTGAATAACTTTATTAAACAGCACATAAGTTAACAAAATGGACAAGGCTTCGGAGTTTGTAGTTTCACTGCTTCCCGATGCTGAGTAAGTGATGCCACTGTAACTTCTGAGTGCCAGGATGCTCGTTGCGGACCTTGGGGAGTGCCAGGACAATCGTTCCACGCTCGTCATTGGTAAGTGTCAGGACTTTTCCCTTTGCATTGTAATTACAATAATAATAATGCTAATAATATTCACTTTTTAAGCTCTCTTCTTGGGGCAGCTCTCTGTGCCCTCTCCTAGGAGCATACTACTGTGTATTAAAAAAATCTATTTTCCGAGGTTAGCTGTTAACCCTTAAATATGGCGGCTAACATTGAAAAAAGAAAAATTGATGCAGAATGCCGAGTTTTTAACAAAGAATGGACTTCTAAATATCTATTTACTGAAACCAAAGGTAAAGCTGTGTGTTTAGTTTGTGGAGAGCAGATAGCTGTATTTAAAGATTACAATTTGCACCGCCATTATGAGACTAAACACGGAGAGAAATACAAGAACTTGACGGAGGCAGAGCGGGCACGGGTATCTGAAGATTTGCTAGCAAACCTGCAAAGTCAGCAAGGATTTTTTAAAAAGCTTCACTCATCCAGGGATGCAGCCGTAAGGACCTGCTTTGTAGTATCCTACAAAATTGCAAGAAACAGTAAGCCATTCTCTGATGGGGAGTTTGTCAAAGAATGTTTGGTGGACTCTGCAGCGCTAATTTGTCCTGAGAAAAAAGAAGCATTCGCAAATGTGCCCCTCTCCAGGCGAACTATAACGAGACGGGTCGAAGACATAGCGGGGAATTTGGAGCTTCAGCTGCAAAAGAAAGCGGATGATTTTACCTTTTTTTCCTTGGCTCTGGACGAGAGCTGTGATATCCGAGATACAGCCCAGTTACTTATTTTTTTACGTGGGATAACAAAAAACTTTGAGATGATGGAAGAGCTGGCAGCTATGCGATCAATGAAAGATACTACAACGGGGAGTGATTTGTTTACAGAGGTAAATGCATCCATGGACAAGCTAGGACTAAAATGGAACAAATTGGTAGGTGTTACAACCGATGGCTGTCCAAATCTGACAGGGAAAAATGTCGGACTTTTGAAGCGGATGCAAGAAAAAGTGACTGAAATGAATCCAGAACAGAAATGTATATTTCTGCATTGCATTATTCATCAGGAGGTGCTGTGCAAGTCGGTGCTAAAAATCAGCCATGTTGTTGATATTGTAACTAAGATAGTTAATTTCATCAGGGCAAGAGCACTAAATCACAGACAATTTGTTGCACTGTTGGAGGAGCATGACAGTGAACATAGTGACATAGGCTACCAGACGGCTGTGAGATGGCTCAGTGTTGGCAAGGTGCTTAAAAGAGTATGGGACCTGAGAGCCCAGATTCAGGAGTTTTGTGAGCAGAAAGGCAAAGACATCCCAGAGTTCTCAGATACACGCTGGATGGCAGATCTGGCCTTTGCTGTTGATGTGACTGCACTCATGAATGAACTAAATGTCAAGCTGCAAGGCAAAGGCCTCTTTGTACATGAAATGTTCAACTTTGTGACAGCTTTCATGAGAAAGTTGACGTTTCTTTCAAGTCAACTGAAGGACAAAATTCTCACTCACATGCCAACACTGAAAGAAGTCACACCATCAGCTGATCACCTCCAAAGGTATTCATCCATGTTAGGGGCACTACATGATGAGTTTTCCAGAAGATTTCAAGACTTCAAAGCAATTGAGAGTGAAATGCACATGATTTCTTCTCCCTTTACATGCAGTGTGGATAATGCACCCAGTGATGCCCAGCTTGAACTCATTGATCTGCAGTCTGACAATCTACTGGCAGAGCATTTTAAGTCAGTATCACTGCTGGAGTTTTATTCTTCTCTCAAGGTGGAAAACTTTCCACACATAAGGACGCATGCTCAGAGGATGTTAGTTCTCTTTGGATCTACCTACGTATGTGAAAAAACATTCTCAATGATGCAGTTCAACAAATCCAGATACAGATCCTCTCTCAGTGATGATCACCTGTGTGCTGTCCTTCGCATAGCCACCTCGGATATTCAACCTGATTTTAATGCACTTGTTCAAGCCCAAAACAGGCTAGATTTCTCTCATTGAACGTTTTTGTATACATTAAAAATGGTAATGTTACGGTGTTTGTCACTGTTGTGATTTTTTTCTCTGTTTTTGTATGTTGAAAAATGTATTAAAGAAATATCTGATTTAAAAAAATGGTAAGGATGCATATACTGTAATGCAGGTTCATTAAAGTTTATTATCTTTTCACTGACTCATTGTAAAGTTTCATTTACCATTTTTTTAAGAAGGGATAGTATATGTATGCAGTATACAGGTATTGGTAGAATGAAGTTAAGGGCTCATGCACACTGCTGTAGTTTCCCCCGGGCCGTAACCCAGGCGAAACTACGGCGTGCTGCTGCGGAGAGGAGATGGGAGTGCTCCTTACCGCTCCCCTCTCCATTGGCAGACACGGGGGCCGCGCCGTAAAACGGGGTGAAACACCGGTTGCTCACCGCGCCGTATTACAGCGCCATTCATTTTCAATGGCGGACGTATTCTGGCCGCAAATCGGGCGGCTGGAATACGGCCCCATTACGGCAATGTGCATGGAGCCTTCGTATGTTGGTCTGGCCCTCTAAAACCATTCCAATTTCTCATGTGGCCCCATGGGAAAATTAATTGCCCACCCCTGGCCTACAGGATCACTCCGTGGGAGTGTTCTCAGGCTCGGAGTGGCTGTGCTGTCTCCTGGGCAGACAGCAGCAGCAGCGCCCCCGCGTGGTGACTCAGCCTCCTACATCCACAATTTTTTCTGGATATAAGAGGCTGACAACACCTAGGCGCCAGGACGAAATTCTCTGTCGCCATGGCGACCGGGATTTGTCGAGCCATATATATATATATATATATATATATATATATATATATATATATATATATATATATATGTCATTTAACGCATGCTCCGCATAACTATCATTTAAGGGTTTATATAATAAATTTCAGTCATGGCAGTAAGAGAACTCCGAACGTAAATCTCTTCCACACAGCGCAAATATGTCACTTTCCCAAAATAAAGAAATGATTGATTCGAAATCCGCCGAAAGCGAATCCCGGGGAGCAGTCCCCCAACTCCCTGTACTCAGGGTCTGCAATGCTTAAGAGAATCCTCTAGGGGCCACACCTGGTACGGCTGCAGAACTGATCTGACAGGGGCCCCACATCCGGCATGGCCACGGAACTGATCTGACAGGGGCCCACATCCGGCATGGCACGGAACTTATCTGACAGGGACCCACATCCGGCATGGCCGCGGAACTGATCTGACAGGGACCCACATCCGGCATGGCCGCGGAACTGATTTAGCAACAGTGCCAGCATCCAAAATGGTGTCGAGTTTAATCTAAGGGCAACGCCAGCACCAAAAGTAAAGCGCTGTGATAATTGCTGCAGACACGGTGCCAGCTTCCAACATGGCCACTGAATACGGTCACGTCACGTGACGGGCGGGAACTTTGAATCGGATGTCAATCCGGAAGTGGATGTGAAGAGAACCGGCAGGGCATGGTCACAGTAAGTGTCTATATAACGGGCTTAGACATCAGTACTCTCGGTCACAGTACGTACCGTGTGTTCGCTCCGTGCACGGCCTGGTTGTACTCGGCATATGTAAGTGATGGAAGCATTTCAAACTGTCACACTGAACCTTCCTCCGTTACCAGGTGTGATCCTGGGGAGGAATAATGGATTTATTCACTCCGTTTAATGTATAAAGCCTTTTCCTGCTGTTTCTATACCCATTATCAGGGTTTTTAGGGCTGCGGAACCCTATGATACCCTCAGGCAGTGGCTGTACCCAGCTGGATGGCTGTACCCAGCTGCATGCGCGCCGTCTGGCAGCGGCGGTACCCCGCTGTGTGCGGGCCGTCAGGCAGTGGCGGTACCGTGTACACCCTTAAGTCTCATTTTCTGTACCCATGTAAACTGTCGGCGGTCTCTATTGTCTCTTTGTCCTGATTTCAGGAATGGCTGGCAGAAGTGTTCAGGGAGGAGTGCAGCGCACGTACAGCCGCCTGAACCCCGTGCGGAGGGTACAGCCTCGCAGCTGCTTTTCTCCTGGAGAGTGGAAGAATAACCTCTTCTCCAGCTCATCGTCCCTCCTGTCATCGCCATGCGAGCCGTCATCCTCCGGGGACTCGGACTTCATACCCTCCAGACGGTGGGTGCGCGCGGTGCCGAGGTGGGGAGAAGCTCCGCCTCTGAGGTGTTAAAAGTTCCTCTCTTTGCAGGAAGACGAGAATCGCTGCTAACGTCGGGAAGAAACGTCATGGGCCCCAGAAACGCGCAGGAGCCAAAAGGAGGAAGAAATCCTCCACCTCCCAGACAAGAGCGCGAGGGAAACCCAGAACCGACGGAGAGGACAAGGAGGATGGACCCCCGGAAAGGTGGTGATCGCAGCGCTTCCCTCCTGTCATCTGTTCCTAGCACAATGTCACCGGGCTAGGGAGAGGCCAGGGGTCTCCAAGAGGTAGGAGTGGGGGGTCTCCTCTAGGGCTGCAACTAACGATTATTTTCATAATCGATTAGCTGGCCGATTATTTTTTCGATTAATCGGCTAAAAAAATAAATGTAAATTTTTCATTTATTTAAAATAATTTAATAAACAAACCGGATGTTAAAAACAAACAGCAGAATAAAAAAAATGCATTTCTTGTTTTTATTTCCAAACCTGCCCCCCCAGATATGCCACATACCCCCAGATATGCCACTCCGCCCTCCCACATATGCCTTATATACCCTATATGCCTTTATACCCTAGATATGCCACTCCGTCCTTCCCAGTTATCCCATAGTGCCCTCATAGATTCAGACTCGTTCACAGACTCGTTCGCAGCACACTGACACAATACTTTTATAAATAAATACGGGGTTAATCTTCACTGCCCCCAGGATTTAGATGCCCCTTAGTTTGTCCCCCTTTACCTCTAACTGCACCTTAAGTTAACCTCATTAAATTAATTACATTAACCCTCAGTCGTGAACCGAAAAAAACAAAAAAAACACGTGTCACTCAGGTAGGGTGTAATAAAAAATGAAATAATAATAATACTTCCCTAATTGGACCGCAGCTCCCAAACAACACTCTCCTCAAAGTGTAAAATGCAAACAAACCAAAAAATGTATGGGGCGCAGGAACATATATAGGAAAAAAACAAAATGGAAAACAACACAATATAGTGTAGATTGTACTTCCAATATTAATGATTAAGTGATATATTGCACTCACAGGAAAAAGAGGCAAATCCAACCCTTCAATATGGACTGTAAAAAGGCTTTAATATTCTTCAATGAAAATCTAAAAAACAAATTTAAAATAGTGCAGTATCTTAGACAGACTACAGACTTTGCTGATACACGCAGAGACCTTACCAGTTGATTTCCTGAAGAAGCCTAAGGGCGAAACACGTAGAAAAAGACTCAATTGGACTTTAACCTATGCCTGTATATGCATTTTATGCATGAAGAAATTGTGAGTGCATTTCTATTTGGTATATACTTTTTACCTAAGATACTGCACTATTTTAAATTTGTTTTTTAGATTTTCATTGAAGAATATTAAAGCCTTTTTACAGTCCATATTGAAGGGTTGGATTTGCCTCTTTTTCCTGTGAGTGCAATATATCACTTAATCATTAATATTGGAAGTACAATCTACACTATATTGTGTTGTTTTCCATTTTGTTTTTTTCCTATATACATTAACCCTCAGTCATCAGCATTAAATTAACCCTAAAGACCCCAATAACCATAACTGCCCCTTGTCACGGATCTGGCTAGTCCGACCGACTACCTCAGCTGACTTGTGCTCCCTTAGCCTGGGACACCACACTTTCCCCGGTTCTCCAGTCACTAGCTGAGACTCAGTGTAGGGTAAAACCAAACGAAGACTGATTTATTTCTCACACAGAGCTGGATATATCCAGCAAAACACACATATATATATATATATATATATATCTATCTATCTATCTATCCAGCAAAACACACATTAACATAAAAACAAGATATTGGGACACAAACCGCCCCCTTAATCTGCCTCCCAGAGACAACAGGGGCAGTAACGGGATTAACAATACAATAGGGTCCCAACCTCCACTATTGCTGGCCGAAACCAGTTCTAGGGATGGCCGGGGGAAATGCCTGTAGTAGTGGAACTGGGGGGAAGGGGACAACGTAATAATGCACCATGGGGTGGGGGGGTCTGATATTAAATTAAAACAATGGTGGTCTCTCCCTGGTTGCAGATCCTGGCTGTCTGACAGAGATAATCCCCTCAGCCAGTGATGACATGATATACTGCTGGGGGTAGCCACAAACCCAGGGCCCATAGTCAATAGGGAGGAGGCTGGCAGTCAGGCCTCTCCAGTGGTCCCAGTGCTGGAGGGTTCCGTCACACCCCTAAATTAACCCTAAAGACCGCATCAACCATAACTGCCCCTAAATTAACCCTAAAGACCCCATCAACCATATCTGCCCCTCAATTAACCCTAAACACCCCATTAACCATAACTGACCCTAAATTAACCCTAAACACCCCATTAACCATAACAGCAGAAAGGGGTGGGGCCAATCATCAGAGGGACTGTAAGTAGTAACTGCTGTAAGTGACATTGAATGAACGAGGGGTATTTTTCAGAGCAAAACCCCTCATCTTATAATCGATAAAATTGATTCAACTAACCGATGGCAATGATTTTCGTTATCGATTTTATCGATTCGTTGTTGCAGCCCTAGTCTCCTCCTCCTCCTCCTCAATGTATTATCAGAAATTCATACAAAGCCCTGCGCGGCACAGCAGTCTCCAGCTCCTCTACACACATGCCAAGAGGCCCAGAAACCTGCTCTGTAGCCGGCCGTTTCATTCATTACAGGCCACACTTCCCACCTGACCATCCTGTGACACTTATGCTTCCCCCTTGCGTTCTCTGCCCGGGCAGGGTACCCGTTACCTGCTGCCCCTTCCCTGGTATGCCACCTGTCATACCGTTCTCTTTCCCTAGGAAGCCAATGACGTCTCTTGAGTTGTCTACGCCGTTCAGAAGGTTTGTGACAGTCCGACGGAAAGCGCCTGGTCAGAGTGAAGCATTGAAGGGGAAGGTAATTGTGTTATCTCAGATGCCCCTCCCCCATCACCCCCCCCCCCAAAAACCTCCATAAAAGTAATACCAAAAAAATGGATGCCGGTACTCAAGCCTGCTGTACAGATCGCAGGTGGCTGGCAGACCTAGGCCTACCTGGCTGCTGTTTGGGGCATGTTGCATGTGGTGTCATGGAGAGATCTTGGAAACTTCTTTGTAGGTCTCATGTTTCTCCTCTGTAATTCCAGCTCGTTCCTCCATCCCCTGACTCCAGTGGGGAGTTCCAGATGTATGTTCCGGTGCTACGTAACAAGCGGAGGCTGAGTTCACGTTTCAGTAGTATCCTCGGCTCACCAGGAGACACTCTTCACAGTCCTCTCCAGAAGCCTCCGCTGCTCTCGAGTACGCCATCAATGCCTTTGATACTACGGCCAAAGTGCAGCTCGACGTTTGAAAGGCAGCTCACCTTGTGCAATCCCTTGGAGGAAAGCGTGGTTTTGAGTTGTGTCGAGTATCCTTGTAAGGTGCAGACAAAAGGGTTGGGGTTTTTGGAGATGACATCACAATGCGTGGACCCAGAAACTAGTCCTTTGCACCATACAAATAGCGTATTGAGATCCAGAAGCACCTCGGCTGTTGCCGGAGACCAGCATTGCTGCAGTCAGAAGACGAGGTCTGAATCCTCAGCCCAGGAATCGGATCCATCAGTTAAATCCACATCCGAGGTGAACAATGTGAGACACGAGGATAGCCTGAAACCAACAGCACCTTCCGCTCCATGTTCCTGCTCGTCTTTTTCTCTCATTTTACTCTCCACTGACTCCCAGTCTGTCGTCTGCATTGATGGGGACCAGAGCAAACAGGCCCAGCCTGGAGACCGTGAAAGTGAATTTGATGCCACGTCTGAGCTGTTTTCTGCCTCAGACCTTAATGTTTCATTGCAAAGAAATCTGTCCAAAGATGACTCCACAGTAGACGGGACTCGAAGCGTTGCTGAACTGTGCATGACAGCAGCGCTCAGGGTGGGCAGTCCAGATAGTCAGGCTGGGCGCCCCCTCGTCATGCACCCTACTGATCTCTCTAAAGACACATGGACCTGTAGCCAACTGGACACCAAAAGTGTAAAGCATTTGCAGCCATTTGTAAGACTGGACTCCGAGTCAGTGACTAAATATTTCAAAAACATAGCTCCCATATTAAGTCCGACAAATGACGAGAGGAATAAGGGGCAGCGTCAGTCAGAGAATAGCATTCTGCCGGATGAAAACCTGTGTCTGGAGAAAATGCAGCCCGTCGTCCTTCTGGACCCAAGCTCAGTGGCCAAGTATTCTCTCCGTAAAGTTGATGAGGCCGCAGATCCCGGTATCAGGAAAGCTGACATGGGGTCTCCAGCCCTGCCTGGGAATGCATGTCCAGGTATTCGCACGATGGCCAGGACCCCTGATCTCACTGCTTCTCAGGTGCAGAACAAGGTACTGAGTTCCGTTGGTGCCCAGGAGATGGCTGGCACCGGCAGGAAAGTGTGCATCAGCGGGTTTAGTGCCAAGAGATGGGGCACCCGACAAAAGAATAAAACCCGAACCCGACAGGAACTCTCTTTCCAAGACTACGAGATGTCTGCGCACAAATTCAAGCGGGTATGTCGGGTGGATGGGGTAAACAGGCGTTGTCAATACCCTGCTGTGATAACGAGAGCCTGAGTGAGAGAGGGATTCGCACGGAGGGAGAGGAGAGGGGTGCACGGTTGGATTTGCTTCCATTACAATACGAAGCGTGATGAGTGGTTTACGTTATTAAATTGAAAGGAGACACGTAATACGGTGCTTTGTACTCACTGGCTCTCTTTCTTTAATAGGACGTCACCAATTCCAGTACACTCTCTTCCTCTGTTCTGTTCTCTTCCTCTTTTCTGACCTCCTCATTCATGAACTCCTCTGCAGTCCTAAACCTGAGTCTGTCTCCAGATGCCCACAGAGACCCCCATAAAGAGCACCAGCGCTGGCTGCGTCTCCGAGCCGCTCTGTCTCTGCACCGTAAGAAGAAAGGTGAGCTGGTCTAGACCCTCAATGTACCCCCAGAGTCGACGCTACTCAACCCTCATTCTGTCCTGTTATCTTTTTGTATCTCAGTGGAATCTGCTGTGCTGTCTGAGCGACCAGAACGCCAACGTGACCTTCTGACTCCAAGCAGCCTGAACTCCACACTTATCTCACAACGTTCCTCGCTGGTAAAGTGTCCTTCTGTTCTCCATTCCAGTATCTAATACAGATAACACATGCAGTGCACCACGCGTGGGGCCAAGCTGTGTCCTAGGATTAACACACGTCACATGTGGGGTTGGGCTAAGACATGGTGAGTTATGTTCTACATGCATGTACCCTTTCTGTCCCCACCAGTTCCTGCTGTCCCCTCAGCGCCTGTCGGCCTGCGAAGATATCAGTGACGCAGACAAAGTATTCATGGAGTGCGATCAGGATGGGCCCATTCCCTTCTCTCGCTGCCTGAGCTCATGTCAGCTTCGCCTTTGTCAGAAGGTGGGGGAAGGGGTGTACGGCGAGGTGTTCAAGACTCAACGAGGGGGGAAACATGTGGCTCTGAAGGTGAGGGGTCAGTATGAGACATTGAACATGCAACATCTCCCTCCTTGCTGACTGATCAATCATTTAAAGGGACACTTGAGCTGTCATATGCACTTTAATGCACATGATAGCTGAGAGGTCTTCACATTTACATTGTGTCCCCCTTCCAAATGCATGAGTGGATCATATCCGCTGTTTTTTTTTGAAGCGGAGGAGAGAGAGAGAGGCACCGAGTGGTTTTTGCTTACCCGCTCGGCGCCCCTCTCTCTCCTCTGCGGCGAGTTTCCCTGTTCGGTCTCTGTGCCGGCTTGTAATGCAGAGCGCCGGAAGTGACGCGAATTTCCGGCGCTCAGCATTACAAGCCGGCACCGTGGCAGCACAGGGAGACTCGCCGCAGGACTGTTTAAGGGTAAGTACCGGTGGTGGGGGTGGGGTTAGAGAATGCCGCCCCCCCCCCCCGGCGTCGGCGGGGGGCGGCATTTTAAACTTCGCCCCAGGCGGCGTTAAGTCTTCGGCCAGCCCTGATCATATCCCCCCATATGCGTCTGCACTCAGATACTTTCCATGCAGGAAATGTTTTATCTCACGTACTGGTCATTCCGGCTGATTTCAATAGAACCGCTTTCCCATCGCTTGTTTGCTGCTTAAAGGTGAAGCTGTGGAGCTGCAGCTTCTACCTATGCGTTGTTTGCATAGGTATGCATTATTCTTTGGAATAGCTCCCTGTTGCATTAAACTGTCCCTTTAAGGGTAATACGCTTCTAATCCTTGTGTGGACCGTTCTGTTTCTTTCGTTAAGTTGCTGGTGGTTGTGAAGTGTCTTCCCTAACATCTCTCCAGTCTGTGTCTGTTTTTTAAGGTACCGACGTGGATGATATCATGGTCTGTAAAGCCTCATCCCGAGGCACGTTTTTGTCTACTTGGGATATAAAATGTTCCCCGTGTGCATGTTCTCGGTGCTTAGCAGTTACATTATCTTTAGGTTATACCGATGGAAGGTTGTCAGAAGGTTAATGGAGAAGATCAGAAAAGCTTTGCCGAAATCCTGCCAGAAATAATCATCTCTAAGTAAGGCGAGCGGGCGGCAGGGCTGCATTGTGTTATGTGCTGGTGTACGGAGAGTGTAATATGCCGATGGTCTCTCTGCAGGGAACTTAGCTTGCTAAGTGAAGGTACAGATAATAATACTAGTGGCTTCATCAAACTTCACTCGTGAGTAAATCTTATTTGCATTACTACTTCTCCGATGTCTGTCTGCTCTTTTTTCCTTTCCTCTCTTCCTCATGCCTCGTCAATTGGGTCTCCTTTCTCACTCATGCTCCTCTCTGATCTCCTTGTCTTATGCCCCTTCTTTATAATCTGTTCTCTGTCTCATGTCCTTTCTATCTGGCCTCATTTTCTTCTCCCTGGCTCATGCTGCTTCCCTCTCCCCCTCTCTCCTCCCTGGCTCATGCTCCTTATCTCTAACTTCTTCTTCCTCTTGTCTTTATGTCGCGCCCGTATGCTCTGCCGCCCCTTTCCCGTATGCTCTGCCGCCCCTTTCCCGTATGCTCTGCCGCCCCTTTCCCGTATGCTCTGGCCATCCCTTTCCCGTATGCTCTGGCCATCCCTTTCCCGTATGCTCTGGCCATCCCTTTCCCGTATGCTCTGGCCATCCCTTTCCCGTATGCTCTGGCCATCCCTTTCCCGTATGCTCTGGCCATCCCTTCCCCGTCTCGCGCCTGCATCCTCTGCCACTCCCTTCCCCGTATCCTCTGCCACTTGTCTAACAATTTTCACCTTGTCTTCTTGCTCTTGTAGGGCTCACTGTGTTCAGGGCTCCTATCCTTCTGAGCTCCTTCAAGCTTGGGACACGTATGCCGATGAGAAGGGGTCAGAGAATGAAAGGCCGGGTGAGTGCATCTACCCTGGTGGGCTCAGCGACGTTGCCCGCCCTCCTGGTGTCCAGCTTACCCCATGCTCACTAGGTCACTTATTCACAAATTTGGAAATCCCCCTCTTTGATAAGAAAGCAGAATCTTATAAAATTTACTGATGAGGAGCCGTCCATCGCCGTATTGCAAGTATATAGATTTAGACCTTTTTAGCTGCACACAGGGCGATCCTCCGGTCCATAGACTCGGCACATTGGACATCTGTGGTGCTGGGGGAATGTAGACGAGCCACGTGAAGGATTTTCACAGAATGGGCGCTTTTTTTTTTTTTTTTTTTTTTTACATTTTCAGATTTCTTCAGCCAAAGCCAGCTCTTCACTATCTTGGAGTTTGAATTTGGTGGAAATGACCTGGAGCGCATGAGTTCCCAGGTGAGTCAGATGCTCGCTGGGGAAGGTTCACCGTTCCATGTCTTCCCCTGACCTTCTCCTGGCGCAGTCCCCCTGTCTCACAGTCCCATTACCCCACTGACCCTCTCTCTTTGCCGTCATCTCCACAGCTCTCTTCTCCGTCTGTTTCTCGGAGTATACTCCATCAGGTCACGGCTGCTCTCGCTATAGCTGAAGCGGAGCTCAGGTTTGAGCACAGGTGAGTGTCGGCTCTGCCTCTCGCGTCTGCCTCTCATTAAAAAGAAGGCATTATCTGACACGGATGTCTCTTATTGCAGGGACCTACACTGGGGCAATCTCTTAATAGAAAAAAGTGAGTCTCAAACCGTGACTGCGCTTCTGGATGGTGAAATGATTAATATCCCCACTTCTGGAGTCCAAGTAAAAATTATTGATTACACCCTTTCGCGTCTGGATAAAGGTGAGTTTTTATAAAGGACTATATTTCAAGCTAATTCCCATTCACGTGTATTCTGGTGCGTCTCTCCTATGCTTTCTGCTTGTACGGGAGTAAAGGTGGGTAGAAGGTGAGCAAATGGATGGTGTGGGGAGGTAAATGGTTAGGGTGGGGCAGGTAAGTAAGAAAGCTGGAGCAGGTATCGGGATGGTAGAAAAAGCAATACATCGGACAGAAATTTTGTGTGGGCAGCAGAGTGATCGGAGGGTAGATTTGTGGACAGGGTGTGGGGGTGCTGCAGGGACACTCAGTATGCAGGCTGAGAGCAGAGGCTGTAATATAGGGGGGTGTATGTTGTAGAAGTACATTATTACCTGTCTGCCTGTTTGTATAGAGGTAAGATTGCTAATTGATGGGATGTTCTACGGAGGAAGCCTGAACCTATGTTCTGTGACATGCTCTCCCTTACAGACGGTCTAACTGTGTTCACGGACCTCTCCTCGGATGACGCTCTCTTCCTTGGCGTGGGAGATTTGCAGTTTTCTGTCTATCGAGATATGAAACAGGAAAACAAGTGAGTGCTTCACAAAAATGTCTTTCCTTTAACTCAAACCTACTGCCAATATCAATGCGCACCAATTGGAGCCTCTGTCACATGCTAAGCTTTCCCCTTTCCAGGAACTGCTGGTCCTCGTATGATCCTCACTCCAACATCCTCTGGCTCCATTACTTGGCCGAAAAGCTTCTCAGCGCAGTGAAGTACGTCAAAAAACCCACCTCTGTGGCCCACCGCAGGGAGCTGCGCAAGCTCCAGGATTTCCGCAGAGAAGTTCGGAGGTTTAGCTCCGCTGCCGAGGCTCTGCGCAGAAGCAAACTCTTCGTGTGATTCACCTCGAGACGTTTCTGGGTGCTGTGAGGAGACTCCAGCGATCCCGTTTTGTCACTTGGACATAAAAGTACCAAATGGAACTAAATCTTCTCTCCATTCAGATCAAAAATAACGATGTCTGACCCCGAAAAAATGTTCAAAACCTTTTGTGATGAATCTTGCTGCTCAGAGTTAGAGGGTTAACAGTGACTACTAACTCACGCCAGCAGCTCCTGTAGATTTTGTCTCCGGATGTTCCAGGGACGGCGGCAGATTCATGCAGTCTCTGGTAACAATTGTTTTTTATTTTACAATAAATAATTTGCTATATGGATTCTGGAAAGCATTCTGGCTCAGTTTAATCCACAGGTAATCACTGCTTCTGTTTAGATATTTTAATTTCCTATTCCAGTGCTGCTTAAAAGCTGGGGGCCACAGTCTGGAGTTTTAGGTCCCCCTCATTGCTAATAACTTCTGGAGTGTTATTGTTCTGGCCGTGCTGCATCTTAGGTCCCTAACACTAATATACGATGCAGCATATAGTCACGGAGCTGGATAGTCTGACCGACTACCTCCGCTGACTTGTGCTCCCTTAGCCGGGGACACAAACTCTTTCCCTGGTTTCTCAGTGTAGGGTATAACATTATGTAGGGTATAACATTAATGTATAATTAATGTATAACATTAGGAACGCTTTATTGTACACAGGCACAAATATATATATATTGACATAATCACATCAACACACAGAATGAGAAATCTGAGTAATAGAACAGCCCCCTTTAGCTGGGGGATTCAGGTCTCTCAGGAATAATAGGGGAGATAAAGACCCCCACCTCTGATATCTTCCTCTGATCGCCAGGCAGGAACCCTGACTGGGCACCCTGTGGAGAAACTCCTGTCTGGTTCACAAAGGGCATAGTGGGGAAGGAGGCTATTCTGGCTTCCCAATGGTTCCAAAGGGAAAACCTGTATGTCGTAGTACTGGGCGGCAGAAGGACAGCTACTGGGTCGGGGCAATATGAAAAATGTGTTTAACATCAAACTGGGTACATAGGGGGTCCACGGACAACAGATGGTTCCAACACTTGGGGAAACTACACCGAATGTATATAAGAAATGTTAAGTAATATTTTTCTCCTCAACTTCGTTCACCGGTATTCGGCCAAAATGGATTCCAGGCGAACGGGTGGTTGGGCTGGTATAACATCCACAGCGGTGTACCTGAAGGGATGAGTCCGTCACACATATCAACTCTGCAGGGAAAATAGTCAAGTAATTGAAAACAGTCTCTAGACTTCAAAACTAAGACCACAATGAAATGTGATCCTCAATGGAATGAAACGCGTGTGAGACAGGGCGCAGCGTAAGGAGCCCACACTGAAAAATATGGTTTATATGATGTTAGTCTGGGCATAAGTGCCCTATTTATAATGGATTCTAAATATAGTTCTAAAAACACATAAATCTGTCAACACGTTCCAATAAAAGTTTGAAATCCAGTGCCAAGGCGACGCAGTCCATGCCGACAGGTAACCCACCCTGGATGGCTCTCGTAATCAGGCGGCTGCACCCTAAACTCTAACACGATGAGTTAAATGTACGGAATACTCTGGCTTGCGCTGTCACCAGCTATGTGGTTTTTATAAGCATGTCACACGCGTGTGATGTGCAGACAGCGGTTGCTGGGTCCGGGCGTTGCCTCTGTCGGGAAGGTTTGTTTGATGTGCTTCGTAATGTGTTTCCCCTGAGCCATTAGCGCATTATGGGATTACTGGGAGGGCGAAGAAACTCACTTCTGTCAGTCCGTTCTTGTCCTGTTCGACCCTCTTGAATGTATGGTCTGTAAATTATAAAAGATACTAATAATAAAAGACTAAAAACCGATTAGGATCTGACTCTAAATCAGGAAAAACGGGCCGAATGGTTCTTATCTGGTATTCAATGTTACTGTGCTAATAATATCGTACTATTGTTTTTGATCTTTGCCAAAAATCAGTAAAGCTAGTTGTGGATGACCTTGGCTATTTTGGCCCTGATTTGTCTGACAAATCCCCAAAATGTGTAGCACGGTCTCCTGCCGTCTACTAGTTTTGGACATTGTATGCAGATGGTGCACAAGCAGAAAGCCACCACCATGCTTGGCAGCATATGCTTCATTCTTCTCCCTCCCGACATGCCGCTGACCCATTTGTTCTTCGTTCCACACAACAGAATGCCAAAATGCCTGTAGCTTATTTATGAGCATATTGGAGGTGATTTTCCTTGTGCTTTGGGGTCAGTCGTGGAGTAAGTCTTGGAGCACCTCCATGGAAACCTGTATTTAGCATGCACCGCTCTGCGCTCACTGACACCGCGTTTTAACACTTTTGCGGCTCTCGTGTCTAGCTGTAATTTTCTTCTCTCTCGTTTAGTGAACCCACACAAGTTACATATTGTTTTTTCAGAACAAATGTCCTATTAAAAAAGAATGGTGAAAATTGAAAAAAAGCACCTTTTCTCACTTTTATTTGAAAGATCTTTTACTCATTGACAAAAGTTAATGAAAAATCCTGCTAAGCAGATTCTACTATTTGTCCTGAGAATAGAAATACTGAATGTTTTTATGTTTTTTGGAAGTTATAAAGCAATAAGTACAAGTAGCCTTTTGCTATTTCAAAACCATTTTTCTGCTAATGTGCCATTTGGGACATGTTTGAAGCCGGCAATTATATTTACCCCATCAAACCAAGTATGGGGTAAAAGTATTTAAATTCACAGCTCCTGTTATATGTAACTGTCAAACAACATCCCAATTTGTGTTCAATTCATTTTTGTTAAAGTAGACACACCATGAGTATTTGAAATGCACCGCGGAATTTCTTTCAAATGCTACCAATTTTTTCCCCTGCTATTTTTATTTTTTTATTAATTTATATTTTACTAGTCACATTGGGATTAGAAAGCTGAGCTCCATGACTTGCATGGTCGAATGCAGTACCCTCTTTAAAACTTGGGGTTTCATTGTTGCTGAATGCCTCGCAATTGAGTTGTTTCAGTGACACTGTTGAAGCTTAGGAGGTGATCATCGATAAAAACTGTTCAAGCGAAAAAAGCCTGGCATGTCATCGGTCCCTAACTAACCTGTCTGGTACATCACTGGTCACTAAGGGGTTAAGCCCAGGACAGGAACCAGAGACCCGAAGGGTTAAATAAATAAATAGCGCTATTTGCATATTACACCAACCACCAGCCAGACAACTAGTGTTGAGGTAAAACCATGACTGACTTTTATTGAAGACCCCCAACTATATTCACACACAAAAATGTTGATAAGAGCATGATCCAATTAATGCCCTATCTAGACAGCCTGGCCACTATAGCCAGCAATACCCACACGACACAAAGTCACTGATTACAGGGGGTTCCCGGGGAGCGCTGGCAAACCCAGTTTACAGATGGATAGCTCCGAGTCCCAGGGTCTGTCAGTTCAAAAAGCACCCTGATCCGAGGACAGGTCTCTCAGCGTCAGCGATGGAAAGTCACCCAGGCCCGGTCCGAAATGTAGCCAGACCCGAGTTCCATGGCTACGGAACCTCGATCTATAGATGACGAAGGGAAACCAGGGTTCCTGAATGAGTTTCCGCTCTGGAACCCCAACCTGTGGCCAATTGTGCGTCCAACACATCCCCAAAAGGGCACTCTGATTGGGCAAAAGGCAGCCGTAGTAACCGTCATCAACGTTCAGCGGATATTCCCGTGGGGCCCAGCCGCCAAACGGTTCCATGTAAGTGAGCAGAAAGAACGGGCCAAGGAAACAAGGAATGTATGAAACATAATATCATTCTCTTATCGTAATACATTTACTTAGAGAAAACACAATAAATATATTCTCTCTGCATCCCTATATCCGTGACAGGACCAGACCTGATTAAGGGTTTACAGCAGTTAAAAAAGGCAGACTAGATGGGTCTAATGGGGCCGATCTGCCCTCAGGCGCTCTGTTTCTATGTAACACTTCATTGAAGTTGCAGCCAATTGTTATAAAATATCATTTGTAAATTGTTGTATACATTACAAAATATCAGAAAGTGAAGCTGGACTGGGAAAACGTATTTATTTTTACATATCCTTTTTCTTTTTCATTACTGTACGTCCCATTCTAAACCTTCCAACATACGAATTGTCGCAGGCGTGGCCAGCAGCCATTTCCTGCTGTTTCTATACACATTTTGGGGCTTTTAGGGCTGTAGAACCCTGTGATACCCTCATACCCAGCAAACACTGACCTCCTAGAAAGGAGAAACTTGAGGCCAGTACAGAACCAAAAAGGGACTGGCCAAACTAAGCGGGGATACTTTGCAGGTGAGATGTAACATCATTTGCTGGAATAGTATAAATAAAGAGTTTAAGAAATATGAAATAAAATACATCCCCAGATTTCTCTTTAAAGCTACGATGACCGGATGGTATGTGCTCAGCGTAGGAGAGTACTCCATTCGCACCTAACGTTACTATGGATGGCGGCTGCTGCATGCTGATCATGTGTCTGTGCCTCCAGGCACTAGTCATGATATTTTCAGCCATACTCATACTACTTGGGGGCCGCAAACAAAGAAATGGGAAATAGCTTATTGCCCTGTCTGTGGTGGGAAGAAAATCACTCATTCTGTGACTTAGTAAAGTGGACAACTTCTGATATGTTCTGGCTACACCTTGTAATTCATGTGAGATTATAGAAGTATTTATACGAATTTCCTTGTGTTGTTCCAAACATCAATTAAGAAGAACAATTTGCTGCCACCTAAGCAGAAAATGTGGTAATGTGAGAAAAGGAGGGTGTGGCGGCCATGTCAAATGATGTCAAGTATTCGCCTCATCTCATCTAATGAGATAATAGTTTAGGAGAGGAGCTCCGACGATATAAACACCTGAAATAATTAGTACTAATCAACCAACGACTCTTTCATTAAACTGAATTAATAGCAAATGCTGGATATGTAACTCGTTTCACACATTCTACGCAAATACAGAAAACTTGCATTGATGGAAAACAAGCATCAAATAAACCACCCAAGAACTTTAAAAAATGCTTCATATATGAGAAACGTGGAGAGAGCTGGAGGGTGCGGATATACTTACCAACACTTGGAGTGCCCAGGGGCAAATGAGGTCGTATGCAGCTCTTCTCCTGTTTATGGATTCCCAACTGTGATAATCAGGGAACTGGTTGGTATGTCCAACAGCCTGAACAATGGCCTGGTATCTGGGACCATCCTAGCAAATTTGGGCATGTTGGTACCTAAGATAACCCTAATCAGAACCATTTGAAAGCCTAGATGAAGGAGGTGACAGTATCAGAGTATCCCATCAGGTAGTGACAGTATCAGAGTATCCCATCAGGTGGTGACAGTATCAGAGTATCCCATCAGGTGGTGACACTATCAGAGTATCCCATCAGGAGGTGACAGTATCAGAGTATCCCATCAGGTGGTGACACTATCAGAGTAGTCCATCAGGAGGTGACAGTATCAGAGTATCCCATCAGGTGGTGACACTATCAGAGTATCCCATCAGGAGGTGACAGTATCAGAGTATCCCATCAGGTGTTGACAGTATCAGAGTATCCCATCAGGAGGTGACAGTATCAGAGTATCCCATCAGGTGTTGACAGTATCAGAGTATCCCATCAGGAGGTGACAGTATCAGAGTATCCCATCAGGTGTTGACAGTATCAGAGTATCCCATCAGGACGTGACAGTATCAGAGTATCCCATCAGGTGTTGACAGTATCAGAGTATCCCATCAGGACGTGACAGTATCAGAGTATCCCATCAGGTGGTGACAGTATCAGAGTATCCCATCAGGTGGTGACAGTATTAGAATATCTCACAGATGCCTTGAACTGTAAAGCTACATAAATGGGGCAACTCCTATGCAGCCCAAATTAGAGGCATTTCTATAAACCTTAGAAAGTATCGTTTCCAGCTGACTTTAGACATACTGAGTTTACGAGGAAGGACATGCTAAACAATTCCATACATTTTTCAAACAGTGAAATGGAGATGATGGGATCCTCTGGATTTCTATCGCATTCTACACCCCCAGACGTGTCTGTTTGACTAAAGTATATTACGGTGAAGAACTTTTTACAAAAAGGTAAACTTTAATTTATACTTATCACACCTAAGACTCCACAGCAGGCGTGGGACTCTAGGGTAACAAGCTGCATGAAAGTCCCAGATTAAAGAGGCTTTAAGGAGTTACAGTAAATTGGGAGGATTGCCAGATCTGATGAGCGCAGCATTTCCTTGAAAGTGTAATTTTCTAGCCTTTCTGCAACAAAAGCTCTATAAAACAAGTGTGTATCTGTCAGTGACTAAGACCTGGAATTATCAGAAGCAAAGATGTGGAGACATCAGAGTTTGGCTCTAGGAGGGACCAGACAATTATGCAAATGTCTCCTTATATCCCTCAAACTGTCCCACAGACACACCTTCTCCCTCCCAGCCATTATAAACGCTAAGCACCACCACAGGAGCGGGAGCTGAAACAAGAGGACAACAGCAACCGCAGACGCTGAAGGGGTGACCGGTGGCAGCAGATCACAGCTATCTACCAGAGAGAGAGAGAGAGAGAGAGGCAACCAGAAACACTGAGGGGTGACCGGTGGCAGCAGATCACAAGTGTCTACCAGAGAGGCAGACCAACAGAGACACTGAGGAGTGACCGGTGGCAGCAGATCTCAGGTATCTACCAGAGAGAGAGAGAGAGAGGCAACCAGAGACACTGAGGGGTGACCGGTGGCAGCAGATCACAGGTACCTACCAGAGAGAGAGAGACAACCGCAGAAACTGAGGGTTGAAAGCCGGTAGCAGATCACAGGTATCTACCAGAGAGAGAGTGACAGCCGCAGACACTGAGGGTTGACAGCCAGCAGCAGATCATAGGTATCTACCAGAGAGAGAAATGACAGCGGCAGACATTGGGGTGACAGGCTGCAGCAGATCACAGGTACCTACCAGAGAGAGAGTGACAGCCGCAGACATCGGGGTGACAGCCTGTAGCAGATCACAGGTACCTACCAGAGAAAGAGTGAGATAACCACAGACACTAAGGGGTGACCGGTGGCAGAAGATCACAGGTACCTACCAGAGAGAGAGAGTGACAGCCGCAGACATTGGGGTGACGGGCTGCAGCAGATCACAGTAAAGGTCAGTGTAGCTGAGACAAGACTTACATTAGTCGGATGTTGCAGTCCCTAACCCCATTTCTCCTAAGCATGTTGCAGTCCCTAACCCCATTTCTCCTAAGCATGTTGCAGTCTCTTACCCCATTTCTCCTGAGCATGTTGCAGTCTCTTACCCCATCTCTCCTGTGCAATCTCTGATATCCAGGAGGACACCTCAGCTCCTCACAAGTCTTCATCATCACTGTGTGGGGGTTTAATGAGAAGAGGGGTCAGACACTTCCCAACCCATGTGAGGTTTGCAGGGTAATACAACAGATCTGTCACTTTTCTCCTGAGGTGTCTTGTTCTGGTGTCTGGCACAAAGAGTGTGGAGCGAAGCTCTGCTCGTGATAAGCCAGGGTCAGGCCTAACGCTAGGGGGCTTGCAGCGGTGCATTATGGATAGGTGCTTCCTAAGCCATCATCTCTATTTTGAGTGCCAGCATCTGACATCATAATCCAACACTCTGCCTCGTGGTGCCACCTAAGGTTGCCCGCTGGGCACAGACCTTTGTGTAACTTGACTGTTTACAGTCAAAACACACCACTGAGTATTATTATTACTTATTGTTTTATATAGCACCAACATATTCCATAGCGCTGAGTAGGGGCATTTGGAACTTTGAGTTAAAACATGGAGCCAGTTTTAGTTGTTGTGATACAACAGCCAAATGAAAGGATTAAGTCAAGCTTTAGTGAATGGGGCCCATTGAGAGAGAGGAATGTGACAGATGGAAGCCACTGAGGAGTGACTGGTGGCATGGAATGAGAATGATCTGAGTGGTGTGAAAGGTGGGGACGGCGAGAGTGCAGGTAATGATTTGTTGGGTGTGAAAAGTAATGAGCGTTTAGTAGCTTTAGTGGTTAAGATGAAATATGAGTGACAGCATGGGTGCAGTCAGTGAGGATGGGGCAGAGCAGTGAGTGAGATACCTGGGTGTGGAGGCGGGAGTGGGTGAGGTGGAATGGGTGGGAGTGGATGGGTGGGTGGCAGTCGGTGGGTGAGTTTAAAGTGCATGGGATGGGTGGCTGAGGTGGGAGTGTATGGGTGAGTGAGGTAGATTAGATGGCAGTTGATGGGGTAAGGTAGATTGGGTTGGGAGTGGATGGTATGAGTGGGTGAGGTGGGAGTGGATGGGTGAGGTAGACTGGGTGGATGTGGTGAAGTGGATTGAGTGGAAGTTGATGGGTCATGGATCTACCTCTAACTGACCCAAAATGAAGGGAGCGTGAGGTCTGTTCATACTGAGCTCTGCTTCAATGCTCCCTCAATGTGTGCCGGCGATCAGCGACTAGATTCTTGCCTGGGGTGCCCCTTGGTCTAGGACTGGCCCTGGGAAGGGTATCAGATGATATTGAGGATGGGGATAAGCATGAAGAGCACTGAAGGTAAGAAGGCGCTTCTCGGCCATTACAGAAACATAGAATTTGATGGCACCTTTAAAATTCCTCATGCATCGCCACTTAAAACACGTTTCATTTTTGTCTGACAGTCATGCATATTAAACCAACACATTGAATTGAATTCCCATGAGGCTCAGCCAGACATACTGCTTCCATGATGCTGGATGAGAATCATGGGAAGTGCAGTCAACAGCAAAGGTGCAGATGTTAGCTGAGAACTACAATTCCCATGATTCTCAGCCAGACAGGTGTCCACCATGATGCTGGCTAAGCATCATTGGAAGAGTAGTCCACAGCAGCAGAGATATTTTTTTAATTTAAAAAAAAGGGCTAATTTTAGCCTCCCTCCCAGGACCCTCACACACTGCCTTTACAGACACCTGCCCATAAATACACATATACACATACACTGCCTTTACACACACCTGCCCATAAATACACATATAGAAAGTGACGGCAGATAAGAACCATTAGGCCCATCCAGTCTGCCCAATCTCTGAGTACTTTCCTTAGTACCTGGCCTTATCCTAAATCTAGCTTGGCCTTATGCCTATCCCATGCTTTGCTTAAATGTATTTACTGTATTAACATCTACCACTTCTGCTGGAAAGATATCCCATGCATCCACTACCCTTTCCTGATGTTACCATTAAACCTTTGCCCCTCTAGCTTATGACTATGTCCTCTTGTTGTGATAGTATTTCTCCTTTTAAATATCTTGTTGATACCCTTTAAGTATTTAAATGTTTCTATCATATCCCCCCTGTTTCGTCTTTCTTCCAGGTTATATATGTTAAGATCCTTTAACCTGTCCTGGTAAGGTTTATCCTGTAATCTATAAACCATTTTAGTAGCCCTTCTCTGAACTTTCTCCAACATATCTATATCCTTCTGGAGATCTGGTCTCCAGTACTGTACACAATACTCCAAGTGAGGTCTCAGCGGTCCTCTGTACAACGGCACAAGCTCTTCCCTCTTCCTACTGCTAATACCTCTCGCTATATAATCAAGCATTCTGCTCGCATTACCTGCTGCTGTAAACATACACTGCCTTTACACACACAACTGCCCATAAACACACATATACACACACACTGCCTTTACACACTCCTGCCCATCAAAATGCATATACACATACACAGCCTTTAGACACACCTGTCAATTAACATGTATATACACATACACACTGCCTTTACACATACTTGCCCATAAACACACATATACACATACACTGCTTTTAATCACACCTGCTTTTAATCTCACACACCTACCCATTAACGTGCATATACACATACACTACCCTTACACACCAGCTTCCAAATACCTACACTGCTCTTACACACACCTACCCATTAACACGCATATACACATACACTGGCCTTACACATGCCTGCCCATACACACTGCCTATTTAGACACACCTGCCCATAAACACACATATACACATACACTACCCTTATACACCAGCTTCCAAATACCTACACTGCTCTTACAAACACCTGACCATACACACACATACACTGCCGTTACACACACCTGCTCATAAACACACATTTACACATACACAAGCTTACAAACTATATATATATATACATACACACATACACTGCCCTTAACCCCTTTCTCCCCATCTCTTACCTTATGTTATGGATAATGGGGTATTTAGGGTTAATTTAGGGGCAGTTATGGTTGATGGGGTGTTTAGGGTTAATTTAGGGTCAGTTATGCTTAACGGGGTGTTTAGGGTTAATTTAGGGGCAGTTATGCCCCTAGTTATCACATCACTAGCCACCTCCCCCAAATTCTCTATACTTCCCCCACACATGGCCTTTGTCCGCCTAGCTGTGCCCCCTACTCCCAAGGGTCCGAATCTCTATAGCCGCAGTAACAGCTTCAGTCTATAGATGGTATAACTTGGTTATACATTACACATGGTGTCCCTAACACTAGTCACATGTGATATCCGTGCAAATCCGTGGATCTTATATCCACTGCACTCATCAAGAATTTGTAATTAGTTGCTGTTTAAAAATGCAAGAGAAACATGTCACCTGTCTTTACCTGGCCAGGCAGCTCTTGTGCCCTGACCAAGAAACACAGCCGCTCGTCCAGTAGGGTTTAAAACATTCAGTAGCCTGGGCTAGTAACAACCAGGGCAAATGACCAGTTTGCCCATTTCCAGCCTGTGTCTTTCTCACAGTTGGGTCATGAGCAAACTAAGGAGCACATTTAATACGAGGTTAGGAATCTAAAACTTACACGCCTTATAACATGTTCTTTGCTTTAACATGTACCGGTATTAAAAGCTTTGAAGAGTCTGCAACACAAAATTTGACAACTTTACAGGCAGAGCTCTTTCTTTGTTAACAAGTGTAATTGATTTGCAAGTATTTAACCTCAGGAAGCTTAGTGTTACGTGTTAAATCTTAACAATAGGGCAACATCCTCTGGGGAAAGATTACACGTTTTACTCTGCGGTTCATAACCGTTATACCCGTATAGACATGCTTTTTCTCTCCCATCATCATTTACTGCACTTACATTCGACTGACATTGGCGTGCGCTCGTTTAGTGACCATGCCCCGGCCCTTTTATCTCTTAAATTGTCTCAGTCCTCCCGCAAACCCTGGTGCTGGTGGCTTAATGAAAATCTGCTTGACAATCCCTCATCACTAGCGGACCTTTCGGACCTCCTTACCAATTATTTTCAGGACAATGATTCGGACGAGGTTCCCTTTCCCACGGTTTGGGAGGCCCACAAAGCCTTTATTAGGGGTCACCTTATAAATCTGGGTGCCACACTTAAGAAGCTTTGGTTAGCTGATATTACCGCCCTGACTAACCGTATCCACCGGTTGGAGCAATCGCATAAAGCTACGTTAGACGCGTCTCTGCTGTTGCAATTGCAGGCGGCTCGGGAACAACTGGCGTCTCTCCTGGATAGTAGGGTGAAGCGGTCTTATTTATTGACTAAGAAGCAATTTTATGAGCTGGGCGACAAGCCGGGTAAACTGTTAGCTCGGGCTCTTAGGGCTAAGAGGTCGGACTCGTTTATCCCTAGAATTTGCGATCCTAAGGGTTCAATCCGGTTTGAATCTCACGAGATTGCCCGTTGTTTTCGGGATTTCTATAGTGACCTATACAATTTGCCATCGCCAGACTTGGCTGAGTCTCGTCACTTGGCTATGATAAAGGAGTATCTTCATAAATACTTACCTCGGCGTTTAGATGTCGAGGCCTTAGCTGTACTGAATTCCCAGATAACGTGCGATGAAGTCAAGGCAGCGCTGAAACTCACCCCTACGGGCAAAAGTCCGGGTCCAGACGGTTTGACGAGAGGTTACTACAACCGCTTCTTCCCAGTCCTGGGTACCCCTATAACAAACTTTTTTAATCAGCTTGCTAGCGGCCGCTCCCCAGATCCACACACTAATTTAGCACATATTGTCGTTATTCCCAAGCCGGGTAGAGATGCGGACTGCTGTTCCAACTACCGTCCCATCTCCCTGATAAATACAGATCTCAAATTACTTGCCAAGGTGATGGCGCTTCGTTTCCAACGGTACATACCGGGCCTGATTCACGGGGATCAGGTAGGGTTTGTCCCCGGGAGGGAGGCCAGGGATAACACCATTAGGGTGTTGAACCTGATGTCTTACGCTCACGCCCACAAGCTTCCCTATGCTCTGGTTTCTATGGACGCCGAGAAGGCATTTGATAGGGTTGCTTGGCCTTTCCTCTTCCAGACGCTGGATGCTATTGGCCTGTCCGGGAATTTTCTTAACCTTGTCAAAGCCTTATATTCTAATCCCACTGCCCGCGTAAAGGTTAATGGTATCCTCTCCGATGCCCTCCGTATTCGCAACGGTACGAGACAGGGCTGCCCCTTGTCACCGTTGCTATTCATTCTGACCATGGAGCCCCTTTCCTGTGCCCTGCGGGAGAACGTCAATATCACTGGCATCTCCATCGCCAACCATGTCCACAAACTTGCTATTTACGCTGATGACATGCTCTGCATGATAACGCAGCCGCACTCCTCTCTTCCACAGATTGTAGCGGAGCTCGACTCCTTCCAGACGCTCTCGAATTACAAAATTAATTTACAGAAATCTGAAATTCTGGGCATTAATGTTCAGGACCCGCTTAGGGAGAGCCTTGCGCGTGTCTTCCCCTTTAAGTGGCAGCCGGTGGCGCTTAAGTATCTGGGTTTGATGCTACCTGCAGATTTATCTCGGCTCCGTCAGCTGAACTTTGATGCCTTGCTTTCCTCTGTGATAACGGATCTCCGTAAATGGTCGGTTCCGCACATATCTTGATTTGGCCGAATAGGTGTCTTGAAAATGAACATTTTGCCCAGATTTCTGTATTTGCTACAATGCCTGCCGATCTCTCTCCCCAGGGCGTATTTTAAGACCTGCCAGAGTGTGTTTCGTAGATACATTTGGGGGACTCTGAACCCCCGGTTGGCCCTCACTCATCTGATCCGGCCCAAACGTAGGGGGGGTTTGGGGGTTCCATGTGTGGAGTGGTACTGGATGGTGGCTCACTTACGCCGCATAGTGGAGTGGTCCTTGGAGGTCCCGAAGCTGTGGGTGCCCCTGGAGAATTCATTCCTGGTGCATCACATCACGGCGGTGCCGTGGCTCCCAGACAGTTATCACACTTTGACAGTGTCTTCTCACCCCACTGTTACGGCTACCTTACGGGTCTTTAAACGGCTGACCTCCCGCCACCTCATTTCGACGTGTCCCAGTCCCCTCTTTCCCCTCTCGCATAATCCTGCTATTGACCGAAATATTCAGGCAGGCCTCCAAGGTTTCTGCCTACAACTTCGTACTAAGCACATACTCCTCTTTCAATTTCTTCAGGGTTCTCAATTTCGGCCCCTTAGGGACCTCTTGAGGCAGGCCCCGCATTCCTTTCCCTGCGTTTTCTTACATCACCAACTCAAGCATTACATTTCCTCGCTCCTGCCGAACGCACTCCTCACCAGACCTCTCTCCCATTTCGAGAACCTGTGCTTTGCTCCCCGCGAGCCTGCCCACCTCCTCTCGCAAATCTATAACATACTGGTTGATGAACATTGTACAACTAAGCCGTTTTTCCTTAGTTTGTGGGAGAGAGATCTTTCCCTGCCTGCCCCCTTTTCTGATTCTGAATGGGATAAGATCCTAGTGCTGACGCATAAAGGCTCCATTTCGAGCAAGATACAAGAGTTCTCCTATAAGTTACTATCCCGTTGGTATAAGGTCCCCCAGGACCTTCACCACTACATGCCTCAGGTCTCTCCTCTATGTTGGAGGTGTGGCGTAGCTGTTGGCTCTTATATTCACCTTTGGTGGGAATGTAGGGACATCAGGCCATTCTGGGATACGGTGGGGCAGTGGTCAGGGAAATTGCTGATCCCGACTTCGTCCCCTTTCCAGTGGCGTACCTTTTCCATCACACCCGCTCTTTCTGTGGCTCCTATAAACGGTCTTTAGCCTTCCATCTTATCCAGGCGGCTAAATCAATTATTCCCCGTTTTTGGAAGACCCCGGGTCCGCCTCCCATAGGGGCCTGGATCTCCAGGGTAAATACAATCTCCCAGATGGAAGACTTAGTTGCTTCCGCCAAAGGGGAGGAATATCGGAATACCCTTCGGTGGCTCCCGTGGTCAATGTTTCTATCCTCGCCTCGTGTGCGGGATCTGGGTCTGGTTTAACCCCACCTCATCGGATTCGGTCTTCTCACCCGTGTGTTGTCATCCTTACCTGCTGGGCTACCTTTATCGGCTGGGGTTACCGGTCGTATTTCGGAGTTTCTCACACTTCGGTGTGGGTTGTCATGTCTTTGTCCGGACTACCGTGCAGTGTCTTTCTTTCTTATTTTGTACTTTTTGTTTTTATTTACTTTGTTACGTTTTCTTTGTATCATTGTTTCCTCAATGTCTCCAGCATTATCTGTATTTATCCATATTATTGTGTAGCGGCTCTTCTCTATTTGTGTGATTATGGTCCCTGGTGTGCCGTTTATACTTTCATGCGACCCGGTGCTCTCCACCTTTGTACCGACCGCAGTGATCGGCTCTAGGTCGCCTATGAAGCGTCTTACACTTGTCTGATTTACTGTGCACATTGTCTGTATAACCTTTATGTGCGCTCATGTTTTCTCTCATTGTGCATATTTTCAATAAAGGAGAATTGAGAAAAAAAAAAAAACTTAACAATAGGGTACCGATAACTTAATGGGCAGGAATAATCCTGGAGATCCCAAGAACATGAAGTTAAGATGACTCATGGGATACACATAACTGGTTTCTTATAAAAATATTTCTTATTGAAATCTATAAACATGATTAAATTTAGCATATAAAGCTGTAACATTATACAATAGAAACATGTAAGTACGTAAAGAAGTTCTACTTTACTCAGAGGGTAGTAGATAAATGGAACAGTCACCCAGAAGAAGTGGTAGAGGCTAATACAGTGAGGGGATTTAAACAGGCATGGGATAGACATAAAGTGCCCCCCTCTATGGGACCAGACCAAGGACTGACAGGGGTTTGAGTCCCTTACATCAGGAAAAAAGGGCTGACTAGACAGGTCAAATGGTTCTTATCTGCTGTCAAAAACTAAATGTTTCTCTGTAAGATTAGAATTGTTAAAACATGGCTTCGAAGCAATTCCAGTTTTGGGGTTAAAACGTTGACTGAGGCTTGGCCTGGAAGAGGTTTATTTGGGGAAGGATGAATAGGAGATTGCTAGGAGAAGGCAAATAGTGGCCAGTAAAAGTACTTTATTGTTATTTTGCAATTCTCAAATGGTTGACTTTCTTTAAAGAGCGAGTCGGAACCAACGCTTTTTGGGATACGTGACCAATGCTGTGCTTTTCTTGCCCAGGGTCCTCTGATTCAGCCATGTTGGGAATCTGCATCATACTCGCCCTCTGCATCCAGCATGTCCACAGCCAGTTCCCCAGAGTGTGCACCACAGATGCAGCTTTTCGGACAAAGAGCTGCTGCCCACTTTGGAAAGATAACAGCCCATGCGGTTCCTTGTCAGGACGTGGAAAGTGTCGAGACTTGGTAGCTTTAAGAGGAAATAAAATCCCTCAGTACAACGATGACCGTCTGGACTGGCCTCGATTCTATTTCGACAATACGTGTGAGTGCTACGGAAATTACAGCGGCTTTGACTGCGGTGACTGCAAATTCGGATACTTTGGAGAGAAATGTGATCGGAAAAAGATTGTTGTTCGAAGAGAGATCAGGGAGCTGTCTTTTCTGGAGAAGAAGAGACTCTTTAGCTACTTGGCTTTGGCTAAGACAACGAAGAGCAAGGACTTTGTTGTCCTAACTTCCGGCGACAGACATCATCTAGAAACATATCGATTTGTCGACGCGTCTCTATATGATGTTTTTGCCTGGATGCATTACTATTCTATGAAGCCAATTCTGATAAATAGCACATTTGATCCTATCAAAAACTTTGCCCACCAGGGCCCAGCCTTTCCTGGTTGGCATCGTCTAGGCCTCCTATTTCTGGAGAGACAAATTCAGCTCATGACAGGAGATGAAGACTTTTCTATTCCTTATTACGACTGGCGTGGAGAGAAGAACTGCTCCATCTGCACAGATGACCTGTTGGGAACCAACGATGTGCAGGGAATCCTGAATCCATACTCCCACTTTTCATTTTGGAGGGTGAGTTACATCTTCTTTCTTTAAAGGAGACCCGTCGTGCAGCCAGTTGGTCTTGACACAGAATAATAGTATAATGTGAAACACGCCATTACCACCGAGAACGACACGTTGTCCTGTTCTCTGTTTGTCAGATTAACCTTCCAGGTTTACTAGATCTGGGAATGGAGTTAGGCTGATCCCGCATCTGGGGCTTTCACAGTGAAGGCTCTGACAGAAACCAAGAATTTCAAGGCAGGTCTGACCTTGATCAGTCTTTGGTCTCATCCTAGATTCAGGAGCCATATACCTATCACAAATATGTTTAAATTCCCTTACTGTATTAGCCTCTACTACATCTGCAGGAGGCTGTTCCACTTATCTACCACCCTCTCGGTAAAGTAAAACTTCCTTACATCACATCTGTCTCACCGTTAGTCATAGACTGGTAACTGTCTTGGAGAAGACCTCAGAAGGACAGACTATTAGGTAGAGATTGGGAGGCCTATAGCTAGAGGGGCCCCTTGGGATAGCAAGGCCTATTTACAACAGCAGCCTCTATAACTACCCCCTCAGAAGACTGTGTCATGTTTCCATTCTCAGATATTTGTATGGTTTGTTTCTTCATCTGTGATGAATTTTATGTTTTTTTTGCCCTGAGAGAGAATTTGTTTGTTCTTTATGTTCTAGGCTATATGTAGTGGTTTCAATTACCCAGATGCCTATTGTCCAACGGCCGATACAGAGTTTAAGATGGAAAGACTGCACAGGAAGCCGGGAACAACACCATATGCACTTAACCTGCCAACATTTGAGGATGTTGAGAACGCATTGAAACTAAGAGAACTCGACACACCACCTTTTAATGAAACATCCAGACGCAGTTTTCGGAACGCCCTGGAAGGTATTCTGCTTTTTTTTGGTGGAGGTTTCATAGATTTGTGTTTAATCATAATGATGGCCATTGTAGACTGAAGGATGTCTGAAATGTTGCAGGAAGGACTGACTATACACTTCCACTTAGTTTGTGTGCAGGTGTGGATAGGAATCCCCACACTCACCAAGATGGGTTGGGAGCACAAGAGTGCAAGTGTGAAAGTATGCATAGGGAGTGTGTGCGTCTCTCCCCATTCTGAAAAGGACTTGTCTACGGTAAGCGAGGACTAACTTGAGGTCCACCCTGGTACCAGGGGTATGGGTAGAAGTCTGCATTAATTCCGGACTCAGGCATTGAACTATTGGCAGTGTGTCTATTTTTAGTACCCCTTCCCCCTCTTCTGGTTACCTCAAGGATGATTTGCTGCAAATGCCTCCAGACCCGGAGAGGGTGATCTGCTTCAGAGGGGGTGAGTGTCCTGTTTAGAGGATAGACTGGGCAGCCTTAATTATATGTGAAAAAAGAAGTGATGAAAACCAGTGTGGAATGGGTATATAGAGAAAAAAACAATAAAGAATACTTCCCTTTATGTTGTTTGAATTTCCCGGATACTCGGCTGCAGCCCGTACAAAAACACTCTCCAGGTGTTTAGAAACAAGAACAAAAAGACACTAGGGGGCGCTCGTGTATACCGGTTATAAAGAATGAGAGAATAAAAAAGAAAAAATATAATTGTGTAATATCCAACACAGGTGATTTCGCTGTAAGTCTATATAATGCACTTACAGTGTTCACTTGTATTCAGGCTTCAATAGATCATCCTGTCTTCCGGATGTGTATGCAATAGATATATGTAAGAAAACAGAGAGACAGGTAGGGACCCCAATGGTGTACTATCATGCACTGTTTGTAGCGCGCAAATACATAAATGCACTTACACTTTTGGAGGGGTTTATTAACCCTTACACGTCAGGTGCCTTTTCCTCTGCTCCTCTTGTAGCACTTTTCAAAGTTCTGTGTGTATGGGGCTGGGTCCCAAAATGGAATCAGGCTAAAACCACTTTTTGTATGTAATAAAAGCTATTTATTTAAGGCTGACGTGCCAAAAAAACTAAAAGTGTTCACATACATCCACCAAGGGATGCTATGAAAGTAAATAAAAAGTCTAAATAAAAAGAAGTAGAGCTCTGTAAAATCCTCAACGCGTTTCGCCAGTTCCGTGGCTTCATCAGGAGTAGTTTTCACTATTGATGCGAGGTCCTTTTAAATTGTGTGCGGCGCCATCTTTTTCGCCGGCGTCCGACGTCAGTGCGTTCCTCGTCATCATCACGTCCGTCGCGCTGCCTTCCCATCTATCTTCTCCTCCTCTGACGTTTCGTGGCATCTATAGGTACCCATCACGTACACTAGATGAGCGCCGCACACAATTTAAAAGGACCTCGCATCAATAGTGAAAACTACTCCTGATGAAGCCACGGAACTGGCGAAACGCGTTGAGGATTTTACAGAGCTCTACTTCTTTTTATTTAGACTTTTTATTTACTTTCATAGCATCCCTTGGTGGATGTATGTGAACACTTTTAGTTTTTTTGGCACGTCAGCCTTAAATAAATAGCTTTTATTACATACAAAAAGTGGTTTTAGCCTGATTCCATTTTGGGACCCAGCCCCATACACACAGAACTTTGAAAAGTGCTACAAGAGGAGCAGAGGAAAAGGCACCTGACGTGTAAGGGTTAATAAACCCCTCCAAAAGTGTAAGTGCATTTATGTATTTGCGCGCTACAAACAGTGCATGATAGTACACCATTGGGGTCCCTACCTGTCTCTCTGTTTTCTTACATATATCTATTGCATACACATCCGGAAGACAGGATGATCTATTGAAGCCTGAATACAAGTGAACACTGTAAGTGCATTATATAGACTTACAGCGAAATCACCTGTGTTGGATATTACACAATTATATTTTTTCTTTTTTATTCTCTCATTCTTTATAACCGGTATACACGAGCGCCCCCTAGTGTCTTTTTGTTTTTAGCCTTAATTATATATCAGGATGGTGCTGCTGAAGGAGTCCAACCTGAAGTAATGTAATAGCGTTTAGATGTAATAGTCTTCTCGGAGGTATTGTACTTGGTCCAGTAAGGGGTTGCACAGACAAGGTAGAGTGCACAAGGTTTGTGCGGATTACATATTGTTAGAGTGTAGTTACAGGTGGACTCCCAGCCAGAAAATGATTTAAGTCTGCCGGCTCTAGTAACACCCACCTAATGAGAGGCTGTGGTGGATAGTGGACAGATCTACGTGCTGGTGTCCCAGCCACCAGTCAAACCACACATGATGAAGGGCTGCTCTGTTCACTGAAATCTGAAACATTCAGATTCTACCACTGTGGTGGATTGAGCTCCACTTACCAGATGTCGATTAGGTCCTGTACTGTGAAGTCCGATGTTCAGCCAGCAATTGGTCATAATGTTTGATTTATTAAAAGTTAGGATTGAACTAATATGTTGAAACTAGCTCTTGGCCAACTTATCTCCTTGTGATAAACTTTTTAACTGGGTTACAACATCTTCTATTTTATAAGTTGACATTAGCCAGCAATGCCATATTGGCCAAACCTGGTGAATTATATTGTTTGGATATTTGTATTACTTGATTTCTTGGTTCACAGACACCCCAGGCAGACAAAACTCTATACAACTTTGGCAGATGGTTTAAAAAGTCAGTTACTGATAAATTATTTGCACAATAATTAAGATCTCAAGGCTATTTCTAAAATCCTGGCAGTTACAGCAACTAAGAATCTCTAGCGTATACTGTGAATGGGTAGCTGGGACTCCGGAACATGTCTACTCTGAAAATTAGATTATTCTCATCTGCTGAAATTGGGAAGCTGACTTTGTTTATAGCACGTGTTGGATCCATATCAATTTGTGACAGATTGGTGCATTTGTTCGGTTGTATTATTCACACAATTGATGTGTTACGATGGAGATTACTCTAGAAACCTAAATATTGTACACATAAACAGAGGGTCATGATCTTCTGTGGTCTCTTTTTAGGGTTCTTAGCACCCGATGGGGTGACTCTTAAGAGGAGCTTGCATAATCTGGTCCACATTTACCTAGGAGGGACAATGTCTCAGATCCCAATATCCAGCAATGACCCAATCTTTATCCTGCACCACAGCTTCGTGGACAAGTAAGTGCAAGACTGACAGAAAAATCAAGGTTACATTGGCTAACACTGTATGAAAAAAAGAGAACCCATAGGAATGTGTGTCTCCCTACATTAGATAGGGGTGGAAAGGGGTGCAAGGCAGATGTAGCGGAGTAAGAGGTATCAAGAGAGATGAGCTGGTAGTGAGAAAAGGAGAGATAAGGGCATGGAAGAACAATAACCCGAGGGCTGAGAATGGAGAAGTAAGGGGGAAATAATACCAGGATAGATGACGTTAGATGAAATTTAGTAAGAAGCAGCAGGAGGGCTCAAGGTAGGGTCTAGGAAACAGTCATGGGGATAAGGGTAGCATGGATGGAAAAACAGGCATAGGGTGCAAAAGAGAGCTGAGAAATAAGCACAGGATGAAGAATGGAGGGAAGATAGAGGAAGGATGGGGGAGAGATCTGCAGCAGTAATAGCAGACATAGTTAAAAATGTTTGAATTAAAAAAATAATATCTCCCACTAGTAAGAGCTTGTGCAGTAAAAACATTCACGCAATTTACATTAAATCGAGGATTCTAGCGTAATATATTAAAATATGTTTCCTGCAGGATCTTTGAGAAGTGGTTGACCAAATACAATGCATCCCCAAGCTCGTATCCCGAAAACAACCAATTGGGACAGGCCCCAAATGACTGCACCACTCCATTCTTTCCATGCTACAGAAACAAAGATATGATCCGCAAGTCAACAGAGTTTGGTTATCGATTTTCAGAATATAATGACAAGGGGTGGTAGAGAAAAGCCGTGCAAGAATCCAAGTGCTGCGGGAGTCTGGAGCTTCTCTCCGACACAGAAATAGGACCAGGCCTCGTCTCTGACCCGTGTACAGGATACTGGGCCACTACCTTTTCTCTTTTATTGTTCTAAGTTAATTATGTGATGAGCGTTTCCAGAATATTCCAGGCAGTGGACTTCACTTTCTTTACCTTTACTTGCCCAACTCACAATTAAGAACAATTTGATCTCTCCTGTTGCAATTCTCTTTGTAGAGCAACAACTAATAAGGAAACCCTTCCTGCTACTCACTGGGGGTGAAAATAAAGGATTAGTTCTAACACTGGACAGGCTCCGTTAGTCTTGCTTTTAACTCATAGGAGGCATCATAGGAATGTTTTCTTCCCACATTTCAACCCTTTTTTGTGGAAAACAGAGCTAACACCAGGAATGAAGAGCTTCTAGTGCATTTAAAACATCTAAAATGTCACTTTTAATCCACTGCTGGCACTAAGAAGTTTAATAATGATTAGTACTGCGGGGTATTGGTGCAGCCGAGGTGGATTGATGTAGAAATAAGGGTAGTTATTTGGTTATTTTTTCTCATAAGTTTTTCTGGAATCACCTTGAATGGGAACCATCAGATCTATTCAGAGACTAACCCTAACTGTACAAACCACTGAACATTTTTCCCAGAGTCTCAATGCCCATTTGGTGCTACAGACTTCATTCTATAACCTTAAATGTATCTCTCTTGGAGAAAAACCCAAGTGTTGAATGCCAATATAAGTTCTCCCAAACCTCCTTGGGAATGTATAGATGGAGATACGCAACTTAAAACAAAGCTCCTAAAGTTGCTCCCCGCCAACGGGTTTCTCACATTCTTTAGCTTATTTTTATTACTCCATTTGAATACTAAAAATTAATTGCAGACATTACAGTAGTTTACACACTACACACATGAGTTTGGTTAACTATGAACTATGTCTATGGAGGGAGGTAACACTTAACAAGAATTCTTTTGAGGGGCTAGAGTGACAATTATGTAAGTAGTGGCACTCTGGGGTCCCATCTCTGGGATCTCACACTTTCAACTGCAAACACTGGCTTCCTCTAAGCAGAAAGCTGCAGATCAGCATAGCTGGGGACTCTCCAGGCTTCACTCCGAGACATACCTGTGTTGCTTCTCCGGGTCCTAACGAGGAAACTCTGGGTCACTTGAGTGGCGTTGCAGCATGACCCATGCTCTGTCCACTTCCCCATCAGCAATATCTGATTCCTACCACCAAAGTATTATAGGATCACCATGCATAGGGTTAAACAGAAAATAAAATAAAAGTAGACTAGAACTACTAGAAACCGCAGGGTGAACATTGCCCCAGGGCCCCCCAAATTCACCAAGCAACATGACCCACAGTGCCCCCTTTGCCCCCAAATGGCTTGTGAGCTCCTTTGCCTTCAAGCTGCTTCTGAATGCTACCTTTGCTCCAAGAAGCTGATCAGTGTCCCTAAACAGCCTGCCTGTGTCATCTTTGCTCCGGTTTGTCACATGTTAAAACACACACTTACGTATACTCACTATCACACATGTACACACTCATTCCAACACACACACTCCCTCCTCTCACACACTCATGCTAACACACTCCATCTTACACCAATTACACATTCATGCTCACACACACTTACACATATATGCTCACACACACTTACGCATACACTTCCATGCTCACACACACTTATATATGCACATCCATGGTCAGATACACTTATACATAGACATTGTAATGCCCTTGTACACTTATACATAGACATGCATGCTCACATGCCTACAAACATACATACCCCACGCACGCCTCCTTACCGCGTCTGCAAATTTTGGTCCGTGACATAAAGTGACCCTGCTGTGTGCCTGTCTCTCTCTGTGTTGGTTCAAAATTGTTTAGAAAGGGCCCTTCCAACCTGGACCAGCACAGTCCAGGTCGAAAGGGCCCTTTTTTTAACAATTTTGAAGTGCTACGAAGAGACAGGAACTAGTGGTTGCAGGGGTTGCCCAGGCCCCATAGAGAAGCGGGCCCCATAGAGTGACCACTCTGACCCATGTAGTTGTACCACAGTTTCTTTTTTTGTTGTTACTTTAGGATGTACAAATCATCCATTTTGTGACAATAACTCACCATATTATTCTTTGTCAATCTAAGGTGTGCGTCAAGTTGCCTAAGCAGCAACTGCCATGTTGAGGTTTAAAGAAAGTAGAGAAGAAATTAAGAGTAAGCATAGTGAATATAAAATATTGAGTCAGAAAAAAATGAGGGGAAAAAAGACATGATGTGACATTAGAACATCTCGGAGCCACCTGGTTTCCATTCAGAGGTGCAACAGGGTTCCTGAAAACCTCACCCCATAATTCAACAGCCTCCACAATGGGGAATAATTCCAAGAAAACTAAATTCCTGACTAACCCGTTGTCAACCCATGATTGTGGCCACTTATCTGCGCACCATCTGCCCTGAAAATAGGACCCCAAATCCCCACCTGCGGCATCAATGAATAAACTGATGTCTTCATCCTGTACCTACTCCTCCATTAAAATCGAACAACCATTAAAGTCACTGAGGAAAACATCCCAAACAGCCAAATTATCCCTCAAACCCCTGGTGCAAAGCCTTAATTCCAGGCATCGCCAAAGCCATCCGCCGGCAAAAAATGTGTTCCATGTAGATTATGCGCCAGGCAAAATTAAATTTACCCAATAAATACTGCATCTGCTTCAACGTGACTTTTTTAACCGACCGGAACAAACCAACACCATAAATCCTGCACCTAGTCACCAGGAAGCCGAAAAACCATGCTAACCATATCAATTTCAATCCCCAAAAGCTTTAACTTCGACACTCAGTCTTCTCAGAGGCTAAAGGGACACCAAACCTCCAGGAAACATGTTGCAACATAGTAAGCAACATCCCACAAACCTCAGAAGCTGCTGGCCCAATACACAAAAAATGATCTAAAAACTTCTTCCTTCACAACCCATTCTACAAAACAACTGAACGCCTCGAAATACACGCACAATATGGAACAATCCATGGAGAGGCACTTGTCCACAAAATATTTGTCCCCCCCAATAACAACCCAACAACTGGAAGCATTCCGTGTGCACCAGCAACAGACAAAAAGGAGACTCAACCTCCGTTGAGCCCCTTTTCCATTAAGCCTCACCCAATGCAAAGCATTATCAAACGAAGTGTAAGAAACACTACAGAGGTCCCGGTTAATCCCATCATTAACCGATTCCCCCCTTAGGATAAATTGATGGATAAATTGAAACGTACCCTGCTCTTTTTTGGGAACTATACTAAGAGGCGAAACCCTAAGATTATACAATGGTAGTGAAGCTAAAGGACCAACCATGCAGCCCAACTGGACTTCCTTATCCAGTTTGGCAGACATGACCTCAGGATAAAGCAGGGCAGACTTAAGGTTTCTTGCAAACGTAAGAACACCGGATTCCTTAAACGGAATCCTAAAGCCATTGCCAAAACCTTGCTCTAGTAACAGTATCAGCTCCTTGTTCACATATCTCTTAAGCCACCAGGCCTGTGCTTACTAGACTTGGGCACCAGGGGGCTCTTCGTGTTCGTCTTCGTGCTCGTCTTCGGGGAAAAAAAAATCTTCGTATTCCGCGAATATTCGCCCGTTCCTGTCTTCTCTTCGGGCGAATATTCGCGGACATTCTTCGTGCTCGTTTAATCTTCGTTTTCCTCCTGGTTGCCTAGCAGGGGTTAATACGGGGTTAATAACACATCACAGCAGCAGCAGCTGCCGTGAAGGTACGTGTGTGCAGCTCTATTGGTCGTTTCGGCAGGGGGCTGGTCTGGCATCAACGAGTGAATTGCAGAACTGCAGAATGCACCTCATTCGTTGATGGCAGGCGAGCCCCCTGCCGAAACGACCAATAGAGTTGCACACACATACCGAGGTGTACTGTCCATAGATGTTTAATAAAAGAATAGGGAATATTTTACATTTTTAAATTGATTTTGGACCACTTTACATGCCTAACATTTGCTACCTATTTACAATGGCATACTTTGCAACAACCCAACTTACTTATTGGACAGGACTGGAAAATAGCAGGACTGTCCACCAAAATCTTGGGTGTGTTGGCAGGTATGCTGATGGAAAAATGTTGGACAAGAACTAAAAAATAGCTTAGGGTTAATGTACGGTTATGTTTAAGATTAGTAGCAGTGCACTGGTTTGGTTAAAGATGGATTATGTCTAAATAATAATAATTTAATTTTAATGTTTTTTAAAAAAAAAAAATAGGGGTTTATTTAAATGTATTTTAAAGTTAGATTTATTATTTAGTACTTGATTATATTTATTAAATGTTTATAGTAGCGTTACCTACCGAGCTATAACTACCTATGTGTATTTGCATTTTGCATACCTAGTTTAGCTAAATTAGATGGGACAGGACTGGAAAAAAGCAGGACTGTCCCTGAAAAAGTTGGGTCTGTTGGCAGGTATGTGGATGGAAAAATGTTATAGGGTGAAGTGTGAGTTATAGTGTTAATGTAATGCTATTAGTGAGTGAAGGCCAGGGCAAATAACAAGGAAAAGGTCCTTGTGTTTTGTGCATTGTAAGTGTGTGTGTATGTGTGTTATGTGTGATGTCACTGTGTGTTATATGTGTTATATGTGTTATTGTGTGTGTTATGTTTGGTTGGTTGTGTATCAGAAGGAAAATAATGAAATGGAAAAGGAAATGGGAAAGGCAAATGAGTGGGCAATTGGCGACCCGCTCACCTGTTTCACCCCAGGGCAAAGCACCCAAACACTGTCAGTCTTAGACGTTTGGCAGCAGACTTCCAGAGCTCAGACACAAGGCCCTAGCGTAAGCTGGCCACTCCGGCGGAGGTAGCAGGCGTTGCCACACCGCAAACAGAGGCAGCCAGGGGGGAGAAACTGCCCTTACCATTAGGGACATTTTGGGCATGACTCTAGCCAGGAAGCGAACTGGCAGAGAAGAGATGCTGGCACCACCACCAGCAGCAGCATTGAAAAGGCGAATGAGTGGGCAATTGGCGACCCACTCACCTGTTTCACCCCAGGGCAAAGCACCCAAACACTGTCAGTCTTAGACGTTTGGCAGCAGACTTCCAGAGCTCAGACACAAGGCCCTAGCGTAAGCTGGCCACTCCGGCGGAGGTAGCAGGCGTTGCCACACCGCAGACAGAGGCAGCCAGGGGGGAGAAACTGCCCTTACAATTAGGGACATTTGAGGCATGACACTAGCCAGGAAGCGAACTGGCAGAGAAGAGATGCTGGCACCACCACCAGCAGCAGCATTGAAAAGGCGAATGAGTGGGCAATTGGCGACCCACTCACCTGTTTCACCCCAGGGCAAAGCACCCAAACACTGTCAGTCTTAGACGTTTGGCAGCAGACTTCCAGAGCTCAGACACAAGGCCCTAGCGTAAGCTGGCCACTCCGGCGGAGGTAGCAGGCGTTGCCACACCGCAAACAGAGGCAGCCAGGGGGGAGAAACTGCCCTTACCATTAGGGACATTTTGGGCATGACTCTAGCCAGGAAGCGAACTGGCAGAGAAGAGATGCTGGCACCACCACCAGCAGCAGCATTGAAAAGGCGAATGAGTGGGCAATTGGCGACCCACTCACCTGTTTCACCCCAGGGCAAAGCACCCAAACACTGTCAGTCTTAGACGTTTGGCAGCAGACTTCCAGAGCTCAGACACAAGGCCCTAGCGTAAGCTGGCCACTCCGGCGGAGGTAGCAGGCGTTGCCACACCGCAGACAGAGGCAGCCAGGGGGGAGAAACTGCCCTTACAATTAGGGACATTTTGGGCATGACTCTAGCCAGGAAGCGAACTGGCAGAGAAGAGATGCTGGCACCACCACCACCACCAGCAGCAGCATTGAAAAATGGGAAAGGCGAATGAGTGGGCAATTGGCGACCCACTCACCTGTTTCACCCCAGGGCAAAGCACCCAAACACTGTCAGTCTTAGACGTTTGGCAGCAGACTTCCAGAGCTCAGACACAAGGCCCTAGCGTAAGCTGGCCACTCCGGTGGAGGTAGCAGGCGTTGCCACACCGCAGACAGAGGCAGCCAGGGGGGAGAAACTGCCCTTACCATTAGGGACATTTGATTCATGACACTAGCCAGGAAGCGAACTGGCATCGAAGAGACACTGGCACCACCACCAGCAGCAGCAGCAGAATTGGGAAAGGCGAATGAGTGGGCAATTGGCGACCCACTCACCTGTTTCACCCCAGAGCAAAGCATCCAAACACTGTCAGTCCTTGGCGTTTGGGAGCGGACTTCCAGAGCTCAGACACAAGGCCCTAGCGTAAGCTGGCTACATTGGCGGAGGTAGCAGGCGTTGCCACACCGCAGCAAGTGCAACCAGGGGGGAGAAACTGCCCTTACCATAAGGGACATTTGAGGCATGACACTAGCCAGGAAGCGAACTGGCAGAGAAGAGACACTGGCACCACCACCAGCAGCAGCAGCAGCAGCATTGGAAAAGGCGAATGAGTGGGCAATTGACGACCCGCTCACCTGTTTCACCCCAGGGCAAAGCATCCAAAAACTGTCAGTCCTTGGCGTTTGGGAGCGGACTTCCAGAACTCAGACACAAGGCCCTAGCGTAAGCTGGCTACACCGGCGGAGGTAGCAGGCGTTGCCACACCGCAACAAGTGCAACCAGGGGGGAGAAACTACCCTTACCATCAGGGACATTCGAGGCATGACACTAGCCAGGAAGCGAACTGGCATTGAAGAGAGACACTGGCACCACCACCAGCAGCAGCAGAATTGGGAAAGGCGAATGAGTGGGCAATTGACGACCCGCTCACCTGTTTCACCCCAGGGCAAAGCATCCAAGCACTGTCAGTCCTTGGCGTTTGGGAGCAGACCTACAGAACTCAGACACAAGGCCCTAGCGTAAGCTGGCTACACCGGCGGAGGTAGCAGGCGTTGCCACACCGCAGCAAGTGCAACCAGGGGGGAGAAACTACCCTTACCATCAGGGACATTCGAGGCATGACACTAGCCAGGAAGCGAACTGGCATTGAAGAGAGACACTGGCACCACCACCAGCAGCAGCAGAATTGGGAAAGGCGAATGAGTGGGCAATTGACGACCCGCTCACCTGTTTCACCCCAGGGCAAAGCATCCAAGCACTGTCAGTCCTTGGCGTTTGGGAGCAGACCTACAGAACTCAGACACAAGGCCCTAGCATAAGCTAGCTACACCGGCGGAGGTAGCAGGCGTTGCCACACCGCAGCAAGTGCAACCAGGGGGGAGAAACTACCCTTTCCATTAGGGACATCTGAGGCATGATTTCAGCCAGGAAGCGAACTGGCAAAAGATACTGGCACCACCACCAGCAGCAGCGTTGGAAACGGAAAAAGGTGAATGAGTGGGCAATTGACGACCCACTCACCTGTTTCACCCCAGGGCAAAGCATCCAAAGACTGTCAGTCCTAGGCGTTTGGGAGCGGACTTACAGAGCTCAGACACTAGGCCCTAGCGTAAATTGGCTACACCAGCGGAGGTAGCAGGCATTGCCACACCGCAGCAAGTGCAACCAGGGGGAGAAACTACCTTAAACATTAGAGAGAAAAAATTTAACTTTCCAAGCTAAGAGCTGGGTAACCCAATTTGGGCAGATTGAATTTAAGAAAGGCAATCTGCTCCATCAGATGAGGTGCCATGCGTGAGCGCTGTGGACTCAGTATGTTTCCAGTCATAGAAAACACGCGCTCACTTTGAACAGTGGTTGGCGGACATGATAGAAGCTGCTGCGCAACCCATGAGAGTGCAGGCCACACACTCTTCTTTTCATCCCAGTAGCTAAGAGGATCAACATTAGGAGCAGAAGGAACTTCACAGAGGTAAAGTTTGACCATTTCAGCAGCACTACTCTCCTTTCTGCTGCTAGCTCTGTCAGATGGTCCAACTATACTGCCAAGTGCCTCTTCCCAAAACGCAGCTGCTCCACTCAGCTGTGTTGTGCTGCTTGTGGCACTGCTGCTGATGCTGCTGCTAGGGGTAGCAGACCACATCATCTCTTCCTCCTCCTGCACCTCACCCTCCTCGGACAGCATTCCCATTTTACGCTGCCAGTCACGCACCTTGTTGACCAATTGCTCCCGGTAGCTACTGAGAACATTGAATTTCAAAGCTAGCTTTCCCTTAATTCTTGGATCACAAAGGCACGCTAGCATCATTTCGGGACTCTCTTCCATTCGCTTGCGAAGGTGTACTTTTAGCAGATCCTTCAGCTTCCTGACTATGGCTGCTACGTCAGGATGTAGAGTGCCACCTTGAACAGCCTCACGGTTTCCAAGGAACACATCCATCTTGCTGCCTAGATGGGAGAACACAGGGATTACCTGGGCCAGACTGGCAGTGTTTGAGCTTAAATTTTCTGTGGCATCCCTGAATGGTTTAAGGACTGCCACTAGCTGGGCGATCACTGTCCAATCCTCCCTATTCAATGGAGAGGTAATCCCAATATTGTGCTCTGAGGCAAGATTATGGATTGCCCTCTGCTGCTCCAAAATCCTCTCTAGCATGTCTAACGTGGAGTTCCACCGTGTACTGACATCCTGACGTAGGCAGTGTACGGGAAGACCTGACCTCGCCTGCTCTTCCCTCAAAAGTTGGCTAGCCTTAACACTATGGTGAAAGTGCCCAGCGATCTTTCTGCAGCGGGACAGAACTACTGCTGCCACATTAGTTCCTTCTGACATTGCTGCCTTCACTACAAGATGGATGATGTGGGCTGCACAGCGCACACCAACAATATGACCATCTCGCAGCGCTTTCACCATATTGGCACCTCCGTCAGTTACCACAAAACCAACTTCAACATTGGTGCCCGCCTCTGCTCCCACCCAAAGGCTAAACATTTTCCTAATCGCATGCAGAATATTTTGGGAAGTGTGCTTTTCATCCATCACTTCTGCATGGAGAAGGAATGATCGGTAGCCTGCTGCAGCAACTTCCTTAGACACACCGGGCTGCCACCAGTGTGCTGTCAAAGAAAGAAAGGCATGCTGGGCGCTAGGTGCACTCCACAAATCTGTAGTGAAATGAACACACTGACCAGCAGCCTTGGAAAGCTCCTCTTTCACTGCTGCAACACAGGACCGATACAGCGAGGGGACAATGTTCCTGCTGAAAGTGGAACGTGACGGAACTGTGTATTGTGGAGCCACAGCCGCCATCAATTGTTTGAAAGGCTCCCCTTCAATCATGGAGAAGGATGCCCCTCCAACAGCAATGAACTGACCAATAAGTCGCGTTACTTTATTGGCCTGCTGTTTGGGCATCGTTCTCTTGGAGTGGAATGCCCCAAATTCTTCCAGGGTGGGCTGGGCATGCAGTGCTCCAACCTGCCTTGGTCTCTGGCTGCCAGCACTAGTTGCTGCTGCTGCTGCTGCTGCTATTGGCTCAGAAGAAGAAGCTGTTGGGGTTTTTCCACGGCCACCAGCTATGCTGCCTGCACTAAGTTTTACCTCTGCATCTTTCCCCAATAGCACAGCGTTGTGTTGAGTGCTGAGGTGATGCTTCATGCTAGCACTGGTAAAATGGCCAGACACTTTCCCTCTGCTTATTAGCTTCCCACAATGTTTGCACTTTCCATAGCGCCCTTCTTCAACATTTTCAAAGTGCTCCCAAATTGGGGCGCGCATAGCCTTGGAGTGTGCCTTGGGTGCTGCTCTTACTGCTCGGGGTGGATGAACAGAGGCAGAACTAGTGGTGGTGGGACTGGTGGTAACAGTACTGGCCATAGTGGGACTGCTAATTGCTTTAGATTTGCTAGGTTTTGCTGCTGCTGCTGGTGGTGGTGATGGTGATGATCGTAGCGGAGAAGGTGGAGGCTCAGGGGAAAATTGTGCACTAGTCATTTGGACACTGCTCCCTGAGGAATCTGATTCCTGACCACTCATCTCCTCTACTTCCTCTGGCTCATAGTCTAGCTCTTCATTAGCCAGATCGAATGGAATTCCTGCTAGGCTGGAGCTAAGACTGATATCGTCGTGAGACTCGTGACTAGTAGTAGTGCGAGCAGGAAGAATAGACTCTGCACTTGGCCTCTCAGTCTCAGGCTCCTCTGCTACCTCGCTAGGTGGAGTTCCACTATGTGTAGCCCTCTCTCTAACTGTCTTTACAAAAATTTTGTAAGGACTTGGTGGCTTGCTAGAGGTACTAGGAGGACATGGCGTGGCGGTACCAGTGGGAACAGTAGGCGCAGCACTAGTGGTGGTAGAGGCGGGGGTGGTGGTGGTGGTGGTTTTCCCTACAAAGGAATGAGATCGCTTTGGTTTGGGACCCCTCTGAGTCTTGCTGCTAATTTGGCTCTGCTTGGTACCTTGCATGCTGCTGGTGGATGGGGAAGATGCTGCTTGGGGCAAAAGGCACTTCTTTTTAGTCACTGGGCTGGTACTACTTGTGCTACCCTTTAACTTTGAACGTGCTTCTGGTGCTTTAGGCTTTCCGTAAAAAACCATAGAGCTTGTGGGCCTAGCCGCACTACTACTGCCTGCTTTTGGTGCCTTTCCTTTACTTGATGATCCTTCAAGCAATGCTTCCCCAAATGATAAGCGAGAGCTTGGCCTACTTGGCCGACTAGACTGACGCAAAGGCTGCATCTTAGAGCTGGTGGTGGTGCTGGTGGTGGTGCTGGTGGTGGTGGTGGTGGTGGTAGATGGAGCTTGTCCCTCCTTAGTCCCAAAAGGAGGATCCATTTCAAATTTTGTGTTGTGTGTGTAGTGTAGTGTAGTGTAGTGTAGTGTAGTGTAGTGTTTAAAAAACTATAAAAAATAAAATAAAAAAATAAAAATAAAAAAAAGGAAAAACGAATTAAAGACAAAAAAATTAGAGGAAGTTCTCTTCAGTGCTACTGCTTAAAAAGTAAAACTATGCACTACTGCACTGTGCTGTGTGCAATCTGCCAAAATCCTAAAGTTATTGAAATTATTAACTCAAGATTAACTATTTAATAACTAGCAGTATTTTATTTTTAATTTGAATTTACACGGACCTAAGAGCTTAGCCTACCACTATGCTAGCCTAAAGCTATATTTCCTTACTATAAGTCTACCTCTAGGCAGACGCTCTCAAACCCACTAAGCTAAAGTGAGGTTAAATCAGATTCAGTATATGATTTATTAATTAATATTAAGTTATATAATATTAATAGATTAGAACTAATTTACTTATATATTATGTATTATAGATAGAAGAATATAGATTATGAATTAGAATTTAGAATTAGAATTACTTATATTATAGATTATGAATTAGAATATTATTATTTATAATATATTATAGATTAAGATTAAAGAAGATTAGAATTATTTTAGTACTACAGCTAGTAGCTTGAAGCTTTGCTTAGTACAGCTCGTCACAGTCAATTTTTCTTGAAAAGAATTAGAAATAAAATAAAATGTCACAGCAAAACAGTTATCTTCACTGCTTGCTGCACTCACTAGCCCAACAAGTTCACTTCACTGATGGACTGAGGTGAGCAAAACACTAAGGGTACTTTTAATAAAATTGAAATAAAATGTAAAATAAATGAGAAAATCTTTGCAAAACAGTTAACGTCACTGCTTGCTGATCAAAAAAAAACACAGCACTTATGCGGCTGCACTCACTAGCCCAACAAGTTCACTTCACTGATGGACTGAGGTGAGCAAAACAAATGAAATAAAATGAAAGATTAATTAAGAAAAATTGACTTGGTCTCTTACTGTTGCTAAAACAAAGCACAAACTATAGAGCTGCAGCACCAGTACTAATAAGATTAGCTGAACTATACGCTAGTAGTAATTAATTAATATTATTACTTTTATTTATAGCTAATTTAATTAACTATTAAGATAAGAAAGAATTAGAGAATTATTGATATTACTGATTTTAGATTAGACACTAGTAGATGTTCTGAATGTCTACAGTACACTCTACACTAGTATACTATTACTAACTATAACTGACAAATATATATATAATTTTATAATGAATTCAATTATTAATTATATTAATTAATATTACTGATTTTAAATTAGACACTAGTAGATGAATGTCTACAGTACACTCTACACTAGTATACTATAGTATATATATATATATATATGACTGACAAATATATATATATATATATAATATTATAATGAACTATTAAATTATAGATTCTATTAAATTGTAATTTATAAATTCTATTTAATTTATTTAAGCAGGACAGGCAATAGGCACTAGTGCCAGCCCAGGGCAAGGGCACCCCAGTGCCACTGAGGCACTGGGTGCACTGTCAACTCAACAGCACTTACACTAAAGTTGATGACAAATTAATTTTAAAAAAATTAAATTAATCAAATTATTATTATTAAATATATTAATTAAGTAGCACTGAAGTGAGGATGAAGTACACAGTGAGAAATGGCAGGCTAAGGCTTACCAGTCTCACACAGAACAGAACAATCTCTCTCTGTAACGCTCGGATGCAGCACAGCAGTGTTGCCAAAGCAGTCACAGCGAAAAATGAATGGATCTCTCAGGCAAGCTCTGGTCTTATAAAGGCGCCTTCAGAATTCAAAAAACAGCAGCACAGGCATTGGACGAGACCCTTAGCGTTACGTCACAAGAGTGAGCTGATTGGACAGACGAGGATCAGCTCACTCCTGTTTGAAATTTTGGCGGTTGCGCGGCAAAAACGAAGACGATCACGAAGAATCTTCGATTCTTCGTGATTGTGAGTCTTCGTCTTCGCCTACGGTTTGCCGGCACTGTATTCTGTTCTACGTTCCTTCGGAACGAACAAAAAAACGGCCTCTTCGTGCTCGTTTTCATGTTCGCCCGAAGACGAATGCACAAGTCTAGTGCTTACCAGAGTCCTCCCCTTTCCAGCAGTGCCCTGTCCTTTACTGTTCCTACCCTTCTTAAAACAACGGGGGAGAGGATGAGATCATGAGCACTCGTGCTTATGTCTACAAGATCCCCATTTGCACGATCCTTCATTGTATTGCCAATAATATCCCTTCATGAGTGCAGCCGGCGATGACACCATCGTTGATGCTACCTAATGGAAGGACGCAGCCATACCTGCCCCCTATAAACCTATTGGGAAATACAACAGCATGTACTGTATAATATGTATGAATAGCACTTGAGCTGTAGATGGTGCTGTGAGGGGGCCCCCTGGACCTATAGGAAAGGGGGATCATGACTGCTGGCCCATGCATGGTGGTTTAGTAAGCTTCCTTTCATTGGTGGGTAGCTGCAACAATGTTGCAGCTATCAGGGTTTATAGGAAGGTGAAGAGGTGACTCTTACCTCTTTTTCCTGTACCAACAGCAGCTTCCAGACGTTCCCCTCCCGCCCGCCCCCTTTTTGGTCGTGTATAATTTTGTTGTATTGTGTATATTGCTTTGTTTTTCTTTCCTGTTTATTTTCTTCATTGTCACAGCAGCGGTCTGGGTCCCCTGGCCAGCGCGGTAATTTCAGGCAACCTGGATCATTTGCCCATAGCGGGCTTGGGGAGGCGAGTCCTGCGGGCGGCTCATGGCACCCGCAGGGCTGGGACTCTTGGTACAATCGGTGGTAATTTAACTGCCTGTTGGGCCTAGCGCTCAGCAGCTGGCAGGTTGTTTTCAGGTGTAATGTTTGTTTCCGCTGGCCTGGGGAATGGTTTAATAAAAGCTGTGGCCAAATGCCCTATCCCACTCAATGGTGTCTAGTGTCTTTATTTCTGGGGTTTGGGTGGGGTATTTGGTTCTTCTCGTTTGTTCACCTTGCTATGGGTTTAAGCAGTCATGGTTACTGTTCATGCCTGTGACGTTTTTGGTACACTTACAGGAAGGAAGTCCTGTCCCTCCTTCGTTATCTTTTTCTTTTGTTTTTGTGTACTGGCTGCTGTTTCGAGTAACTGATGTGTTCTAAGTATTTGCTCTTTTATTCACACAAGTAAAGTCTAATGTTGCATTACCATAAGCTGCCAGTGTCTCATTTTGATACAAAACCAGCAAAACCTGGTATGCTTCATTTATACTATGCAGATAACAAAACAGACCCGGCGCCTTTTCCCCAATCGCTAAAATAGTAAAAGCCTGCAACCAATTCGGGAATGTACGTGGAATAAGCCTCTACCGTCTCTCATCTTCCTCATCCTTCTTATTCTTATCTTTTCTAGATTCCCTGATTAAATATTTCCAAAGGAAGCAGGGAGAATATTTCCACATATTCCACCCTCCAAATTTTTTCCTTCACATCCAGCTTAGGATGTGCCCCCAAAGGACCCACAAAACAAATATATATACCTCATCATGGGCCGAGTCAGACACCTTCACCTACTCAGTGTACTTCTCTTTAGCAGCATCCGCCGCTACCTGCAACACAGACTTCTCCGCAGGCCCAGGGACCACTTCATCACCTGCAGCCACACCAGAACCACCAGCACCCTTAGTCACCCTCCTAGAAGCAGTTGGCCTCTCACCGACCCAAACAGGAGCAGGAGCTGTCTCCACGGAAGCCTCAAACCACTCAAAAACCTCTTTAACATTATTTAAAAACAAAGAGAACGGAATAACCCCGCCAACACCAGCCTCCTGGTGGCACGAGAAGACCTCCATCTTGCCCGGCATGTTGACACCTACTCCCAGCATCCTCATCCGGCAGCAGCAACATCGCAAACAGAGCAAGTAATCCGCTGTCCTGTTCCTAAAGGAAGGCCACCGCTGGGGCCAGATCTGGGAGCTGCTTGTGACTCCAAACCAGTACTCAAACATGCAGGAGGCCTGGTCCTCCACCTGCTAGGCAGTCTCTGGGACTCCACCTGGTCAGATTCAGCAGCCCCACTTGCAGCTAATGGGCCCAAACAATCCAAAACCCAGGGGGTGCCTTGTTCCATAGCAGACTCCCTTATTTAGGCAATCAAGCCCTCCAAAGTATCTTCAGACATAGCTTGGTAACACTCCAACAATGTTAAACTCCTGCTAACCTCAAACAAAATGCCACAAAAAGGGGAGGGCATCCTGGTTATATAATGCCCCTCAGTTAATTTTGGCCTCAGTTATCACCAGATTGGATTGAAAATACATTCTCTATCCTTTCACCCGCCAGTTATTTGGTGCAAAAGATGAAGGAAGAGGGCTGCGTGAAGGCTTTGCCACCATGTTGCAGGAGGGATATGTTCAACACAATCACCTGTCACGGAAGCCTCCGTGCCTTGGGCTCCTGGAGGGGCCTGAGGGCCAGTCTCATTCCTACAGACTATGGACCCTGGCCTTGGAAGGAGTTCTGGGGGTGTTTGGACTACTTATTCCCCCTGTGTCGCATTTCCCCAAGTACCAGAAACTCTGAAGACTGTGGGGTTCGCACAATTATTTGGGGTTCCTGCATTTTCTGAGGGAGTTTACGTGTGGTGTTACTCTCCATCGGGTCAGGGCTTACAGGACAGAGACCTTTATGGCCAGTATTTGCACCAGGATCTGATATCCAGCAGGTTTCAACCAGAAGGCTACAATAGAGACCTGCTACTGGGCTGAGGTGGGCTGAGTGCAAATACTGAACCGCGTGCAAAGGAGCCCTGATGGAGAACTTTGTGTGGGTTGCTGTTACTATTGTATGTAAATAACCCCCTTGTACTGTTTAAATACTATTTCCAAATAATAAACTGAGTCCTGTTTTCACCTCAACGTTGGTGCTGTCTGATGCTTGGGGTGGGCTGCAGTGTTCCCTCTAAGCTGTGCGCTTGTGCGCTAACTTTTAGACAGAGCGCACCCGTCCTAAAATTGTGCGCACAGTACCTAACGGGAAGCTGGGGGGGCGGGCAGTCCGTCCGGGGTGCCGCTCATCAAGGGGGTGTCACCACGCTGGCACTCCTCCAGAGACGGACAGTAATGTCCGGCGTTGGAGGAGCAAGCTCGGCTGGGGAGATCAAGGATCTCCCTCCAACCGGCTTAAAATCAATCTAGGGAGCGGGAGGGCTGTTAATGCAGACCTCCGATCCTGCTCCCTTGCGATGCGCGCGGCAACTGATGCTGTGCGTCGGGATTTGATGTTATATCCTGGCGCACAGCACTGAAGCCACACCCACCACCTTCCACACTGCACCGGGACAGGACACAGAAGAAGAAGAGTCAAGAGGAAGAACGAAGAGGAGGAGGAAAAGTAACTAACAGAGGAAAGGTAGAAAAACATTAAGTGAGAGTGGATTAGTAAGTGTGTGAGAGTGATGGGTGTTATACTGTAGTTTATGCTGAATGTTTGTGAATGAGTGTGTGTGATAGCATGGATGTGTAAGTGGGGGGGGGATAGCATAGCATGTACATGCTGGAACCTGGGCATGTTATGAATGTGATTACAGCCTGATAGGAGTGTGATTGCTGTTAACAATTATATATATATATATATATATATATATTATATTGTTGTTGTTTTTTTGTCCAATTTTGGTGTGTTATTTTTAATAAAGTGGGGTTTTTTTTAAAGGGGGGGTCATTTTCAGTTTCGGTCAAGTGAATGCTGAATTTTCAGTTTCGGTCCAGAATTTTCATTTCGGTGCATCCCTATATACTAAGCCAGACACTGAAGCGGTAGGCCTACACCACATCAATGTTTGGCTTAGTATATAGTGATAGGGGTTATGCTACATTATTGGCAATGTCTGGCTCAATGTATAGTGATAGGTGTTGTGCTGTGCCTCAGTATATAGTGATAGGTGTTATGCTGTACCACCTGTCACACCAACTTGTGTAGTGCATACATGGACTTGCTACCTGGTAGAGATGGTATGGCCAATTTCAGTATGAGAGGGGTTAATTTGATTGTACAGGCATGTGGTGCCAAAAGGTCTTGTGAGATAAACTTGTCCTTTGAAGCTCGGACTCCAACCGGGGCCTTCTACAGGGTGTTAGGTCCTGCAGTGGAGCTGCCGTTTTGTCTAGGTTCAAATGTAGACGACCATATGCCTGCATCCCCTCATAGATACTGGATTCTTTGATATGCTAAGTGACCACTAGCAATCAGGAAAACCATTTCATATCCAGGTCATATCCAACACATATCAATAATAACTCATATATTCGTTATCATACCTCCTTGTGTGCATACCTGGAACGGGGAAAGCGCCCCCTACAAAAAGAGTACAAACATGGTGGCGCAACGTAAACGGTTTGGAAGGAATTGTGAAGTCTATGATGGTCAGTCATATGTGTGACATATCTATGGACTTCCCAATTTACAGGAAATTCATAAATGCATGAATTATGGCTGTGGCGAGCACAGGAGGGACGATAAAATGAAAATAAGTTATTTGGACTGATATGTTTCCACCACACAAGGGGGAGGTCACTTATGATACACCTTCCCTCCGCTTATACCACCTCTGGGCCGGCTTGGAAACTCGAGATGAACTGGGAAAGAGTATAAAGTTAATGAGAAAAGATTGGTCAGTGTGCTTACTAGGGGCCAAGATCTAATTTTGAGTAAGTTGCCATCTTTCCTTGCCGGAGCCCTACGGACAGAAAAACTGTTACTTGACCATTCAGTGAGTAGTTAGGTTTTCTGTAATTTTCTCCTTTTTATTTTTATCTGTTGGTGTAAATAATCTGTTATCATCTTTTTGTGTATGCACTGTGATTTTTTTGTTCATAATAAATATTCCTTTATTAAGTTCTGCCTTTGTCTGGTAAAGACTCACGTTACCTGAAGAGACCGTTTTATTGGTAATTTTAAATCACATAATTATTGTGTTAAAATATTCTGTGGGTTTTTAGTCTGAGTCGTTTGGGGTACCAAGGCACCCCATTTCTAAATTGTCTTGGTGGTGGCAGCGTTATTTTGATATTTGTTATATCATTATAGTTAATTGCGGGTGGCATTAAGGGTGGATATTTGTATTTTTATCACTATTTCCGGTCTAGGGCAGACAGATAGTGAATTGTAACCCTTTTACCACCATAACCAAGTCACGCGCACGCTTGGAGTAGAGTGCGTTCGTGACACCACCGTCAGTGCGTGCCTCAGTATATAGTGATAGGTGTTATGCTTCCCCACTGTAACGGGTTCACCAAGAGAGCTGTAGTAACTCCCAGAGATCACCCACATGTAGCCTCCTCTTGTCCCCGGAATCACTTCCAGCACCAGCCAGCATGCGCACCTTGGAACCCTGCTATGTGTACCCAATAAGTAGACACACAACTACCTCGAATTGAGTACAGCAGGAATGAACAGTTTATTGTAGTAAAACATAGACTCATATAGCCACAGAACTTCATTAACATAAATTAACAGATACATGTATTCAACCCAACCTTCAATCCCCAGTCAGCAATCCTATTGATGGGATTAATTAAACAATGGAGTTCCTGCCTGTTTGGCAGCCAGGCTGGAGCCAGTACCTTGGGCCCCTGTATGACAGGTCATTCTGTCACATATCTCCCCTTTTAAAAAGAAGACTGAACTGGGGCCAGACCCCGACCGGGTCTGCATCCAGTTCAGTCGGAGAGCACAGCTCCGTCACTCCTGAAGCCCACGGGGGCCAGAATGGACTAGAGTGGGCCCTGACAGAGTGCTGAGCAGGGCTAGGCTAAGGCAGGAATTGTGGATTTTAGGGGAGGAGTTTTGGTAGGAGGATATTTCAGTTTGGTGATCACAGGGGTAAGGATCCATTTTGTTTAACCTTACCTGGTGATGTTTGAACCCACCCACCCTCCCCTTATGTGGTTGAGTTTGTGAAGTGGTGTTGCTGCATTAGTCACAGTCGTGGGCGGTAGCTTGCCAGGTATCCAAGGGGTTAATGTGGTGGTATGATCATTGGTGGTCATAACCGGTGGGAGGTTCCTTGCAAGGAGTGGTGCTCGGAACCTCAGGTCCGGGTTGGGGCATCCTGGTATGTCCCCTCCCAAAATTGGTGTGTGGTTTGGTACCTGGATAACTTGGCAAGCTAGGTTGGTTTTGGTTACGTCATTGTCTCTGTTAACGCATCTATGTTTATTATTTCAGGTTTTACAGGACAATGACTGTTAAATAAAACGGCTGTGGCCTTTTCAAACCCATCTTGTGTGTTGGTGTTTTATTTAATTGAGCAGCTGAGCCGAGCCTGGCCCGTGAGTCGAAGCTACATCTGTCATAGAGTTGTGGATGCAGGGGGCTGGCAAGAGGCACCTGTCCCACTAACCAGTACTGGGGTGCACTTAGAGACTGGGGAGTTCGGGTCCCAGACGAGGACAACAGTCCCACTCGCCAGGGCAGGGAGACAGGGTCCATAATCTGTAGGTAGCAGGTTTCAGTCCTCTCCAGGGGCCCCAGTGATGGACAGTTCCGTCACACACTCCATCACATATCTCCTTTTTCTGGGGGAGACTGACGTCTGATAAGACCCCACACTGTTTGACTCTGAAGTCAGTCTGTATATCTGGACCACCACTGCCAGCCACAAATTGGTACTCCCCAAAACAATTTAACAAAAGAGCAGTACTCACCCGCCTGCCCTCTGCCTCTCCCGAAAAATATAACTGCTGCTGGAGAGAATTGACAATTGCACCTCCTCTCTTGACTCTTCTCCGCCGCTGGGGAGATGACAGGGTGGTGGGGTCCCGTTCAATCCAGGGTTGGGGATCCGAGCCAGCTGCACAGCAATTCTGGGGACCACAGGTGGCAACCACAGTCTCATCCACCTGTATGGCATACATGTCCCCCAGTGCTGGTTTTGTACCATCCTCTGGTGGAGGGACGTCTGATGAGGGAGGGCAGAGGCCAGCTGCACTCTGACCAGGAGAAAGCTCTTCTGTAGGGTTTGCGGTCACCTCCAGTGCTGGTAGAGAGGTGCTGTCCTGCCTCTCTCCTGTTGCCAGTATTACGGCTGGGGTGGTCTGAGCAGGCACTGCGGGAGCGTCATGGTCAGACTCGGGAACAAGGGGGAGGGGTGGGCAGAGAACAGCAGCACTCTGCCCTGTTGCCAGCGCTTCTGCTGGGGAGTGTGGATCTGGGTCAACTGCCCAGCATTCCGGGGACCCAGGTCTGGAGACCGCAGTCCCATCAACTACCACAGTCTCTGGGGCTTTCTGACTGGACCCTACAAGGTTGCTGTGGTCAGGCTCAGGAAAAAGGGAAAGGAGCAGGCAGATGCCAGTGGCACTCTGCCCCGATGGCAGCTCTTCTGCTGGGTGGGTGCTTGTGGAGACCGCAGTGCCATCTACTACACCCAGAAAACATTCCTCCTTTCTCTGGGAAAGGAAGTCAATTGCAAGCCCTCCTGGACCAACATCCTCAGATGTAAAATCAATTAAATCCACAATCTCTGGATCCGGTTGTGGTGTACAGTCACATAGTTCCGCTATCGGATCTGGGATAGCTGTCCAGTAACCCTGTGACTCAGGGGCAGAGACCGCAGTCCCATCCACCCCTCCTGGGTCAACATCCTAAGGTGACCACTCAGTAAAATCCATGAAATCCATGGTCACTGGGGCATACTGTTGCACATGGTCAAACAACTCTTGATATGCCTGTTCCAGTTCCCATTCTTGTGTGACCAAATAATCCAGACCAGCCCACAGCTCAGGCACGTATGGGATATCCTCCGCCCTTCGATCCTGGACGTCTTCCTCCCGACACTCCGATGCACTACCGAAGTCGGGATCCTTTTCTATAATTTCCAATAATAATCCCGGGCCGCCGAAGCCATAGCCCTCTGTGGGACCTTTATCCTCCAGCCCCAGGCACAGCTGTGCTGCGTACCACCCCAGAGACCGATATCCATCGTCCAACCTCAGCTCTGTCTGGACCAGCACCTCCAGCTCAGCCACCCATTCCTCTTTGGGCTGCTTCCCCAAGAACGGCATCCTCAACTTCCGCTGGAGCCAAAACCTTTCCTCAAAGGTTGGGAGGCTTTTCCCCTTGTACTTCATTTGGAGAACCTCCCTCCAGAGCTTCAGGCGGGTACAATTCCTCTGGATCAGCTCTGCATAGCTGAGATTCCTGGAGATAGATCCTAGTGCCAAGGAAGTGTCCCTCAGACTAGGAGGCAATCCCGCCGCTTGCCACCAATGTAACGGGTTCACCAAGAGAGCTGTAGTAACTCCCAGAGATCACCCACATGTATCCTCCTCTTGTCCCCGGAATCACTTCCAGCACCAGCCAGCATGCGCACCTTGGAACCCTGCTATGTGTACCCAATAAGTAGACACACAACTACCTTGAATTGAGTACAGCAGGAATGAACAGTTTATTGTAGTAAAACATAGACTCATATAGCCACAGAACGTCATTAACATAAATTAACAGATACATGTATTCAACCCAACCTTTAATCCCCAGTCAGCAATCCTATTGATGGGATTAATTAAACAATGGAGTTCCTGCCTGTTTGGCAGCCAGGCTGGAGCCATCTCTGACTACCTTGGAGCCTTGTATGACAGGTCATTCTGTCACACCCACCGTCAATGTTTGCCTCAGTATATAATGATAGCAGTTATGCTGTACCACCGTCAATGAGTGCCTCAGTATATAATAACAGTTATGCTGCACCACTGTCAATATTTGCCTCATTATATAATGATAGCAGTTATGCTGCAACACCATCAATGTCTGCCTCAGTATATAGTGATAGGTGTTATGCTGTACCCCTGTCAATCATCCTTTATGCAGCCCGGAGCCCCCGCTCGTGATTCACTCACAATGAACTTTTGTAGTGAGAATTTCATCTTTAAAATAGACCATACCCTTACGAAAAAATTACTGCAGTTTTTCTGAAGTAATACTGCTGTTTTTTGGACATGAAAAAACTGCAATACTGCACTTTTACTGCAGTATTTCTGCACATTTACTGCAGTTTTACTGCATTTGTACTTCACTGTACTGCAGTTTTACTGCAGTTATTTTTGTACGGAAGTACAAATGCAATAAAGCTGCAGAACATTAAGTACAACTGTAGGTTTGCAATATAAAAAAAAGTGCAGTAAATGTGCAGTAATACTGCAGTAAAAGTGCAGTACAGTGAAGTACAAATGCAGTAAAACTGCAGTAAAGGGTTGGTAATATATAGCTCCACACCCCTTGCAATGTGATTTTTTTTCAGCTCCACCAACTTCGCTTTATATGGACTGTAGAAGCATATTGTGCGCACAAAATTTTGGCTGTGGGAAAAATTTTGCAAACCAGAAATTTTCTGCGCACACCACCTAAGAAAAATTAGAGGGAACATTGGTGGGCTGCTGTAATACCTCAAGCAAGTACATGCGCTGCTAGCCACAGCGGCAACGCAGCTCTGGTGCAGCGGCATCTCCCTTCTCTCTACAACACTGGTTCTGTATGGCGCTGAAGGGGCTAATTGCTGGTGTCCCGGAAGGAGGAAGTGTAATTTAGCGAGAGTACCCAGTCAGGGTACAGGGCGACGCGTTGCATCGACGATTACATACCTGGACCAAACTCCTGAAGATGTTCTGTACCCATCGGGTTGCTTACAGCAGCTACCGCATGAGTAGCTTTGACATGTCTCATGGTTAATTTTCTGCCTATAGATCCTTTGGGGAGTTTCTATATATGTCCACAGAAGCAATTAATCAATCAGCCCAGAACTACACGGGAGGATCTTGTCAATGATCTCGAGGCAGCAAATAATCAAATAATTTTTTTCCTTCACTGTATATATATATATCTACAGCCTCCTGTGTCTTTACTAGCCCTTGGTATCCCCTGCAACTGGGCTCCTAACCGACCTGCTTGCCCGGGTCCTGACACTGCCCCTACGCTGCTCAGTATGCCAGCTCCGTCCCACACACAACTCAGCATCTGAAGACTAGAAACACCTGAGGCCTGACCAGGCCCAACCGAACCCGCATGGCACCACCACACTCCCGGGAGGAAGGCTGCTTCCGAGACTTTGCCTGTAACCAGACTTTAATGACTAGACCACAAGAAACATTCACTGTATCATTGTATGTCTATTTATAAGGTTTATTAACATTGACTGAATTATTCTGGTAATCACTACGATTACTTCCTGCTTCCTCCCAACACTGGGATGTATTTAAAAGAATTTCAGCAATTATGTAACTTCAATTAATGATTGTATAGAACAGGGCTGGGTGCCAGCAGGTAATTTACATTCCTGCTGGAATAACCAGGCAGCTCACTGTAATGTGATGGGGAAACACCAGGCTACGGGGAGTGATGCAGGTGAACAGATCCAGCCCTTAACCCCATTAACTGTACATTCTATTGTTAGTGGCCATCATCTTTATGTTTGGGATAGATTTGAGAAATTATAGAGCATTTGTCCAATGGAAAGATTTATTATTTTCACTCGGTTTTTATTTACGTACATGCATTATACATATTACAGTATTATTACTCTAACAATATAACAAAAAATGAATAAGGTGGGTTTGATAGTTCCATAAAATGATTTCCAATGTACAGATCACAGACATTGTTGGACTGATTAAGATGTTTCCTCCATGGCGCTATTCGTAGAATAAGATTACCTCCCTTTATTAGCCTTTACCACTTCTGATGGGAGGCTGTGCTACATTTCTTCCACCCTCTCAGTAAAGGGCCCTCTGGACAATAAGGAAAGAGGAATATGAATGCTGGCCTGGGCCGGTTTAAAGGATGCCAACAGTTTAGTAATTGTTGCCCGCAACATTGTTTCAGGGTTTTAAGGGTTCATAAAGGGGGTTACGTTAGGGTTCTACCTTTTTCCCGCCTGGATCCTCCCTGGACAGGTTAATGTATTGTTTGTTTTGTTGGTGTTGCTGTTTTCTTGTTTTCTCATTATTTGGAGTCACAGCAATGGCCAGCATGGAAGTTCTGTTACCCAAAGAGGTGCCCAAACCGGGTTTTGGGTGATGGGTTCAGCAGGCGGCTCATGGCACCCACTGGACTAGGACTCTTGGCAAATTGAGGTGAGAACCGCTAATCCCTGCAGCTGGCGGGCTGTTGGTTAATGTTTATGTTGGTTGTTTATGCTGGCATGGGACAATAAAGCTGTTGCCAATGCCCTACCCACATATTGGTGTCTGTCTTTATTTAAGGAGTTTTCGGTAGAGGTATTGGGTATAGGCTCCAGGCCTAAGCAGTCAAGAAAGCCCCAGGCGAGAGCATGGAGCAAGAAGGGCGCATGACTGAGGGGACGACAGGCAGCCCTCTCCCCCTCCCGTTTTCCTGTTTTTAGTAAATTTGCTGAGTCAGCTATGGGGGCCAGCGGGCAATGTTGATTGACAGCCCTGAGCTGACGATTGATAGGTGTGCATCACCTTACTGTGCTTAGGGGTGGGGGTCACTATATATATGGGAGCCCACCCCGTTTAGGTCACTTTTTCGATTGACCAGGAAAGCTTTCCCTCCCTCCCACCCCTCTTTTTTCTGTTTCTTGGCGGTTGGTTATCAAGCTGGCATAGCGCAAGGGTTAACCACCTTAGGTGTGGTTTGACCCGTGGTGCACAGGCCCTCGGCCTAAGTGCAGGACACTCCTTGGGCTTGTGCCTTGGTGAATCCTAGCCGTTTTTACGGTTTTACGCCTGTGCCAGCCGGTTCGGTTGTTTACAATTTAGGGTTACGATTTGTAGCCTTTATATTTGGTTTACAATTGTTCGTTTTAAGGCTTGCACGTGTCATAATAAGTCGGGTGGTGCGGCATGTGCATTGCTATATTATATACTATGTTATATGTGTTTACAAATAAAGTTCATTTTACTATGAATAAAGTTATTTATATCTGTGTCACGGTGTGGAAGGCGTAAAGCGGACTGCACCGTGGCCTTATTTTTCCATAGTTGACTATAATAAAGCATTATATTATTTACTTTGTGTTTGTGTATTTATTGTGGGAAGGGGGGTAAAGAGGGCGTCGCATTGGCGCTACCTCAGTCAAGTAAAACTTCCTTCCGTTTCATCTAAACATCTGATCCTAGTGTTAGAGTCTCTTGTTGTAACTTTTCTCCTGAAATAAACTTCCCTCCTTCCCTTTGTTAAATCTCATGTATTGAAATGTCTCTTTCCCATCCCCTCTCTCTCTTCTCTCTCCCTCTCTCTCTCATCCCCTCTCTCCCTCTCTCTTCTCTCCCTGCCATCCCCTCTCTCTCTCCTCTCTACCTTCTCTCTCTCTCTCATTCTCACCCCCCTCTCTTTCCTCCCCCAAATCTCTCACTTCTATCCCCGTCCCTCTCTCCCCCTTCCCCTCTATCTCTTCTCTCCTCTTTCTCTCCCAGACATTAAGATCCCTAAGTCTTTCCTGATCGTTTTTATTCTGCAAACAATTCACCATTTCAGTCACCTCCTGTGTACTCTCTCCAGAATGGTAATACCCTTCTGGAGGTGGCATCTCCAGAACTGTCCCCAATACTGTAGGTGAGGTCTGGGCACAGAACCACCTCCTTCTTCCTGCCACTAATGGCCTCGCTATACATCCAGAACCCTGCTTGCTTTTTCCTCCCCTTTCTTACATTGCCTGCTTACCTTTAAGTCCGCAGAAATAATTAACAACACGTTTAATTCCATACACAACAAAACAAACCACCGCAGCAACTTAACCACCGGAACCGAAGCAGCCGACAACCTGTTAACCGAATGAACAACCGCCAAATTATCCGAATAAAACACCACTCTGCGATTACGCATCCGCCACCCCCAGAGCGTCAGAGCCACCACCAGAGGAAACAATTCCAGAAAAGCCAGATTCTTGATTAGTGGACTAGCATGCCAAGCCGCAGGCCACCGCTCAGCACACCACAGACCCCCAAAATAAGCCCCAAAACCCACACTACCCGAGGAATCTGTAAACAACTCCAAAGAATCGGCCGACACCAAGGCAGACTGAAAAAACACCGTCCCATTAAACTGGGCCAAAAACACTTCCCACACTGCCAAATCAGCCCGCATCGCCTTAGACACTCTAATCCTATGATGAGCGGCCCGAACCCCAGCCGTAGCCCTGGATAATGAACGAGAAAACACCCGACCAACCGGAATAACCCTACAAGCAAAATTAAGGCGCCCCAACAACGACTGCAGCACCCGCAAAGTAACTTTCCTAGCAGACCGCACCTCCCGCACAACCGCCGACAGTGCGGCCAGCTTATCAGCCGGAAGCCGGCACACACCACGGACAGAATCAATTTCCAGCCCCAGGAAACTCAAACAAGAAGATGGGCCCTCCGTCCTATCCGGGGCCAAGGGAATGCCAAAAGAAGCCGCCACCACCTGCAACGTGCGCAACAAGCGCAAACACCCATCCGAATCCCCCGGCCCCACACACAGAAAGTCATCCAGATAATGAACCAAAGAACGACAACCTGCCTCCTCACGCACGACCCACTCCACGAAAGAACTAAATTTCTCAAAATAGGCGCAGGAAATGGAACAGCCCATCGGAAGGCACATATCAACATAAAACGCCCCGTCAAACAACCCAACAGATGATGGCATTCCGGATGAATCGGCAGTAGCCGGAAAGCGGACTCAATGTCCGCCTTTGCCATAAGCGCCCCGGGCCCCGCGTCCCGCACCAAATCCACCGCCCTATCGAACGAAGTGTACGAAACCGAGCACAGCTCCCTATCAATGTCATCATTAACAGACGCACCCTTCGGATACGAGAGATGGTGAATAAGGCGAAACTTGCCCACCTCCCGCTTCGGGACAACCCCCAAGGGAGACACTCGAAAACCAAGCAACAGCGGCTCCACGAAAGGCCCCGCCATACGGCCCAACTGGACCTCCTTGCCCAATTTTTCCCGCACCACCTCAGGATACGCCGACACAGACTTCAAATTACGCCTCAATATCCGCAAATCCCGAGGAACAAAAGGGATACGAAATCCCTGCGCAAAACCAGCGTCCAGAAACGCCGCATCCGCCCGCCTACCGTAACGGCTTAGCCACGGCAGCATCGCGTCGCGGTTCACCGGCGTTCTCCCCCTTAGACCCAGACTGACCCGAGCTTGCCCCTGCCTTGGCGCGCTTAAACCATTTGGACAGGCTGTGATTACCCCCACATCCGGAGCACTCATGTTTAAACCGGCACGAGGCACCCCACTTGCACTGGCTGTCGTTAAACAGCCAGCAGACACCTTTTTTATGTGCGGCCGACGAAGCTCCTTGGGAACCCCCGCCGGCCCCCCCAGGAAAGGGCGACGCCTTCTGCGCCATCATCAATTTCAACCACAGCGGGAGGTCCATCTGGTCCCACCGCATCCCTGGATTCGCCGCCAAGCGCTGACGAAACTGCTCGTCATAACGCCACCACGCCCAACCCCCGTACACCCTGTAAGCCTCCCATATGCCATCAACATAACAAAATAAAGAAGAGCACTTATCAGGGGATTTCTCCCCGATAACACTCGCCAAAATACAAAAGGCCCGCAGCCAATTTCCGAAGGTCTTCGGAATTTTCCGCCACTTCTTCCGCTTCTTCTCCTCCTCATCCTCTTTCTTACTATCCTTCTTGTCATCCTCTTTCATGTCCAGAGACTCCTCCAGAGGAAGCAAAGAAAATAACTCAACATACTCCCCCTTCCAAATCTTCTCCTTCACCTCAGATTTTAAATGCACCCCCAACGGACCAGCGAAAGAGACATACGCCGTCTGCCGTGCCGCATCCGGCACCGCACCGGCCAAGGACCCCTTATCACCCACAACCTCGCCGACCGCAACCTCAGCAGACGCCCCCGAGCCCCCCACGGCTGGCCCTACAGGCGAGGGTACATCACCTGCCAAACGCTCCCCAGCACCACCTGCCACTGGAGCCCCTGGCTCCCAAGCACCCTGGACCCCCGAGGCCGAACTGGCCCCTAGCCCACACGCCTCCACCAAAGCCTGAAGCCCCTGCAACAAACCCCGAACCGACCCACTACCCACCGGCCCCCGGGCAACGCGCTTATCAACTGCAAAAGACACTCACCAACCGATCCCCCGGCTGCACCGAACCGCTGGGCTGTAGAATCCTGGGCGGGTGTCGAGGGAACCTGTGGAGCGGCTGCCACCGAAGCCGCGGTCCCAGGCTGCAAATCCGGCTGCCGTCGATCCTCAACAGCCCGCCGACTCCTGGAAGTAGAAACACACCTGGAATGTGCAGCCAAAGACGACCTCTCACGCCGCCCCGACGAAACAACCCCCCGAGCCTGCACCCCGGAAACCCTATCCCGAGAAACCGGCCGACCCCCCTCCAACCCCCCCCGACGAACAGGAGAACGGCCCCGAACATCCCGACCAGAACACCGAGAACCCCCCCTAACCCGTGAAGAACGCCGAACAGACCGACTACGACGCGACGGGGAACGAGAACGCCTCACCCGCCGAGAATGGCCAGATGCACCGCTCGACCGACTACGGGAGCGACAGCGAACCGCAGCCCCTAATACAACCCCCGACGCCACACCTGACCGCACAGACCCCCGACTGCTGGCTACGGACCCAGGAGACCCCCCCGCCGGCCCCGCACCCCTGGCCCCCACTAAACCAGAAGGAGAACCCTACGCACCGCGAAGCTTCCAAGGCCCACCTACACTACCCACAGGGGAAACAGACCTACCCACCGACCCCCCACCGGAAGCCACCCCCCCTAGTGACCCCAGGGAAAAGGGGGACCCCTCACGGGACCCCCCCTGCAATGGCACCCGGGCCCCCCCAACAGCGGAGCACAGACCAGCGCCCCCTGCTGCCCCGGGTACTCGCCTGACAGCTGCCGATCCACCTCTCCCGGCACGTGTAGGCCGCGATGCAGGCCGCACCCGGCCGTCCATCCGGCTCCTCTTCCTCCCTGCCTCCAGATCTGGGGACTCTGCTCCGGACGACACCCGGTCCGGGCCTCCGCTAGGCCCCGGAGGCCTAGCGCGGCTGCTCCGCCTCCCGCCGCTCCGGCCGCCGGATCCTCCGTCTGGGGAGCGGGCTGGGTCCCTGCCCGGGCTCCGGCCGCGGTCCTCACCCCCTCCGGAACGTCCCTCCGTCGTCTGCCGTCCGGATCCCGCCGTCCGCGGCGGACGCCGCCTCCTCCGCTCCGAATCCCGGCCACCGTCCTGGGAAACACCGGTGCTCCGGCCTGGTCCGGCACCGGAGGCCGCACCACGGACTTCGCTGGGCCTCTCCTCCTCACCAGGGCTCAAACGACGCGGCGGACGGGTCCTCCTCACCGGCCTTCCAGACCCTCGAACCGGCTCCAGCGCAGATCCCAGCTGCTCCCTCAGCCACGCTGATCCACGCTCCAACGCAGCCTTCCTCACGCCAGCGAGCAGCTCCTCCATGTCCTGGTCCATCTGCCAACCTGCAGGGGTGGTAAAAAGACAACAGGGGGGGAGAGAGAAGCAAAGCCAGAAAGAAAAACAGAAAAGCAAAGAGAGACAGACAGCTAAAGCCCAGCAGCGCACAGACACGCAACCAGGTAAGCTAACCACAAAAAATGGTTCCTGAGCCCGGGAAAGCAGCCACTTATATAATCTACCCCAAACTCCACCCCCGAAATTCCCGCCAAAAAGCCTACCCCTCCTCCGCACAACAGTCAAGGCCCACTATAGCCCATGCTGGCCCCCCCGTGGGCATCATTTCAATCATAACACCCTTTCTCATCTTAAAAATTACAATTGACTTTTGTCATGGCTTTTTGTTCCAGAACCATAAAAGTTCATTATGATTCCCTTTGTGTGTGCAGGTGGTGGTAGTCAGATCTCTGATGTATGATGTATGATCTTGCCATGGGCTTCAGTCCAAGATCTTTTAGAAACCTGGCATTCCCCCTGCGATGCTCAGTTATATGACCCAGAGACTTTTTACAAGGCTATTCCCAGCTCAGCTCTACAGGGGGACAGCAAAGTTATGTTACACAATGATACCCTTTTTCATCACTCCATTTATTTCTATAATTATGCAAATGCTTTTTTTTACCTGGTATCATGATTGTGGGTCGTGTGTCTCTTGTTTTCTGCTTCTCCAAGTAACCAGATTCACAGTAGCCTAGAACCTGCCCGCAGATCAGACCCATTCTGCCCGTCTAGTCGTCCGTTTCTCCTGCTGTAAAGACTCAAACCCTAATCAGTCGTTGGTCTCATCTCAAATTCCAGAGCCGTATGCCTATTCCATGCATGCCTAAATTCCCTCATTGGATTAGCCTCTACCACTTTGTTTGTGGGGATCCTGTAGTTTTAAATTATGTTCTAACATTTCTCCTCTGAAATTCAATCCCCACTTCTTGCCATGGGGTGGGAGAGACAAGAGAGGGCAGACTGTGCGGGCTGGTCCTGCTCAGTTTCAGCTGCAATTAGTGGGCCCTCAAAGTGGAACATAGCTGTTCCTCATTGCTGTAGAATAGTTTCATGATCTATCATCAATAATTATAGTCATTTGCACCTTGCAGATGGTTCACACATTAAATTTCTTGTCATGCTCATGGGCTGAGTTGTGATGTCACATCAAATACTTTGTTTCATGTTGTCAAAAACAAGTTGTGGAATTGTGAGTCACGTCATGAAACAGTGACACATAATGGAAGATGGGAACTTCTGTAACTAATCATAGTGCCGAATGCAGGAACAAGGAATTGCAAAACTGAATTTCTGTATTTTGGGTAAAAAGAAAATAAATGAATTAATCCTCGATCTCCAATACCGACCATTTCATAATTACAGGTGAAGTTACAGGACTTTTAAATGTATATATTCTATATGTAGCCGGCCTCTTCGTTCCTCTCATGACCTTCGTCTCTCTTCTGCCATCATTGCCTCTTCCCACTCCTGCATTCAGATTTGCCCCATGCTGCACCCCTTCTCTGGAATTCTCTTCCCCGTTCCTCATATGCAAATTTCAAAAACTTTCTGAAAAAAACCCCACCTTTCCTCATAACCAACCATTTTCTCTCAGCCAGCATCCTGTCTGAGCCAACAACCTCGCCAGATCATCCTGAGTAGATCGACCCATCCAAGCCGTCCTCTCCTGCTGTTTCACTTCCCCCTCAACCATTGACTAGATTGTAAGCTCCCGGGAGCGAGGCCCTCTTCTCCTTTCGTACCCTTTTATTATGGTGTTTGATTTTAAATGTATCCTATTGGAGGCTGCTGGTGCTATATAAATAAATGTCATGTAATTTCTATAATATGAGTATAAAAATGATTTCTATACAAATATGTTATGTACTAAATAATTATTTGCTACCAGAATTAAATTGTCTTTTCTTTTCTAAACAGTAAAAGCCGATAAAGATGTCATTCATTTCATAAAGTACGGGAACCACAAATTGGGCTAAATAAACATACCAGGGAATATAGTGGCTTAATAGACCCCATGCCAGGACTGAGGAATCGTCGATTTCGTGGGCTACATTCAAGGTGATAATGGATAGAGTATGAAACATATGTAGAACCCTTCTGTCCTGTGGGATGGAGGAGGTAAAGGTTAAAAAAAAATCCCCAACTACCCTCCTCACAACTAAAGCCCTCTTAGTAGGGAGGATGAAGTCCATCTCAACAACGTTTGGCTGTAAAAATGAAAGTTAAAACCTATGGCGCTGTATTTGTTTTTTTGAATTTGTAATGTGTCGGGAGTGGAGTTACGAGTTTTCTGCGAGAACACTCAAAAAACAAGCCTTAAGGGTTAACTTGACTGATCTTTTAGTGAATAGACCCAAAATGATAATGAAATGGCTTTGGTTGGGTTGACGCCGCACATGGAGATGATCTCTATGCACAGAGATTGACGGTTGGTTTTAAAGTGGTTGATGAGTGTTTTGACGTCCATCGTAGAAGGGAATAGACGGCACCGGTCCCCACTTCATTCAATAGAATATTACTGGGGGCTATTAGCAGCCCCTTTATGCACAGACCGTACCTGTCTCTTTAACCTGTAGAGATTTATGGCAGCATGTTAGGCGTGATTAATTAATTAATTATCGAGGCATTAATCACATAGTAATTCACGATTTCATTATTTATTTGTGATTAAACCTTCTGGTATCGTCCTAATTCATACTGGAAATCACACAGGAAGACATTTATACTGGTAAATTATCCAAATGAATTCATGACAGAGGACCTAAAAATAACTTTTGCATTTTTGATCTCCACGCCCCTGGGCCCGATTATTTATACCCGATATCATTGGCACTTGGAGCCAGAATCTCACCTGCACCTCATCCAGAATACAGAAGAGCATCTTACAGGTACTTAATTATATCACTTATATGCAACTCCTGTATATTGTATATACAAACCTTATATACGGAGAATTGTGTATATTCGGCTCATGTGTACGCCGTATGGTATATATATATATAAATTTTCTTTTTAATGTATATGTATGACTCCAGTATATGGCATATGGTATATATGACTTCTGTATATGGTATATGATATACACAAGTCCTGAATATGGTGTATGATGTATACAACGCCTGTATATGGGTATATGGCATATGGTATGGTATGACTTGTGTATATAGTAATTAAGTTTAAATTAAGGGACTATTTAACCTTGGGGAAACCAAAATCGGTGATAGCCTGTGCTGCGATATAATCAATCTCCTCTACTGAATTTCTAACAATGGGGAGAAAAAGAGGGTCCTGAGAACAGGAAGTTAAGATGGCTGCTTCCATTGTACGCAAATAAAGGGTTAGGGGTGTAGGATTAGAGAAAAGTGATCTGACTTAATGCTGTGTGCGGCAGGCCTGTAATTATTTTATGAAGTTTTATACTTTACTAAATTAATAACCGTGGAGGCTGTATTAGCAGGGTCTCCTGTGTCAGGGATGTATCTATGGAAGTTGGGAAGTGCCCCCCTCAGACTTAACATACAGAGGTCTTTATTCTTGTCCCTTGCTGGTCTGTACAGTGTAACTGCGTCAGTTTCTAGCAACATTGCACCGGCCCATTGGCAGAAGTGGTGCAGGGAGGCCAATCTCCTTGGTAAGAATATGCCACTTCCCTGTGTATTAACGCACTCGCTCTCTCCATTTAGGAGTGTCACAAGCTGAAGGAAGCTATGTATGGCCTGGTTTTCTTCAGCCTCTGTCTGAGTGCAGTGTACAGCCAGTTCCCCAGGGCTTGCACCACACCAGAAGCATTGAAGGCCAAGAGCTGCTGCCCAGCATGGGAAGACGGAAGTCCATGTGGTTCCCTCTCAGGCCGTGGCCAATGTCGTGACTGGGTAGTATTTACACCACTGTCAGCTGGACAAGTTCCCCAGCCTTATGATGACCGTCTCAACTGGCCACGGAATTATTTTGACAATACGTGCGAGTGTTTTGGTAACTACAGTGGCTACAATTGTGGGGAGTGCAAGTTTGGATACTTTGGAGAAAAATGTGACCAAACAAAAACTGTAGTTCGCAAAGAGATCAGAGAACTGTCACGCATAGAACGACAACGATTCTTCAGTTACTTGGCTCTGGCCAAGACAACAAAAAGCAAGGACTTTGTTGTCCTCAGCACAGGAAACAGGCATTACCGAGACACATATCGATTTGTAGATGCAACTATTTATGATGTTTTTTCTTGGATACATTACTATTCCATGAAACCAATCATGATAAACAGCTCATTTATTGATCCTAATAAAAACTATGCCCATCAAGGTCCAGCTTTCCCAGGCTGGCATCGTTTAGGTCTCTTATTCTTAGAAAGACAAATTCAGCTTCTGACTGGTGATGAAGACTTTGGTCTGCCATATTACGACTGGCGTGGAGAGAAAAACTGCTCTGTGTGTAACAATAAGGCCCTTGGAAGTAATGATGTGCAAGGAAACCTGAGTCCTTACTCGTATTTTGCTGGCTGGATGGTAAGTCTAACTTTATGTGTTGTTTGTTGTCTTTTAATAGATAAAGCGGTTTTGGGGGGAGGGGCAGTCAGTAAAGGTTACTTTACTTTGTCCTAGTTAACAAAAAAACAGAGAAAACACCAGAAGAACAAGAAGCTTGGCTAATGCTAAGTTGTATTTCAAATATTAATATTGTCTTCAGGGGGTGGTGAGTGGGTGAAGATAAGTTTAGGTTGCCTCTTATGGTCAATTGAGCCTCAAAAGGAGATTCAAAGGATAGACCAGGAGACTGAGAAGGTTAGTAGAATAGATACTGCTTCAGGTAAGTCAAGCTCTCTGTGTAAAGACCATCTAGCCTTGACATGGACACAGGGCTGACATCATCTCTTGACAACTCATTCCCAGAAGAATGAGGAAAGACATGGCACTTTTTCTATGACAGCCAAAAGACAAAGAAAAAAAAGACAATATCAGTGCAGAACACACCTCATCATTCTAATGGTGTTCCTTTGATTAGCTGCATTTTTAGTGAGAAGCCCCCCGAAGTCCCACCGTTTCTTATTATTGTTTTATTATTTTTTTATTGGTCTTTTTATATATTGAACATCTCTGTCAAAAAGGGGTTTTAAGTTTGAGGCAAGGTAACAAATTGTCACTATCCCCTGTGTCTTCCATGTAGATATAAATTTTACTCTTAAATCCTTATTCCCAGTTACAGGATAATAAAGTGGGCATGCATATGCTTTCTCTTCCAGGCCTTTTGCAGTGGGTTCAATTATCCTGGTGCCTACTGTCCAGCTGCTGGGAATGACTTTCAGATGGAGCGAGTGCACCGGAATCCAGGGGGCAATCCACTGGTTAACAGAATTCCTTCATTCCAGGATGTGGAAGATACACTGAAATGGAGAGATTATGATAGATATCCACATGACAGTACTGCAAGAAGGAGCTTCCGAAATATACTGGAAGGTACAAATCTCCTGATACTTTAAACCCAGGGCTTTATGAATTATACATTGTCTGCCAAATGTCCCTAGAACATAATATTTTGCATCATGTATGGTGCCTCCTTCTGGCTGGCAGCTAATCATGTTCAGGTAGATTTCTCACCACCAAGTACTTGGTTGGGAAGGAAGCATTCAACCCAAAGGGTCAGTAATGAAGGGACCCACACCACATTTGAAAGGCATTATATTCAGCGTACACAGGTGGGGCCCTACATTGGTGCCCTAAATGGGTTTGTTGTGAAATCAAAATCTTTGTATGTTGGCTGTTGAGGTATAGAATCAGTAATATTCCATAGATACATAATATGAGAAAGACCCAATCAGACCCGTCATATGCAGGGCAACCTCTGAGCTGGACCCTTTATAATGCATTGTCAATGCAGTGAAATTACCGTATTTGCTCGATTATAAGTCAAGGTAACCATCGTCTTATATTCAAGGTCGTCTTCTAATAAGACGTCAAATAGAGGTCTGACTACAAGACTAAGATCCAGTTCCCCCGCAGCGCTACAGGGGGCCTGGATCCTCCTCTCTGGCAGCCGGTGGATGTCTGTGCGATGCGCACAGACAACCTCCGCTGCTGCTGGCCAGTACTTCCTCTGGGGGCTTCTATGACGTAGTGCTGGCATCACATGATCTTCCGTTGCTCCACCATAGAAGTGCCGGCAGCAGCAGAGGTTGTCTGTGCGCATCCCACAACCAGTGAATGTTTGCAAGATGCGCACAGACATCCTCTGCTGCTGCTGGCGGCACTTCCGCCGGGGCTTCTTTGGTGGAGCACCGGAAGGTCATGTGATGCCGGCTCTCCATCATAGAAGCCCCGCGGAAGTACTGGCCAACAGCAGCGGAGGTCTGCATCGCACAGACCTCCACCGGCTGCCGCACTAGACACCAGGGAGTCTGAAGCACGGGCCACAAGTAAAGCGATGCACTGGCAAGTCGGGGGGGGGTTAAGAGGGGTTGGAGGGGTCAATGGTTTTCTGGAGGCAAAGTGGCATATAGGGGGTTAAAAGGCATATCAGGGAGGCAGAGTGGCATGCAGGCGGTATAAGGCATATCAGGGGGGAGAAGCAAATAGGGGGTTAAAAGGCATATCAGGGAGGCAGAGTGGCATATAGGGGTAAAAGGTGTTTCTGGGGGGCAAAAAGGGGGTTAAATGTCATATCGTTGAGGCAGAGTGGCATATCGGGGGGGTATAAGGCATATCTGGGAGGCAGAGTGGCAAATAGGGGGTTAAAATGCATGTCAGGGAGGCAGAGTGGCATATAGGTGTATAGTGCATATCTGGGAGGCAGAGTGGCAAATAGGGGGTTAACAGGCATATCTGTGGGCAGAGTGGCTTATTAGGGAGGCAGAGTGGCATATAGGGGGTATAAGGCATATCTGGGGCAGATGTGCATAAATGGGCAGAGTGGCAAAAAAAAGGAAATAAAAACAAAACATGCAATTTTCTCAATCATAGTTTTTATTAAATATGAAAAAATAGTTTACATGTGAATTAATATTTACTAGTAAAACTTTTCCTATAGGTTAGTCTTATATTCAAATTTTGGGGGGTAGTCTTATAATCGAACAAATACGGTAAATTCTTACTCTTGAAAATATCCTATATTTAGAAAATAAACTCCAGACGGAGAACAAGGTTATTCATACTTCTTTTGCCATATGCTGGATTTTCTGCATCGCAGGTTTTGTGAGACCATCGGATGGGGAGACATTTGAGAGGAACATGCACAACCTCATCCATTTATACCTTGGAGGAACCATGTCACAAATTCCAATCTCCAGCAATGATCCAATATTTGTGTTGCACCATGGCTTCATTGACAAGTAAGTTACATGGCCAGTCACATGTGTCTAATAACTAATGACTGAGTCAGATTTGGGAAAGATTTGGAGGCGGGGTTCTAACCTAATATAACATAGGAGGTGTAACAAGGCAAAGAGTTGCCCCTACTGGACATTAAAGTAAGAAAAGGATGAATGAGGCAACAATAGTTTGATTCACTAACCCCTCAGTAGAGATCTAGAAAAGACTGTTCCTTGGAGGCCAAGTAGAAGGAACAAAATATTGGGAACGGAAGTGAAATCCTTGGCCTCGGATTAAGAGAAAGGGAAGATCCAATACCAAAGTTGAAATCCCTTATTTAAAAGTCATGAGGTGGTTGCAAGGTACACAGTATTTTAATGTTAAGTGCTTGTGAGGCATGACTTACACATTTGTCTTCCGTAGGATTTTTGAAGTATGGCTGAGAAAGTATAATGGGAATCCACGTATTTATCCTAACAATGATGAGCTGGGACAAGGACCCAATGAATGCTCCACCCCGTACTTCCCCTGCTATTTAAACAAAGATCTGCTTCAAGTATCTACTAAATTTGGATATACATATTCTGTATATCAGGACCTGTAACTCTGCAAATCTAGAATGACTGACAAACACTGAGCACAACACCACGTGACACACCAACACTCGGCTCACAAACACTTTCTAGATAGTACAGAGACAAGGGCACCACCACTCTCTGCCTACATAGCACCCAGACATAACCATGACGCAGACACTCAGGTCCCACTCGGCAGAGAGATACTAATCTTCCAAATATTGGATGAATTGTTCTACATTTTGGATGATTAGCTAAGTGAAGCCTCACAGATTCAATCTGTGCTGAATCTTTCGTATATACTTTATCACTAATACACAAAACCCCAGAGAATAAATAGTCCTCTCTCTTCATTGTAATCACTTTTCTCACCGTGTTAAACGGACAATGTGTAAAACTGGCATTATTCTCATATTTTCTGTTCCGGTCTCTATCAGGGGTAGGCAAAGCATCTGTACCCAGACACCTGTGTCCATGACAAGGCTTGTGGGAGCTATTGTTGCATATGGAGCATTTAGTTAAAAAGAATCTTGCTGCCTACCCCTGCTCTTTAACCCTTTTACAATGAAAAATATATTTCTGGTTCCAGGATTATCCCTGTATTCATAACACAAAAGCGCCCCCTCTAGCCAGGGACGGAAAGTAGCTAGTTATCATGTATGGTGTGGCGGGCCCTGGCAGTTATTTCTATTTGTTCTTTTTTATTTATATATGGGATTCATTTAATGTGAGTGAGGAAATTTGATTTCAGACCATAGAATTCCCAGTTTCAAACCTAATTGCACAACATTTATCTGCAATTCAGCTTATACTTTGGAGACCATGCACTTTTGGAACCTCAAGTACACGTTTACTGTGCTCTAACACGTTTACTGTGCTCTAACACGTTTACTGTGCTCTAACACGTTTACTGTGCTCTAATTCTCAGTGTTTCTAAGCAACATACACATTTAGACAAGTTAATGTCTTTACTGTATTATTTCCTTTAATTTTTTTCCTCATGAATTAATATTTACAAAATAAACAATAAAAGATGACTATCCTGTACAACTGAGCCCTTTCCAATTATTACAGAGTAATTATAAAGCATCAAGAAAAAAAATACATGACCCTTTAAAGGAACAATCATATCTCATCTTATTTAATGCTGGAAAAGAAAACCCTGGTTGCCTCTACCATGGACGGATGGATGTGCAGTGATTTTCCCCAGACAAGGGTCCCCATTTACTAACAGGAAAAGTATGAGTGATGAGGTGAGGTTTATTTGGCCACTATACCTCTCTCAATTAGCAATTGCCCATGGGGAGGTAAAGAGGGGGTCTGAGGACCACCATTCCTTTTTTTTTAAATATTTTTTTATAATTATTGTGTTGCTGGTGGGGAATTTTGCAACTTTCTGGAGAGGTCATGAGAGTTTTCCTTGATCTTGTCTGTCCTCACCGGAAACTTGCAGATTTTAAAATTGCTCTCATCAGTCTTCACAAACAACTCACATTTCATGAATATCAGAGTTTTGCAAGTGTTAGGAGGCGAGGGTATGCAAACTCAAGGCTGGTCAGTCGTGTTAGGGTCAGGATAGGGTAAACTGACTACTTGACTTACTGAATGGACCCAAAAGCAGTGGCGTCTCCAGCTTTCATATTTATAAATTTCAATAATAAAGCACTACATATATATAATGTGTTAGACATCCATTTTTAACTACATAATATTACCTTGATTAAAATATGATTTCAAAATAACAGTTGAACTGGCAGTTATTTTTCATTCTTTAATATTAGACCCTGCTGCCGATATATATATAAATAATAGATAAATATTTGCCCCTGCTGCCAATATATTTCATAGTGAAAAAATTGGCCCCTATCCAAGCATCTTTGGGCCCAACTCCACGCTCCCTAGCATGCAATCACTCCCTCCGCTACAACACCAAAAAAAATATTTGCCACGCTGACTGCAGATCAGGGGAAGACTGTGAGAATCAGTACAGTCTTCCCTCCTTCTGACTGCACCGTGGCATTGAGAGGTACTTACTCCCTGTAGTTCAGGTATAGATCAAATAAACCACAAATGGAAACAGCACGTGCAACTGAATAAGACATAAAAACCCTGTATTTGCAGGTATACATAAATAATGTATGGAAACATAGCATTGCAGGTATAAATCAACAGAACACACAAACCCAGCATTGCAGGTATAGATCAATTGGAATTCACATAAAAACTCATCATTAAAGGTATAGATAAAACCCCCTAAATTACAGGCATAGATCATAGGTTGCACACCCCAAAGCCAGCCCTGGTTTCCACACTGCACTTGACCAGTACCCAAATTACACACACATAGGACGTGCCATCTTTGTCCCCAAACAGCCCAGAAAGAGTCAACATTGTCCCCAAACAGCCAAGCCTATGCCATCTTTGTTCCATAAACACACTACCTGTGCCATTTTTGTCCCATAAACACCCTGCTTATACCATATTTGCCTTTTGACAAATCAATTATACACCTATGATTCATACAAACACTTTACAGTCACTCACTTATTCATTTTCATTCACACAATCATTTATTCTTTCACTCAAATTATTTACACATATTCATTAATGCTGTCACGAACCGGGGGAGCAGGTCTGATAGGAGCCCAGGTGCAGGGGATACGAGGGGCTCTGTCTGTACCCCACGATGCATGATGGCCTGGGGTTGTTACAGACAGGCGCAGGAAATAAACCACAGACAGAAGATCAGGATTAAGAGTTGTATTGTATATGATGGTACAACAATATAAACAAGGAAAGTCACTTGGCATGAAGCCCTCTGGTTGGGACACACACACGGCAGGAAGCCCTCGGGTTGGGGCACACATGGCAGGAAGCCCTCGGGTTGGGGCACACACGGCAGGAAGCCCTCTTGCAGGGCACACACGGCTAGAAGCCCTCTTGCAGGGCACACACGGCTAGAAGCCCTCTTGCAGGGCACACACGGCTAGAAGCCCTCTTGCAGGGCACACACTGCTAGAAGCCCTCTTGCAGGGCACACACGGCTAGAAGCCCTCTTGCAGGGCACACGGCAGGTTGCCCACTTGCAGGGCACTCGACTTGGGAGTCCACTTAGTGGGGCACTGGCCGCAACTCAGGAACACGGCAGGTTGCCCACTTGCAGGGCACACGGCAGGTTGCCCACTTGCAGGGCACACGGCAGGTTGCCCACTTGCAGGGCACTTGACTTGGGAGTCCAATTAGTGGGGCGCTGGCCGCAACTAAGGAACACGGCAGGTCGCCCACTTGCAGGGCACACGGCAGGTTGCCCACTTGCAGGGCACTCGACTTGGGAGTCCACTTAGTGGGGCGCTGGCCGCAACTCAGGAACAAAATCAGGAACCAAAGCAGGAACAGATCAGGAACCAAAGCAGGAACAGATCACGAACCAAAGCAGGAACAGATCAGGAACCAAACAGATAGTCCTAAAACATCAATGTCAAGGCCCAGACTGAAGGGCTGGGCAGGTTTATATAGGCTGTGATAATCAGGTAGCAAGGTGCACCTGGACATGATAATCAGTCTGATTGGTTCTGAGTGGCAATGGCAGCCACTAGTGGCTGGAAACATAAAATGAATAGCACAAGTTTAAACAAGTCCAGCCAGCGAAGGATGCAACGTTACAAATGCATTCTCACAAATTCATTACTTCTCTCACTCATTCACACACTTCATCCACACATTAATTCATTTATTCTCTCACTCATTCACACAATGCATCCACACATTAATCCATTCACTCTCTCTCTCTTTCTGACTCTTTATTTCAATATTCTTGCTACCCTCCTTTCTCACTATCCACCCCCTCTCCCTCCCTTCTCACTATCTACCCCCCTCTCCCTCCCTTCTCACTATCTACCCCTTCTCACTCCCTTCTGCCCTATCTACCCCTTCTCACTCCCTTCTCCATAACTACTCCCTTCTCCCTATCTACTCCCTTCTGCAGAAATCAAGATATCACAAAAACAGAAAAAGGAAATATTAAGACAGAAAGGATAAGACTGAAAAAGTCAGATGGTCTGGTCTATTCACTTACCCATGAGTGCAAGCAAGTTGGCATTGATGTCCAAAGCGCAAATTCTTATAAGCCAACGTGTATCAGGAACATTACCATTCCCCTTTAACACACGCACCTGCAGGAGAATTCAGATGATAAAAAAAGCAGTTCCAAATTTCACCTTGCATCCCCAGAGCATGAAATGCCTTTCATCAACTACCCCACACCTACCCCAAGATTCATGGGCTAAGCCTCAACGAACCTCCTCAGAGTTTATGGTAATTGATAAAGTGATACCGAAAGTCACGCACAAGGCCCTATGTAAGTTGTATTTAATTAGCATGTTATTATTAGCTGTCAGTCAGCTCAGCACTAAAACTGTTAATCAGACAGCCTGAAGCCTCCAATAACACTAGAAGTTGTTCAGACTAGTTTAACATACCCCGGGAGCAGAGCTGGCACCATATCAGCTGGAGAGATGTGAGGGTAGTTTCCACATTCTATTGGCAGGACCTACTGATGTTGGTTTCCCTGCCTCCCCTGTCTCCAGTTGCAAATGGAAGCCTATGCTGCATTTATTTCATGACATGGTGCTGGAACAGGGTTCACCGAGACACAGGACATCTTCTTTGACTGATGACTGGAAATAGGGCCCCGTCTCAAGAAAAATATTTTAATGAACGGTTAGCTTATGTCTGTGCTAAAGCTGGGATGTCCAAAAAGTGTGTCCTGTTTGTGGCTGGGAAGGAGTTGACCCGCACTGATCTGGGATCTCTCTGGTGCATGTGTACTGGATGCATTAGTTGCTGTGTAAGGGAAATGGGGTTATTTATGTTCTGTGTGGGGTATATCTTTATGTGCATCTCCTGACCTTTGTGTCCCTGTAATGCATTACTGTGCAAATCAATGCTCTGTATCTAACACGTCTCTGTGTACGTGCGCAGGATGAACGCATATCCTGCGATACCTCGGTATGTTCTTGGATTAGGCACCGCCATGCTTGTTTAAGGTGGGTATGGTGAACGGCTGGTTTCTAAAGCAGAAAGATTTGTCTTATTAGAGGTGAGTCCGAGCGTGGAGAGAATAATAAACTTATGATTGCTGTAGATGCCACTGCCCCAGCCTCTCACAGAAATACTGATTAATGGGCAGATAATAACATTATGTAACAAACGGGAGGGAGACCTCAAGATAAACAGAAAATATCCTTCCACAGTTTAAAGGAACTAATTGTTTTCTAATGCGTCAGATAAATTATTCCAAGACACAAACAATGATTAGCTCAAAGTAACTCAAGGTAAAAATCTTGACATTTAAGCAGCTATTTAACGAGGAATCCATTAGGTGTCATTCCCATAAACTGGGCAGAACTAAAGTTAATGTGGCATGTCCCCAATACAGCAGATGATGGGGAAACAATGGGGCCCATCCACGTATAATAAAGCACAAAGACCACTAAAGTGAACTCACATTAGCTCAAAATATATGTCTCAGTATACACTAATCTGCAACTCGCATGCACAGCAACTCCCAGTACCAGACTCAACTCAGATGCATTATGGTGAAAAACAAGTAAATTGGGAAGAAGTTAACCGTACCATTACTTCTAAACTGCGGCTACATCCACCCCTGTGGGCTAATGCTCTCTGCCCATCAAATAAGAAAATGGTGCTGAAAAGCAGTTGAGTTATGCAAATACCCCCGTGTGGTCAGTGCGCCATTTATATAAGGCATGCCCCCCCAACTGTCACGCTTTGGGCGGGAATGTCCCGCCTATCCCTATATCTTTCCGGCTTTGCAGGGGCAGAGGAAGGGTGAGGCGAGAGCGGTACTCACCCTTGGGTGCAGCTCCGGGGGGGGGGCACATAGCCGCCCGATCAGCAGCTGCAGCCTGCAGGACTAGTTGGGGAGATCACAATCTCCCTCTAGTCGGCTCAACATTAGGGAGCGCGAGGTCTGTCTCTTCACACCTCGCTTTACTGCTCCCTAATCACTACTGCATCAATAGTCGGCGCGTAGTGATGAGGGAGTAGTAAAGCGAGGTCTGAAGTGACAGACCTTGTGCTACCACCGCAGGATAGAGGATGAAGAATGCAGTCTCTGCTGCTGTGGACTACTCTTCTAATGATACTCAACCAGCATTTTGGTGGACACCTGGCTGTCTGAGCATCATGGGAATTGTAATTCACAGCAGCATTATCTACTGTTAACTGCACTTCCCATGATGCTCATCCAACATCATGGAAGTAGTATGTCTGGCTGAGCCTCATGGGAATTCAAATCAATGTGTTGGTTATTTTTAATAGGCATGACTGTGCTGACAGAAACGAAGCGTGTTTTAAGTGGCGATGCAAGCGCGACATTGTAAAGTGCAATCGCTTTTATTGGTGAGTTCTGCAAGAGCGATTTCAACAAAAAAAGTGTCCCTCTTTTACATTTTGAAATGTTGGGAGGTATGTATAAGGTACAGTTACTAACGCTAAGGAGGCTGCTGCGCGACTGACACTCCAGAAAGGGATGTTTTCTAAATGTTAAAGACAGTCATACATTTCTATGTCACAAGTGGTTAAATGGGAAGACTAGTCTAATAGATCAATTATTGGTGAAATGATTGTCAGTTTCAGTAAAACACAAAGAACTTGATGAGTATTAAAATTTGTTCTCTAATTTGTTCTCTAATCAAATCGTTTGGCTGTTAAATCACCGATTGAGCCGAATTGGCTGAAAGCAGCGCCTGCCAGGTTTCCATCGAGTTGATTGATCGCTTTTCTTTTTTTCTCAATCTGTGTAAGCACATTCCCAGTGTTTCTCTGTAAACATGTAACTTGTGTGTTTCAACGCCTGTAATTTCTTTTGTGAAATTTCACAGTCTGTTGAAAAGTCCACGTATACACCTTTATTGCTTCATGTTTAATCTATCTCTTAATCTAAATACTGGTATCTCACGTATCAATAGAGAACAGCCACCAAAATCAGAAATGTGCCTTTAATAAATAAATCAATAAATGTAATAAATATAAATCAATTATTAATCTCCAAGGACAACAGCTGGCTCCCAACACAATGGGATTCCTCTTGAGTAAACCAGTTTCAAGGAATTACACTAGGGGCAAAACCCAAATGTCCAGGAACTCCCAATACATCAAAGGGCTATCTCTCTACCAGGTGGGAACAATAAACAGGAGATACAATCTACAATCTCCTACAACAAAAGGATTGCAGGAGACAATATCAACATTCCAGAGACCCACCCTGAATTTGCCCTGAGGACCATCAACTTCACTGTGGGGGCAACCTAACTTCTTGGACAAGAGCGATCTCTACAGGCAGCTGGTGCAGGTACAAGATTGTGTCTTCCTAAGGATGAGTGGACACAAACTCAGAAGATGATTGGCTGGGACTGTTTGGGCATGGTGGCTATAAAGGTGTTGTGTGAGCAACAGAGAAGAGAGAAACAGAAAGAAAGAAGGAAGGATAACATCAAGGTGACAGGGACACCCCATCCTTACATGCACACATAGAGTCACTAGCAGCCTTGTATTTCAGACACTTCTCTGTATACGCATATATATGTATTTGTTATTTTAATAAACCCATTGTTTTAAGCCACTGGTGTAAGTGGAGTTTCATACGACGAGGAATCTGTAGTAGTTAAAGGAAAGCCAGACGGGTGAAGGTTATATATCCCGGGATTCAAAGGGGCTTTTCTACAATAAATAATAGCAATTTAATTTAAAATTGAATGGAGATATTCATTTCTAAAACCAGAGGGGTCCATGACCTAAATCGACTTGGTGTTTACTGTGGCGGATTACAATTTCACAGACAATCTAAAAATCTAAATCTAAAACGTAGTGATAATTCAACTAAATTTGACATACTGTGAAGGGTGAAATCAACATCCCCCACATGCCCAGATGGGCGATGATGATGGATGTCACGGAGCTGGCTAGTCCGACCGACTGCCTCCGCTGTCTTGTGCTCCCTTAGCCTGGGACAACACACTTTCCCCGGTTCCCCAGTCACTAGCCGAGATTCAGTGTAGGGTAAAACCAAACGAAGACTGATTTATTTTAGACACACAGAGCTGGATATATCCAGCAAAACACACATTAACATAAAACAAGATATTGGGACACAAACCGCCCCCTTAATCTGCCTCTCAGAGACAACAGGGGCAGTAACGGGATTAACAATACAATAGGGGGGAGACTGATTTATACAACATTAAACATCAAACAATGGTGGTCACTCCCTGGTGGCAGATCCTGGCTGTCTGCTGGAGATAATCCCCTCAGCCAGTGATGAGATGATACTGCTGGGGGTAGCCACAGAAGCCTTTACAAACCCAGGGCCCATAGTCAATAGGGAGGAGGCTGGCAATCAGGCTTCTCCAGTGGTCCCAGTGATGGAGGCTTCCGTCACAATGGACATCAAATAATTAACCTTAGCTCTACTCCTATGGTAAATTGTATACCAAAGACATATGGTAAGGAATGTGGTAGAAGGCAGGGAGATGAAGTCTAGAAAGACACAAGGTAGCTGATGATGGCAACTGGTAGATATGAGATGGAAGGCAGAAGATATCCTCAAAAACTGGTGAAAACTATAAGGAAGGAAAAAACACAATGACAGAATTTCACTGGAATTATATAACATAAATAATCATGACTTTCCTTATGGGGCAGATGAGGTTGTATCCCCATGGATTCTTTAGCAGGAAGTGAGGTATAAGTGCTGTTTGAAAGGTATTTGGTGCGATTTTGGGCATGGATGTCCACTCAGTTGTTAGGTTCCAGGGCCGTCTAGGGCTTCATTGTGTAACACAAATTTCAGGCCTCACCCAAGAAGCGTAAATAAATAAAATCTGTACCCACGTGAGTTGACAGAAACAATGGAGAGGCTCACAGAGCCATGCAGAATGCCTTGTTTAGACTGAAATTATGTCTCTATGGTGATTTGTAGTGGACCTCCAGTTTACATGTTTTGTGGAAATGCAACTTGTTTTTACATTGCATTTTATTGTATATTATTGTATTTTATTGTATTATTTATTTATTTATAGAGAGTGTAGGTTTAGTGGCACTTTTAAACACAGGAAGAGGGAAATGAACAAAAACATTGAAATTAAAAATAACATTAACATACAACAAGACTATTTCACATGACATTCTGGAGACACAAGTGGGAAGAAGTAACGGTAAGATAACTATACAAGAGAGACTCAAGCTGTGGGCAGAAGGAAGAGGGCAATAAGAATATATAGGGGGTACAATTTTGTTAAGGACTAAGTAGGTCAAGAGATTAAATTTAATGACGGAAAGTACAGGAAGCCAGGGGAGGGACTGGCATAGGGGGTAGCAGATAAGAACCATGGGATCTGAAAATTACTCTGGCAGAGGTGTTCATGATGGATTCGAGTGGGGAAAGGGGGAGAGAGGAATGCTGGTTATAAATTAGTTGTAATAATCCAGATATAATCCAGATGGATATTATAAGGGAATGAATTAGTTGTTTGGTGTCTTGTGTAAGAAAAGAAAGCATTTGAGAGATAATTCACAGGTGAAGGATGCAGTATTTGGTTGGTGGCTGGGTGTTATGAATGAAGGAGAGAGTGTTATGCTGAAGGATGAGAACCTGGTCTGCTGGTAGATTATGGAACACTGAGCAGTGATGGAGATATATGGTGAGAGAGGAGACAGGGGAATAGCCATAAACTACATTGCATTACATTATATTTATTTATAAAGTGCAGGCAGATTCCGCAGCGCTGTTATAGTCAGTAGAACAATTTCACATACAAAAACACATACAATAACAAACTGGTGCAAAGGAGAGGAGGGTTTACAATCGAGTCGGTGGTTGAGAGGAAAGTGAGACAATAGGAGAGGACTGCTTTAATGAGTTGATCTGGTTCCAATGATGTGTTGAAGCTGTTGATTGTTCAGATGGCTTGATTATGATGGTTGGGAGTACTGGGAAGGAATGTTGTATGCTTCCCTGAACAGGTGGGTTTTCAGAGAGGTTTTGAAAGTTTTCAGAGAGGTTTTGAAAGTATGAGGCAGAAAGTCTAAACGGAATGGGAAAGGGAATTCTACAGGAGGGGTGCGGCGCGTGTGAAATCCTGCTTTCTGCTGTGGCATGCCCCCCAACTGTCCCGATTTTGGGTCTTTGTCCGGCTGCCCTGCCTATTCCTTCCTCTGTCCCGCTTTGCATGGGCAGAGAAAGGGTGAGGCGAGATCGGTACTCACCTCAGGTGCAGCTGCGGAGGGGCGCTTAGCCGCCTGATCAGCAGCTGCAGCCTGCTGGGAGATCGCGATCTCCCTCTAGTCCGCTCATTATTAGGGAGCGCGAGGTCTGTCACCCGCGTAGTGATGAGGGAGTAGTAAAGCAAGGTTTGAAGTGACAGACCTCACGCTCCCACCACAGGAAGTGAAAAATGCAAGTGAAAAATGCATTGGAAATCAAACAGTCCTTTATTTAAAACAACAAAGATATAGTTTGTTCACCTTCTTGCAGTGCACCAAGCAATACAAAACAATACAAAGTCAAGTCGGACATTTGGGTTAAAGGAATCAGACAGATAGCGCATGGGTCGCAGATGTTTTTGTGCCCCATGTAAAAGTGTGAGTGTAGACATTTTCTGTTCTGACTTAGAACTTGATAAAGGGAGGTTTATAACCTTAAATGTTCTAGCTTTGGTGATGATCATTATTGCATTTTTACCTCTGGGCTAACATGACTCTACAGGTGTCTATTCTATTGCTATATCTAAGAAGACATAACATGGCATACTGGCTCCCTTTCACACCTGTCTAGTTCCACCCAGGTCACCTGGAAATTCAGCCCAAGCTTTGCCCCAACCCAAAACAAACTGTGGTCGTCATACACAGAAATAAGAGAGGGAGGAGGTTGGAAGTATTAATTGTGGTTTGTTGGGAGTGTTCATGAGGAAAGGATCTATAAAAAGAGCAGATCCACAAACACGAATCTGCTGATTACATTCTCCGATCATCAATTCAGGTAAGAGAACCTCGTGATCAATTTGATATGGAAGGTAGAGGCCAGAACGGCATTTGTAATTCAGCAGCCCATTCTTGCAGATTGAGTCTTCTGGCTGTTGTTAAACGAAAAGTCATGGGTTGGAAGCTTTCCCCCAATTGTTAAATGCTCTATGTAGTTGTAACGGGTTCACCAAGAGAGCTGTAGTAACTCCCAGAGATCACCCACATGTATCCTCCTGTTGTCCCCGGAATCACTTCTAGCACCAGCCAGCATGCGCACCTTGGAACCCTGCTATGTGTACCCAATAAGTAGACACAACTACCTTGAATTGAGTACAGCAGGAATGAACAGTTTATTGTTGTAAAACATAGACTGATATAGCCACAGAACTTCATTAACATAAATCAACATTGATAAACAGGTACATGTAGACAACCCAACCTTTAATCCCCTTTTGCTACTGAATATCCCCCTGGTAGCCATCCTGTTAATGGGATTAGTTTAACAATGGAGTTCCTGCCTGTTTGGCAGCCAGGCTGGTGCCATCTCTGAGTACCTTGGGCCCATGTATGTCAGGTCATTCTGTCACATATCTCCCCTTTTAAAAAGAAGACTGAACTGGGACCAGACCCCAACTGGGTCTGCATCCAGTTCAGTCGGGGAGCACAGCTCAGTCGCTCCTAGAGTTGTGGATGCAGGGGGCTGGCAAAGGGCACCTGTCCCACTAACCAGTCCTGGGGTGCACTTAGAGACTGGGGAGTTCGGGTCCCAGACGAGGACAACAGTCCCACTCGCCAGGTCCATAATCTGCGGGTAGCAGGCTTGCTTTCAGTCCTCTCCATGGGCCCCAGTGATGGACAGTTCCATCACACACTCCATCACAGTAGTTTTTTTAGAAGTATCCCATTCCTTAAATGTAACATTTTTGTACCACAAGCCCACCTTAAATTCTCTTAATACCCTTAGAAGTACTGGAAAAAAACCTTTCATATAATTAGGTTTCATGAAGATAACTTGAGGGAAGTCTTTCTGTACAGACAAAAACTGCAGATATTAAAGCAAAAACATATTTGTTCAGAAATTTACTGTAATGATCCAAATGAATCCAAACCGTTTCTGTCTCCTTTTCCTATGTACTTCTGAATTGTCATAATTTGTGATTAGATAAACAAGTATTCTTTACATCATAAAATATTTATGAATTTGTCTTGAATTCGTCTTATTAAAAATCTACATTTGGGGTTCTTCCAGGTTTCCCCTCTAATCCTCAGGATGCATCTGCTGGAGGCCCTTCTGCTTTGTCTGGCCGCGTGTGGGCTGAGCCAGGCTCATACATACTGCTCTGTGAAGGGTAAGTCCCCTGAAGCCTGTTTGATAATAATGAAGAACACGGCCCTCCTTGAGGGTTTGTGATATGAGCTGATTACTTCAGCAAGCAGGTGATCATACTTATTATATATTAAGGTCTGCTTAAGTGATGAGCGGATCATTAAAATAATTTAAAATCACACACAATAGCAAACTGGTACAAAATAAAAAGAGGGCCTGGCTCCCAGGAGCTTACAATCTAGTCGGTGGTTAAACAGGAAGTGAAACAGTAGGAGAGGACGGCATGGATGGGTTGTTTGGGTCTGGATGCTCTGTAGAGGTTGTTGGTCGTTCAGGTGGCTTGATTAGGATGATGGCTGAGAGTGTGTGGTAGAAAAGTTGTACATGTCTCAAAAAAGGTGGGCTTATGAAGAGCTTTTGAATATCATGTACGAAGGAGAAAGTCTCACAGAACGAGAAAGGGAATTCCACAGAAGGTGTGCAGCGTGGGGCAAATCCTGAATAGAGGAATGAGAAGAGGTAATGGCAGTAGAAGAGAGAAGCCAGTCAGGAGAGGAACGAAGAGTGCAGTTAGGAGTTATTTGGATAGGAAGATAGAGATATCAGGTGGTACATAGTTGTTAAGGACAAAAATGTGAACCCTGGGAGATATTTGCAGCTCTAGTGAAATTGAGGATGATCCAACTCTAGAGGCCTGACAGCTGACGAAAACAAAAACTTACTAAGAAATAGTGATCACCAGCAAAAGAAACACGAGATATAATGTTAAGGGAAGCCGAAACTGGTGCCCGCTCAGTGATTCTAAATGTAAATCAATACATGGCTATGACTTGAGTTACAGCAGTTATTGAGTTTTGTGCGAGGACTTTGGACGATGTTCAATAGAGTTGCAGTCCGTGGACACTGTAAATGGAATAGTCTCATATTAATTGGTTTCATATATTTATTCTAATGGAGATAAAAATGTAGGTAGTGGTATCAGGGTGGTATTTCGGATTGTCCTATCTGGCTATTTATTGCCTCCTTACTCCTTACTCACCTTTAACACTTTCCTTTATACCCAAACATTAAGTAAAAAATAACATATTTTATAGATCTAACACGAAAAACAAAACAGAAAATAAGCTTCATACATTAATCAAAAAGCGCCAAAGGAAGCAGAAGTGGTAGAGGATAATACAGTAAGGGTATTAAACACGTGTGGGATAGGCATACGGCTCCTGAAATATAAGACGAGACCAACGGCAGGAGAAACGGCGACTAGACGGGGGCCAGATAGGTCTGATCTGTCAATAGGTTCCATGTTTCTAAGCATAGTAAGAGCAAAGCGCATGTCAATACATATTCATATATAAGTAGCTTGAAGCTTATTTTATATTAATCTTAGAAAGCTTTAGGCTTCATTTTTTTAATGTAATAAATACAACTTTATTTGTTCAAACAATTCAATGATAACGATCTCCAATGCCTCGCTCTCTGCCAAAGCAAAAGGTCACTTCTCCATTCTAATAATATTGTATCTCTCTGCTGATTTTGATAATGTTGATCATCACCTTCTTCTTGACTCACTTGCTTCTAAAGGCATTCGAGATACAGTTCTCTCCTGGATCTCCTCCACTTCCACTTTCGGTTGGCGTTCCCCAAGGTTCAGTCCTTGGCCCTCTGCTGTTCTCTCTTTATACTTCATCTCTTGGCAAACTAATCAACTAATTTGGCCTCCAGTATCATCTATATGCAGATGAAGCCCAAATCTACCTGTCTTCTCCTGATCTCTCTCCATCTCTCATGTCCCGTATTACCAATTCCTTGTCTGCTATTTCTTCATTGATCTCACAGCGCTACCTGAAACACGACTATCTCTCCTACTAAGTAGGCCCGATGCCTTGGGATCATCCTTGACTCTAACTTTTCCTTCATCCCTCACATTCAGTCCCTCACCGCTGCACCTAAAAAACATCTCTCGCATCAGCCCATTTCTTACCAAAGAATCCACAAAAACTCTGGTTCACTCTACAGTATGCTCTAAATGCCGCTGCTAGGCTTATCTTCCTTGCACGCCGCTCCTCTTCTGCTTCCCCGCTCTGTGAAACCCTCCACTGGCTCCCTATTACCTTTAGAATTTAATTTAAAATCCTGGTACTAACATATAAGGCCCCCCATAACACTGCTTCTCCATACATTTTTGCCCTCATAAGCAAATACTTTCCTACACGATCATTATGTTCTTACCATGGGCTAAGGCTCTCCTCCTCACTTATCACCTCTTCCTTTTCCCGTCTACAAGGTTTCACTCGGGCTGCCCCATATCTCTGGAATATACTCCCAAGGAACCTTCAGCATTCTCCCTCCTAACATTCAAGAAACATCTCAAAACTCACTTCTTTAGAGAAGCTGCACCATCTTAGCTGCTAGAACTTCCTTGTCACTGATACCCCCCACAGTACCTCTCACCCGTCACTGATACCCCCCACACTACCTCTCACCCGTCTCTGTGCCTTATACCCCCCACACTACCTCCCACCCTTTCTCTGTGCCTTATGTTTGTCACCCTATTCCCTCAAGATTGTAAACTTGTGAGTAGGGCTCTCTCCACATAATGTATCGGTTTGTCTTAGTCTGTCAATTCTCGTCTTGTCATACCCCTTAAATATATGTATTGTATTAAGCGCTGCGTAAATTGTTGGTGCTATATAAATAAAAGGTAATAATAATAATAACAATGGTATTCAAAAATCATTGTGCTCCAGCTTCCAATCCTGTGGCCACATTCCCATCATAGCTGCATCTGATCCCATCAAACCCTTAACTCCTTCTACACACACATCGTGCACGTTCTTGTGATACAAAGTCTGCTCCATATACATCTGCACACTCTCCTTTATCAGTATTGGCCTGAAGAGGACACACACATAGGGCCAGCATGACTGGGCTGGCTGTAAATTACCCAATGTATCTTTTCTGTCTGATAGACTAATGTCTGCTGTTACTCCTCCCAAGGGGTATTTATTTTTACCAAGGGGGGATCTCCCTCATCGGTATCGCTACTGTGCAGGGAGGATGCCGGTAAGTGCTCTTAACATTGTTTAAGCCTGCACCAGCATTCCCGGGGGATCCCGTCCTGTTAAGCGAGGACATTCATTTGTTATGCCCTTAATGATGATGTTATTAGCTGAGGCTAATTGCGGGTTATGAGGTATATGTTTACATGTTTGACGTTTACATGAATTAAAGTCGCAGGTGTTTAATAAAATCTGTGACAGTTTCCAGCAGGCCTCTTGTCTTTATTGGGTGATCGATGATCGGCCATCCCCATGTCATGTGTTTTTCATAATCCTGGTTTTCTTTTCCTACTAATAATATATATGTATTAGGCAAGAACATAGCTCCAGAAGGAAAAGCCAGCCAAATATCTGTCTATCATGGGAGGCTCGGGATTGGCACAGCTCAGTCAGCTATTGATGGAAATCGGGAAGGAGTCTACAACTTGGGATCTTGTATCTTAACTCGCAGCGAATCAAACCCTTGGTGGAAGCTTGATTTCCATAAGCCACGCAAAGTTGGAGCTGTCGTACTTGTCAATAGAATTGACTGCTGCTGGGAGAGACTTATGGGTGCAGAAGTTAGAATAGGAAACTCCCCGGACAACAAAAACCCTGTGTGAGTATAACCCTGTGTGAAATGTCAGATGTATTTCCATGGTCGTTAAAGTTTTCTGTTTAGTTGTATTTGTCTGAAAATTTTATTTTTTGGGTAATTGAGGCCACTGCTTTTTGTTTACAGATGCGGCACGGTCACTGAAGTGGGGCCTGGGCTTGTCACCACGTTCTGCTGTCAAGGGATGGAAGGTCGATACGTGAGTGTTGTCAATCCTGGCTATGAAGGGTTAATGAACCTGTGTGAAGTGGAAGTTTATCCTGAAGGATCCCCGAGGCCATGCTTGTAGATTGAAGCTAGATATTTGAAAATGTCACACTCCTATGTATGAAGAAGCATGTCAAGTGCTACCCATTGGGAGAAAATCGCTATATATTGCGTGTTGCTGTTGTTGTTCTTTTAATCGAAAGGTAGTAAAGGCTTGAAATTACACAATTTAATCATGAAATGTGTTCTATTATTACATGTAGTAGATTGCTTACTTTCAATTATTACTGCAATAAACACTTATTTGCTAATGTGAGACGAGAGTTTTTTTAAACAAATATCCACCATTTTTTACTTAACATAGGAACCCAGAACCTGCAAGCAGATGAGCCCCATTCAGCCCATTTAGTCTGTCTGTTTCTCCTGCTGCAAAGACTTAAATCTTAATCAGTCGTTGGTATCATCCTAAATTAAGGAGCTATATGCCTTCCTCATGCATGCTTAAATTCCCTTACTGTATTAACCTCTATCAAGTCTACTGGGATGCTGTTTCTCCTATCTCTCACCATCCTTAGTTATAAGCTTCTGACCCTCTAGTGTTAGCTTCTGGCCTCGTCATGACCCTTGCACTGCCTATACAATGCGGTGACAGAGATTGATCTAATTTAAAGAAAGCACACATAGAAATAAATGACACCAGTCCAGCTTGGATTTTGAAATGGCCGCGGCATTCATTTACCTAAATGCTGCAACGTACTTTATTGAGAAAACATACAAATAGCAGATAAACGTCAAAATCCACATAACCATTTTAACACTGCTGTAGGGTTAAATGCTCCTAGACTTTGTAAACAAAGGTTATCCACAGCAACCACCCGCCAGATACCGCTGGTCATTCTTCAACCCAGCGGGTCGGGTTTAAGCCGTGTCACCTACTGTAGTCACCATAAACCAACTTTAACTCTAGCATCTAACCATGATCCAGATATTAACCCCTCATGGGTTTTCTCCCCTGGCACTTATAAGGGACCCTTCAGCTCAAGAACCTCCTAGGGTGACCACATTTTTTTCTGCTATTCAGGGACACTCACTATGAAGCAGCTGAGATTACACACACAGGTGTGTATATATATATATATATATATTTATACACTGATTCACATATGCACACCGTCACATACACATATGTATGCCTTCCTCATGCGCTGTCTCCCAGGTCATCAGTCAGCCACTGGGGAGGAGGGATGACACCCTCAGCTCCCTCAACTGGGATCTGCCGCTGGGGAGTGAGGACAGGTTCTTTCGCTCCCGGATCTGTGTGCTGCCGCTGGGGAGACTGGCCGACTGCATCCCCTCCCTGGCGCTCCTGCTCGGATGCCTGCTCTTCTGCTGGGCTGGTGCCAGTGGAGACCGCAGTCCCATCCACTTCCACATACTCTGGAATAGGCTGTTTTTGTAGCTCAAACAGCCCCTGTGCACGCCATTTATATACTTGAATACGGAGCCGGTCCACCTCTGCAATATTTGCGAGTTTAACCTCCACCAGAGGGTTGGTCCCTCGGACCTCCTGATATGCTCCAGATGGGTCCAGCAGCTCTGCATAGCTCACCCCATTATGTTTCCTGAAGATAGGTCCCGGTGGACAGAAAGTGTCTCTCAGACTAGGAAGTAATCCCAGTCTCCTGACCCGGGACACTTCTGTTCACTGCGCTCTCCTTTCTCAGACGCTTCTTTTTCAGACTCTTCTTTCTCTGACTCTTCTTTCTCTGTCTCTTCTGACTATTGCAGCCCCTAACTAGTCATCCCAGAATTCCTTGTACTTCCCAGAAAGTGGTTCACCCAACCCCTCTTTCCGGAGATTTCCTGTATGACCCAATTATGGAGGAGACAAACAGTCTATGCAAAAATACACAGTTATGTTAATATACATCGGCTTCAGTTGTCTGACCCCCTGTGGGGTATCCCACCTCTGTTGGAGCCTTTGTTCCAAACCCTTTGTAATGCCAGATATCTCACCTTATAGAAACCCAAATCGTCCCCAAAACATTATGCAATAAATGTAGTATCACATTTTAAAGGCACCCTTCATTTCTTACATTACATTCAGAGAATTAACTCCTCTAATACCAGGCATTGCACACACACACAGTCACACAAACACACAAACACAGTCACACAAACACTGTGACAAACTGACAAACAGTCACACACACAGAGTTAAACACACAAACCCGGTGGCTTGCTGCAGCTTACTCTGAGTTAGTGTGAAGGAGGGACTCATCAGGAGAGGCTTCTGAACTCTCAGGCAATTAGGAAAGTTGAGAAGTCTCCTGATTGGCTGAGACCTCCTTCACTCAGACTCCTCATTCCGGGACAAGGCGTTGTCCCGGATTGAGGCTGCCTGGGTGTGACAGGGCCAGGCTAGCTGGCTCATATGTCATATGAAGTTTAGCCGGGTCACGGAGCACTTTTGTGTCCGGTTCTGTATACTGTGACCCGGTAATATATTATATTGTGTTTATTGTGTAACCGGCCCAGAGACTGATGTGGATTCAGCCCCAGCCTTCAAAGAGACGATCCTATAATCTGGCTGGGGCTCTTAATCAGCCAACACAGCCCTGTCTGCCCAGACGGCACCCGCACTACAGGGGGGATAACACAGGTGGGGGAACCCATTGTATTCTGTAAGCCCCTCACCTGATACATCCCCTGTATACTGATGGGATTTGTGATGGGATGTGGCTGATGGGATTGGGGGTTGGGTTCGGTACACATTGCATTGAGATTGTATATAAGTTCTGTGTGTTTGTAATAAAGAGAGTTCTTCTTGGTTTACTACGAATGGTAGTCTGGATGATCCGTGGATAGCTGAGTGCGATCCGTATGAGGGACTGACTGGTGATTCCTCAGCCCTCAAACAGGGGTACCCAGCCTTGGGTACGGTGACCCTGTAACACTGGGACTTAAAGTCCCATTGCGGGACTGTCCCGGGCAATCCTGGACATGTGGTCACCCTACTCTACCCCAAGCTGGACATATTGAGATCCCTTAGTTTTTTCCTGATATTTTTTATCCTGCAGACCATTCCTTTTTTAGTCGCCTCCTCTGAACTTTCTCCAGAACCTCAATATCCTTCTGGAGATGGCGGCCCCAGAACTGTCCCCACTACTCTAGGTGAGCCCTGACCCGAGATCTGTGAACTGGCAGAACCACTGGTCTCCCTGCTGCAACAGTTAAAAGTAGACTTGGGCACCAGGGGGCTCTTCGTCTTCGTGCTCGTCTTCGTCCCAAAAAAAAATCTTCTTATTCCGCGAATATTCGCCCGTTCCTGTCTTCTCTTCGGGCGAATATTCGTTTCTTCTTCTTTTTTTCCGGTTAAGGGGTTAATACGGGGTTAACGCGTACCGCAGCAGCTCTGGCGCCAGTAGTTTAAATGTGCGTATCAGCAACTCTATTGGTCGCCAGCAGGGGGCCTCCTGCTGGTGACCAATGAGCTCACTACCATATATATAGCTAATATATTCTCGGGCAGAATATTATGCTACTCAGTGTAAAACCAACAGAGGGCAGCATTCTGTCCGAAGATATATTAGCCATATGTGGCAGTATGTTCATTTTCATTTATTAATTATTTAAATAAAATATAGTCCCATGATCCGCTGGTCTCCCGCTGCAACAGTTAAATGTCCATATGCTTGAAATCCAGTTATTTATTATGCTACTTAATGTAAAACCAACAGAGGGCAGCATTCTGTCCGAACACATATGGCTCATATATGTTCGGACAGAATGCTGCCCTCTGTTGGTTTTACATTAAGTAGCATAATAAATAACTGGATTTCAAGCATCTGGAACAATGCTACTTAATGTAAAACCAACAGAGGGCAGCATTCTGTCCGAACATATATTAGCCATATGTGGCAGAGTGCTCATTTGCAGTTATTAAAATAAAATATATTCCCATGATCCTTTCGTGTAATGGTTTAATACAAAACCCCCCCCAAATAAATAGGAAAAAAGAGTTTGCAAACTCGACAGAATTAATGTCCGCGAGTGCTGTTGCAGCGGGAGACCAGCGGATCATGGGACTATATTTTATTTAAATAATTAATAAATGAAAATGAACACACTGCCACATATGGCTAATATATCTTCGGATATATAAATGCTGCCCTCTGTTGGTTTTACAGTGAGTAGCATAATATTCTGCCCGAGAATATATTAGCTATATATATGGTAGTGAGCTCATTGGTCACCAGCAGGAGGCCCCCTGCTGGCGACCAATAGAGTTGCTGATACGCACATTTAAACTACTGGCGCCAGAGCTGCTGCGGTACGCGTTAACCCCGTATTAACCCCTTAACCGGAAAAAAAGAAGAAAAAACGAATATTCGCCCGAAGAGAAGACAGGAACGGGCGAATATTCGCGGAATACGAAGATTTTTTTTTTGGACGAAGACGAAGAGCTCCCTGGTGCCCAAGTCTAGTTAAAAGTCTGTACCAACGACCAACAAAGTCGCTGCTACGGACATTTAACTGATTGATGGAGCATGGAGATCACTGGCTGCCCGACAAGTTGCTGCATTAGGATTTGTTAGAGGTTAGGGTTCGGGTTCGGTTTAGGGTTCGGTTTAGGGTTAGGGTTAGGGTTCGGTTTAGGGTTCGGTTTAGGGTTAGGGTTAGGGGTTAGGGTTAGGGTTAGGGTTAGGGGTTAGGGTTAGGGTTAGGGTTAGGGTTAGGGTTAGGGTTAGGGTTAGGGTTAGGGTTAGGGTTAGGGTTAGGGTTAGGGTTAGGGTTAGGGTTAGGGTTAGGGTTAGGGTTAGGGTTAGGGTTAGGGTTAGGGTTAGGGGTTAGGGTTAGGGTTAGGGTTAGGGTTAGGGTTAGGGTTAGGGTTAGGGTTAGGGGTTAGGGTTAGGGTTAGGGTTAGGGTTAGGGTTAGGGTTAGGGTTAGGGTTAGGGTTAGGGTTAGGGTTAGGGTTAGGGTTAGGGTTAGGGTTAGGGTTAGGGTTAGGGTTAGGGTTAGGGTTAGGGTTAGGGTTAGGGTTAGGGTTAGGGTTAGGGTTAGGGTTAGGGTTAGGGTTAGGGTTAGGGTTAGGGTTAGGGTTAGGGTTAGGGTTAGGGTTAGGGTTAGGGTTAGGGTTAGGGTTAGGGTTAGGGTTAGGGTTAGGGTTAGGGTTAGGGTTAGGGTTAGGGTTAGGGTTAGGGTTAGGGTTAGGGTTAGGGTTAGGGTTAGGGTTAGGGTTAGGGTTAGGGTTAGGGTTAGGGTTAGGGTTAGGGTTAGGGTTAGGGTTAGGGTTAGGGTTAGGGTTAGGGTTAGGGTTAGGGTTAGGGTTAGGGTTAGGGTTAGGGTTAGGGTTAGGGTTAGGGTTAGGGTTAGGGTTAGGGTTAGGGTTAGGGTTAGGGTTAGGGTTAGGGTTAGGGTTAGGGTTAGGGTTAGGGTTAGGGTTAGGGTTAGGGTTAGGGTTAGGGTTAGGGTTAGGGTTAGGGTTAGGGTTAGGGTTAGGGTTAGGGTTAGGGTTAGGGTT